>MU134426.1:192686-212919 GCA_015039355.1 Ramaria rubella | reverse complement strand
ACATCTCCTAATGTCCACCTTACTTGTAACTCCAGATTGGAGTTACTAGTCCAGCGATGAGCCAGAATCTCATCTACGAACCATTCTGGTTCATCCTCCTTCCCAAAGTTGTACATATAATTTACATCACGATGAGGAAATCGTTCGTAATCATTGGGTATATGTGGTCTGATTAGACTTGCATGAAACTTTGGTAGTATCCTCCTAGCCATGAGCTCTGGAGGTAACTCAAGTTTCACAGTAGAAATGGAATTGTCCACTTCTATAACTGGATATGGCCCAATATAATTGGGCACTAACTTCTTTTGCCATCCTTTAGGTAAGGACAGGTTCTTTGTAGACAGATATACTAGCTGTCCAACTTCATACATCATTCCTTGACGGCATCTGATATTAGCAGTATCTGTCTGCTGTACTCGGCTCGCGATGATTGCATTGTGAGCATCAATCAGGTTCCACAATGCTTGTTGTGTGAACTGCTGTACTCCTCTGAATGTAGTATCCACTGTTCAATTTTGAACAGTGCGTATCCTGTGGTCGCACTGACTGAGCTGTTCAGTGCAAACTCTACCATTGGGCATTTCTCGGCCCAATCCTTCTGATCACTCTGCACTACCGTGCAGAGTATTTGCCCTACAGAACAATTTGCTTGTTCTGTCACTCCATCTGTCTGCAGGTGGAATGCTGTGGACATGAGCAGCTTCATGCCCATTATACACTGCAATTCCCCCAGAATATGGAGGTGAATTTGGAGTCGCGATCTGATATGATTGACTCAGGTACTCCATGCAAGCATACTATCTCTTTGAGGTATAACCGACTTGTCGCGCAGTCACTCTCATGTAGTTGGCACTAAATGCACCATAGACGTGAGTCTGTCAATCATGACTAGTAAATAGTCATGACCCTTCGATTCTGGCAATGGACCAACAAAGTCCATTCTGATAGACTGCCATGGTCTATCAGGTATTGGCAGGGTATGCAATAACCCTGCTGGTTCTATTGTCCTTCTTTGCAGCCTGACAGGCTGCACAGGATCCACAGAATGACTCTATGTCAGCTGCCATTCCCAACCACCAGTACGATTGCCTGATGTACTTATCAGTTTTGAATTGCCCAAAGTGGCCAACTACTCTATGTGCATGATCGATAATTATCTCGACCATTTCTCCTCCCCTTGGAAAAAACTTCCCAGGGAAGACACACTATGTCTTTATTGAACTGGTTCTTTGTCCAAACCAGTCCGTTTCTCACCCCAAATTGAGGGTGAGCCTCAGGATTTGCCAATACTTTCTTGAGTATTGGATCTGTTCCATAGCCATTGGCTATGGCTCGTTTTAGGTCAAACTCACGTTCTACGTGTGAACGTAGACTCTCTGAGTCTGCACCGATGCTGTAACTAGTACATTGTCCTCCTCATTACCTTCCACCTGTGTGGAAGGTTCTTCCCCTGCTTGTTTCATCTGCTGCGTGTCTATGACATGCTGCTCTGTCGCATCTTGTAATTGTTGTGACCGTGCTGCAGCCATTCGTATTTCTACAAATCTATCTGTTGGGAGAAATTCTCCTTCTGGGTCTAGCCACACATCTGCGTTGATGTATTCTTCTGCTGGGGTGACTTTCACCCTGCTTGTCGTTCTCATAGTAGCACGACAGACAGTCGGCTACCTTGTTCTCCACCCCAGTACATGTACGTGGTATAGTTGAATCTGGAGAGAAATTCCCACCAGCGCACCTGTCTGTCTGACAGATGCTGTTGTGTCTTGAAGTATTTGAGACCTTTGTTATCCATCACCAGTGTGAACTGGTGACCTAGCAGCTTATCCTCCCACTTCATAAGTGCTTCAAGGATAGCAATTGTCTTGTGCTCATGCGTTTTGTAATGCTGTTGTGTGGGACTGAATTTCTTTGAAAGAAATCCTGCTGGACAACAAGTCATCCAGTCCGGACCTTGTCCGTAAACTGCCCTAACTCCAGACTTGGAACCGTCGGTCACAACCCAAATGGGTTCTGTACTAGCATGATTTATAGGCTTCAAAATTGGAGCCTTACATGCTAGTGCTTTGATGGATTCAAAACACTTATCCATCAAGGGCGTCCATTGAAACATCCTATTGTTGTGCGCACTTCCTGATAAGGGAGTTGTATACGCCATCAAATCTGGCATATATGGTGCCAGATACTGCACGAGTCCCAGAAATTGTTGGACATCATTAAATGTTCAAGGTCTTCAACATCGAACCTTCTCCATTTTATCTGCATCAGCATGTATGCCCTTGTCATCTATTATGTGATCAAGGCATTCCATGCGAGGTGAATACAAATTGATCTTCGATTGATTTCCACTGAGGAACAAATGTGCCTCGCATAAAATATCAAACACCTTTCGAAGGTGTTTTTCATGCTCTTCTATAGAGCTTGAACAAATGAATATATCATCCAAGTATACGTGGACTGATCGACCAATTTGGTTATGAAAATCAATGTCATGAGATGTTGAAATGTAGACGGTGCATTACAGTTGCCAATCTGCATAACCCAGCTTTTGAATGTACCGAATATGGTCATGAAAGCTGTCTTGTCAACATCCTCCTCAACTATGCATATTTGTTTGTACATGTCAGACATGTCAAGCTTGGATCGATATGTGGCACAAGCTATGTCATGCCAGATCGTATTCTGGTCTGGGAAGGGTGTAATGTCCTTCACTGTGTTGTCATTGCATAGACATAGGTCTATCGCTGTTCTGAGCTTTCCGTTTTTCTTCAGAATGCATAGTGCTGGCGCTGCAGAATGTACAGACGCTGATACCCACCAACCAGCAGTGGTATACTGGTCGACTTTGTCCATGAGTTCATTTTGAAGTGCTTCCGGGCACTTCGGTAACTGATAATGAGACTGTTTGGTTTCATCTACGAACTTAATTTCGTGGTTGATCTCCCTCCAAGGAGGAAGTTCTAATGGCACACCTCCGAAGAGGTCTGCATACTCCAGCTCCCATCTTTCCCTTAGTTTGGGAAAGTCATCCGTCGTCAATAACAGTTGCTTGGTGCCAGTACATTCTACAGTAATCCCGTCAGTACATTGGTCGAGTAGACCAACATCAATGTTTCTTTGGTTTTCTTTCCATTTTCCCTTGTCTTGCCTCCCATCTGGCGAGCTCGTCGATGGCTCTACATGCAACGAAGAGCCATTCACAAGTCACAGTTTGTGGCTCACCAGTGTGGGCTTAAGACTCGCGATTTGAGTCTTGCGTTCAGCTGGGTTTTTATAGTCCAGCTGCTCTTCCCAAGCATTTGCATGGTGCAGAATTACTTCCTTTCCCATACAGATGCATCCCTCGTCTCTAAAGTTGAGGGATATTTCTAATTTACATAGGAATGGTGTTCCTAGTATTGCATCGTAATAGTCTATGTTCGCTATATCAAAGTATTCCTTGATATTATGCTCACCAAAGTGGATGTTGGTGTGCATTCCATAGTTGACGGTCAACTTACTGCTGACACATGCTAGCTGTAGACCAATTGGATGTTCAAGTTTGAATGTCTTAATGCCTACAGAACATATGAAATCTGGAGAGAGCATAACTCCCTCACACCTGCTGTCTAGTAGACAGTGGGCTCTGACTCCACCAATCTCCCAATACCCAGAGATTGTTTGGTTGTCTATACGCGCCCATTTTGGGGCGCGTCTTATCCCGCGGTCTGAACCGATGATCATAGACAGGCTCAATGGTCCTGTCTACAACTCCCCACGTGGATGGAAGTCATTGTTTCGACTTAAACCACCACTGATTGTGGTAGTTGGTGTCTGCGCTGCATATATGCGCCACCTTTCTTCCTACAATCCTCCTAGCAGACATACTCCATCTGCATTTGAGCTTTGCATTCTCGTATCATCATTGTCATCCCATTGATAAGGCATGAGCTCCGACTGGTAATCAGTGACTAGTTCGCCAATTTCATTCTCATGGTCGTCCTGGACATCCATTTGCTTGTCTAGTTTGCCACTTTGTGGCTCCTCCTCCCCTTCTTGAGCACTCCCTGAGTGCTCAACCACTTCTTCCAGCCATGCACCTGCTATGCGTGGTTTATTCTTCCACTGTGGGCAATTCGGCTTGATATGCCCGACCTGTCCACACTCGTAGCACGTCATCTCTGTGCTACGTCCTTGACCCCCTGAACCTCCAGAAGGTTTTTGTGAAGGACGAGAAGCAGCAGGAGCTCCCGCTCCAGCTCTTTGTGTAGCTTGTACCCCTGTTTGGGGTACACTCGGCCTCGTTTTCTGCTTGAGGTCGAGCATTCAGCAGACAATATATCATCTGCTTCACGGTAGAACAGCTTCCTGTATTGGGAGCTTGAGACGAGCTTGGCACAGCCTGATTTTTGACTAGTTGTCAAAGTTGGCTTTGCCTGTGGTGCGTGAGCGCTGCTAGGCTCCATCTTATGCAACCCGATGTCATATCGAGATGCATCCTCTACAGCCTTTGCGGCTTCATATAACTCAGTTATTGAACTGAATTCTGTCTTGTAGCCTAATTTTGAGACTTCATGATGCAGCACTTCTCAAAGCACTGCTATGAACCATTTGCAGATCGTATACTCATCCAGCAGATGTATCATCCACGCTGCATACTTCGTAATATCATTCAGTAATTTCTGAATGGTTCTGGTCCCTTGCACAATTGTGTCGAAATTATTTAATGCATGCCTGTGTGTGAGTGCATGAAGGAACTGCTGTTGTAACCCAGCGATTGCATTTTCCAGGGTCCAGTCGATTACGACTCGATCAGGACACTCAATATTTCAAGCGTACCACTCCAATGCCTCACCCTTGAGGTGAGTGCCTAAATAGTTTAATTGGAGTTCTGTGCTGGACAGTCCCAATAGACTATTCATGCCTAGCCATCTCAGGATCCCTGATAAAGTTCTCAAATTCTTTGAGATCTGCTTTCCCAGCATATTCTGCTGGGTGAGGTAGTTTTACTCCGGCTTTGGCAAGCACAGATTTGTCTGGCTCGCTGCCCTTGTGTTTCTCAAGGGCAGCTCGCACCATCTTCGCAACTCCATCTACATACGTAGGCAGATTTCCTCCTACCTCCTGGATCCTCCGTTGAGGATCTGTGACTGCTAGTGATACCGCACATGGTATCGCTTGTATCTGCCTGTGCAGCCAGGGGACATGAGTATTCACGTTCTGATGCACTGGTGGATTGACGATGGCTTCGTCAATCTGATACAACGGTCGATGTTTGTCAGCCATTAAAAATGCATCCCTCAGTCTATAACTGCTACTGAGGACGGATCGAGCCACTCTTGCTGACTTGATCAGTTTATCAAAGGCCTTGCCTTTGATCCCAGCAGTATATGCCTCTTTGACTAGTTTATCTGCGTGTTTTGAATGGAGTTCTAGCGCACGGTGCTTCCATTGCGCTGCCTTATGTTGGATCCTATCCCAGTGATTGAACTCACATTCAAGACTAACATGAGTGCTAGTTGTGGTACTGACGCTATCGGTGTCAGACTTCATCATCTCCTGCAGTGACTGTTGGGTCACTGCTTTGAACACTTCTTGCTCATCATAAGTTTTTTTTGATCTGCAAATTCCTTCGTGGATATTTTCTCTATCACAAGCCTCTAGCTCGCAATCTGTCTCCTCCTCAGTATGCCAGCATGTACTGACACTGTCTTGTTCTATTGGGGCACTAGCTTCTCAAGGACCACTTCTAGTGCTCAGACTAGACAGAGGTGGCATCCTCTGTCTGTCTCACTACCTGTGAGCCTTCTCTGTTTTGCCATCAACTTCACTATCCCTATTGAAATTGTTACCATGCTCAGGGGCCTTTCCTCACAAAGGTCCTTGTACTTCCTCCTCCAGGGACTGTATTAACAGTTCCATACCATCTCCTAGTCTTTGGAGTTGGTTCGTGGTGTTGTCCGCTGCACAAGCTGACTCAGCCACTCGCTGGCTCGCTTCACATGTAGTGTCTACGTGTTTATGGCTCTCAAAGAGAGCCATAATCATCCGGGCAATGTGTTGGGTTGTATGTTCGTATCGCCGGGTTTCATCCTGGCACACTGACCCTTGCTCTATCATCCCTGTTTGGGATGGTGAACTTCGCAATCTGCAATGTTCTTGGACATGTGGGAGCTGCGACATTTGCACCCCCAGCAAATTATCTGTGTCGCTATTCAGCGGCTCTCTCAACTCATTGAGAGACAATCGTAACTTCAACCTAGTCGAAGTTCTTTTTGTTCTCTTAACGGACGATATATTGTCTGTTTCTGATTCCTCCAGTGTGGATCTTATTAGATCCACTGATACTCGCTTTCGACTCCTAGAGTCAGAAGATACAGGTGTCGTAGTGATGCAAGGACTAACTATCCTTGTCAGTGTTCCCATTCACCTGTCCACGTTGTGGGCATGCTCAATTCTCCTGTCTGGGCCCTTGACTGTGGCCCCAGGTGTATCTGAATCCTCTCCAGATCTAGACATTTGGCTTCAATTCCTTATCAAAACCATAGATCTACGATCTATCAGCCACACTGTGGTGTTCTTGTATTGATTTAGAAGAATAAACAGTAAATGTCTGTTTACTGTTTCCAAGAATTCCGGCGAGTGTTAAACTCATTGGTTTGGGTAAAAAGATCGGTTTGATCTTTTTTTTTATTGCAGTGCTGCCAAACATTTTGGCAGTCAAAAATGTGTAAGAAACTTATTGCGTCACACTAAACAGACTGTGCCAATATTTTATGGGTGTCTGCGAGTTGTGTGGTTACAAGTAAAGTTATGCTTGCTTATCTAATTACCTGTGGACAACTGTATAGTTGTCCACTATCTACAGGCCCCCCTAGTGGGCAGTGTATATAATACAACCCATAAGCCACTCTGGTGACTTATATACCCTAAATTAGTAGCATATATGCTACTGTAAGAATCTACATTCTTACAGAAGAACTGCAGCAGTGCACCGCGAGATGAACATTGGAGAATGTGTGCACACACCATGGCGACCCACCACGATATATTTCAGTACTCCAACTTGCGCATCCTGGTGATACACCCCCACATGCTTGTGGTGTTGTTCAAGCCCAGAAGGGAAGGCCTGTTCCATGCATAGTAAGTAGTTCAATATGAAAGTAAGATGTAGAGGTGGACATGGCTGTTGGGGTTGGAAATAGTTGTGTTCCAACCATTTCACTAGTCATGTGGATGTTTAGGGTTGGTTCATTCAGACTTCGAGAAAATACATCATAACTTAGCATCTATCTGGATTCTGAATTCTAACATGTCCAGCTCTCACGTAATGAAAGTAAAGCAAGCAAGTATGGGATAAAACAGTCCCAAGGGGCCTCTATGTTATTTGAACCCAACCATCTACGTAGCTAATAAAATGTACGAGAAATCAGTTTGATGTTAACAAAACTAGTGACACAAATAAACAAACCTGCCTGGGCCAGCTATGTGTCTGAGCCCTGCTCATAATGTGAGACATGGGTGCTGACTTTAGTCTAAGCTGCGACGGGAGAGCATGCTTGCGAGGCTAGATATTAGCAGTGTTGCAAAGTTGTACCTGAGGAGAATTCAGGAACAAACTTACCATGGCAATTGTATCTGAAAGAACATATAGAACACTGCTGCGGTGCTAGTATTATAGAATAACTTGGGGACAGTCCAGGCAATATTGAGCTATAGAGTAACCCAGTGTGGCTATGAAGAAGCTATAGAGGACAACCATATGACAATGAGGGGATATAGAGGACAATAGTGCAGCGATGAGGAGCTATGAGGCCACACACTCACCCTACATCCCCAGGAATGTCTGGGATAGATATCAGCAGAGCTACAAGCCATGATCAAGGCAACCCGGTGCTATCTACTTTTGGCACAGGGCTATTCCGCATTTGCACTTTTTCCTGATGTATGGATGTCAATGATGGCTCCAACCATACCTCAGTGCCTCCCACCCATAAGTCTTCTGCATGACCTACGCCACCACATATGCCCTCTTCATCCCTCAGCCTCTTGGGCTCTTGAAACACAAACAGGGGATACCAAAGACTCAGTCATTGAAGCTCACAATGCAGTCTAAGTAGTAGTTAGTGAATCATTACATATAAGCATTGCACATGATTTGAGCTTGTTCAATTGACAAAAGTGGTAGCGTTATACGAGACAAGTAGTTCTTCCCGCAAATGTGAGTGGCAGAAATGCGAGTGGAGGTCGGTAGAGGCAGCGCAAGGATTTGAATGCATGAAAATTATAAGTCCCCACAAAAGAATTCAAGAGGAGATGGCACTCTGCAATGCACCTCATAAGTTCAACCAGTCTCTCTGGCACCATTTAGAATGACTATCTTCTAATCATCTGCCATAGTGAGACAGTTTGAGTTCTAGGACAAAGTGTGCTTTGTTTGATTCATTGTATGTCTCCAGTCACGTGATAGTGAGTGGAAGTTATATAAGCGCCCATCGTTTACAGCTGTTTCGGGTACATAAGGCAGAGTTTGAAATGTGCTCAATAATCACAATTTCACCATTGCCAGGTATTTTGTGTCTCCCTCCTCAGCCACTGCGATTTAAGCCTTGGAAATTTGGGATAATGGAGTTATATATAATTCAATAAGCCCTGTCCAAAAGACCTTCTGTAAAATGCAGTATTTAACAATGAGGTCTGGCAGGGTAGATTACCCATAGACAGGCCAAATCAGCAGATATTGTCCTGGTTCTTTCTGATTATATGCTAGTATAATATACATATAATCCATGTGATAAACAGTCCTTATACATTCCTCTTTCATTGAGCACAGACTCTCTCTATATGCAGACATTTATTGTTTCTACTAAGGCACCAATGAGCATTCATAAAGCAATTTAACTCAGTAGATTATGAGTATATATACACTAGTGTATAATCAGAAAGAACCAGGACAATATCTGCTGATTTGGCCTGTCTATGGGTAATCTACCCTGCCAGACCTCATTGTTAAATACTACATTTTACAGAAGGTCTTTTGGACAGGGCTTATTGAATTATATATAACTCCATTATCCCAAATTTTCAAGGCTTAAATCGCAGTGGCTGAGGAGGGAGACACAAAATACCTGGCAATGGTGAAATTGTGATTATTGAGCACATTTCAAACTCCACCTTATGTACCCGAAACAGCTGTAACAGCTCTACCAAATCTCACGATAGGCTCATGATAAGGCCCGAGTCACCGAGAGCCATTTCTAACCACTATGGTCCGCCCCCATGTCACTGAACCGCAGACCTTCGGGAGCGTCAAGCACGGCTCATTTTGGGTCGAGTATCCGTCAGGTCTTGTCGACCTCACTTGCTTCAGTCCTCTGCCCCAAGGAGACGAGGACAGTCTGACCCGGCCACCTGCAAAAGCACAAGGGCATCTTGACATTGAAGTCGAAGGAGGCAGGAAAATTCGTATTGACCCGAAGCAGACGGCGATCATCATTATCGATATGCAAAAGTGAGCTCTAGACGTCTTATGGTTGTTCTACCATTATTTTGATTGTGAACCATCTGTTAGCTTCTTCTTACATCCCGATATCAGAAACCACCCGCTTGGACTGGCGTGCGTGGACCCCCTCATGAAGGTCGTTCCCTTTCTGCGCAAGGCGGGCGGACGCATTATCTGGCTGTAAACGTGCACCTCCTCCAAAAATGTGAAAATCTCGCTCACTTTGTTCAGGAACTGGGGGCTCACTCATACCGAACTTACGACCATTCCTCCGGCCCTTATGCGCTCTTTCTCGCGACACAAGAACGGCGGCTTTGGGAGTGATATGGGAGACGAATGGGGGCCCCTCCTGATGCGTGGATCGCGCAACGCTGAACTTTATGGTCCGCTGCAAGAGGAGTGGCTCAAAGGTCGAGAGGAGGGGACTGACGTCTGGATCCATAAGAATCGGTATGTTTCACATTCATCAAATGTTATTCGTCCGTACTAACTGATGCTTTGTAGCATGGGTGGCTTGTGGGGTCCTGGGACAGCGCTCGAGGTGTACCTCAAAGCGGAGGGTTTGAAGACACTCCTCTTTTCGGGGGTGAACACGGACCAGGTGTGAAGCATATTTTGACCATGCCTCACACAAACTCACAGTACCATACATAGTGTGTGCTGGGGACTATAGTAGATGCGTATTTCCTAGGATATGATGTTGTGGTCGTGAAAGATACAACAGCGACGGGCTCTCCGCATGGCGGGCTGTCGAACGTGTTGTACAATAGCGAAGGGGTACGTTATTTTTTGCGCCATGAGAACGGCTGCTCACGACTGCTTGTGATTTTAAGAGTTATGGATTCGTTACAGATAGCACACGGGTGTTGCAAGCGGCCTGAATCTCGCTTCGGATATCACGATACACGATCCTTCAGGTTTCCATCCGTTGTATAGATCCTGTTAGATAGCCGTTGTGAGAGTACGCAATGATCCACAAAGAATTTACAACCGGTCACTAAATCGTGTAGCTCACCCGGTATATTGATCAGATCACGAAGAACCACCAAACCCTCCTAAGTTGTTGATCAGCTATTTATATTCAACCACAAGAAATCGAACAAACTGACCGGAGTCTTCAGGACCTTGTATCCATTCACACACATTTTCTTATTTTGGATGATCCACATGTATGGAATCACCAGTTCCCCTGATTCTAGTTGACAAATCTCATTCACATAGTAATATTTAAGACCTTTCTGATACATCGGCGTCAGCAAATCCGGTGGCAGCTCTCTGAGACGTTTGGCTTCCCAAAATTGCATGAGCGGTGTGTTGCTTTCTTCAGGATAAAATTTGAGGAGTGGATACCTGGGGATTTGCGTAGTCTTGCTTGTACAACAATTGTAACATCATCTCAACAACCAATAATAGAAACTGCAATCACATGAGTGATCAGGGCCGGGATATCATTGAATGCATAACATTTCCCAATGAACTCTCGAAACGTTCGGTAGGAATTCCTGGACCTTCGGCGTGTAATTTCTGTTGTGTCAACGGCATCGCATAAAGGGACAGCACATCGCAAGCTCCAACTTCCTCCAGAATCCAAATCAACATTTCCATGTGCCTCCGCGAGAGCCTGAGGTGCAGAAGCTGATCAAAAAGATCCAAAAGACACATCTACGAGAATATTTTAAATAAAATATAAATATATCATCTATTAAAACATACCGTTTTAGATTCAAAAGGGCACCAATCCACGCTTGCTGGTATCTCAGAAAACTTGTGCCGGACCCTGTGATATTCCTCTTCATCGAATTCTAACCGCATACTTGTTTCAGTACAAGTATGACAACAACCAAAATATCATAGAGGGATTACCTGACGACCGGAATTCAGAACCAAGAGTCGCAGGGATGGTGAGATCCTCATCTTCAATCTCTGGCTGGTGAAAACCACATGCTTGTTCTACATCATCTCCAAAACCTTCTAATTCACGTTCTAGTAACTCTTGTGCACGTTCCCAAGTTATCGGATCTTTCATCCCCACGAAAACGTCAGAATCATGCTCAAAATCCTCCATGAACATTATTCCGTGCTCTTGGCCTCCTTTTTCGACTTCAATATACATGTGCTGATGCGTATGTGGACGGGGGTTCACTGAGGATGAAGGTATAACTCGTGTGGAGCTGTTAACAACAGCCGAAATGAATTGCGCCTCTTCTAATTGAATTTTAGACTTTTCCCTTGCATATTGTTCTTGATTTGTGAGGTGATATTTTCCCTTGATATGCCCAAACAGACATGCCCGTGAGATCCATCCGCCATCTTCGTCGTCAGGTGAAAGTTTGAATGTCATGCATGGAACACAACGTATTTTTTTGTTATCCGAGGGATTCTCTTCAAAATCTTGGAGCACATACTTTTTAAGATAATCTAATACTTCTCCCAAAAGAAGTTACTCACCTGCTGGAAGCGGCTTTTTTGGTCCTGGCATGATTGTGATGCAGCGAATAAGATACGCTCGCAACATTTGAGAAGGTCACACAAGAATCAATGATACGTCACAAGTGACATCATTGAAATGAGGTGCTTTCACATTCACAATATCACCCGGATGTGCCATATTGCGAGGTATATTTTATTGAGCAACCTTGCGAAGAGAAACATACGATGGTGTGAATATGACCTCCAGAATGATATAGGACGGAAAAAAAAGCGTAATGAGACCTTATTCAAGTTCATCAGGCGTGCGTTTCTGTGAAGCTGGGGATGTCAAACAGGACCCAGCACTGCCACTGATCCACAGAGTGAACGACCACGCTGGACATTGGGTCCATGGAGTTATCATTTGACGAACCCTGGTTGTCAGGAGACAAGCGTGTCAGCTATGCCAAGCAAGATAATTTGGTGCAAACTCACGTCGGTGAATAGAGCCTCCACTATTTGCGTAGCATGCGCATCATCGTCTTCAGGAATAACTTGCCCTCCAACTTGAGGCACACGACAAATGAGCTTTCGTCTTCTTTCTGCATCGGCTGCTATGGATTCCTCCTCACTGATTGGCTTGTAAGGTATGCGCAAGGAGCCGCCAACGGATGTAGCAAACAGCTCTGAGATTTTGTTGGACTTGGAAGGAACACGTCTAACAAGCTTTCATTTTCTCCCTGCGTCAACGGCGGGTATTTGTGCATCAATTGGAGCTTCAGAAGATAGTGGCACAGAGGCTTTCTGAATGTTCGACGAAGTGTCAGGACCGGGGCCCGTATTGTGGTGAGAACTTTGAAAATATAGGGTTATTGCACTCACAAGAATGTCCATGGGTTCGTGCAACGAGACCGACTCATGCTTTTAATATGGAGGAGCGAAAGACTCAGTTTCGTCTGACGGCATTTGGCAGTGGTGATGGTTTTGCGCCAGACCCAAGGGTGGTGGCTCCAGAGCGGACAAATACTTTGCCTTGACATTGTGATTGAAGGTCTTGCAAGGACATAAACGATACTTTAGGGCACAAGACTGTCGTTTGCGGTTGAGGGAAGCTGGCAGAAATATCAGGTGGATATGTTATGCCAATCCTTGCCACGTATCACCAGGTACATCGTCCGAAGCTGCCGCCGGATCTCGTTCCAAGGTGGTGGAAAAGTACCTTGTGACAATGTATTTCAAAGGTAAAGTCCACATTGAATTGAAATATCTATCTACGGCTGAGCTAACTTATCGCCGCAACTTTCTGTGCCTCCAGCGGTGTATTTCGACATTTCTTCCATGTGGCATGTAATGCTTCAAGTGCTGGTATACTGAGGTAGAGCAAAGGGTAATTTTCAGCCGAGCATGCCTGTTGAGCCTTGTCGGAGCACTGCCATGGATCAGGAAGGGAAGATGGCAGGTAATTTTGGAACTCACATACCACTAGCAATTGGAGGAACTTATAATGGTCTGTCCACTCATCTTCAGAAAGTTCAAGTCTCTTTAATTTGGCCTTCTGCACAGCCTTCTTCTCTGCCTGTGCAATCTCAAAAACAAACCGATCAATGTGCTGTGGTTCAAAATCGACAACAGGGCCTGGAACACTTCAAGAGCCCACTCGCTGTTCGTAGCTGATACGCCTGGGTGGCCATGATGTATGTAGAAGACCAGCGTACAGGCATGTTGAGAAGCAACGTGCATGGTTGAGAAATCTCCCTGTCCATCTGCAGCTTTCGAAATAGCTCCTTGCGCTTGCTGGAAGAGTGTTCCTGGTTAACAAGGTGAGTGAGTTTTGGCACCGATGGGATGATAGCTATGGAACGACCTTGACCGCGACAGCTCTGACAATTCCAAGCTCATCACGAGACAAATGTGAGGTGGCATCGTCAAGCACGCTGTCAGGGTCATGTGGGTCGTAATACTTCGAACTGGAATACTTGCTGATGAGGGCTTGAGTTGCGAGGTTGATCACATGCGCAAGACATCTGAGCAATTTTGTAGTAGGTCAGTTCCGACATTGTACAGCAAGGTTCACATACCTGATTCCGCGCTCTTGGGCATCGAATGGTTGCCCAATTCTCTGTTCAATCTGAGTATCGAGTTCTGCCATCATTGTGCTGTTCTATATTTTCAGCATTATTACAGGCGACCCAGCCAAGCTGGATGACCAGTGTCAGCATGCATTCAAGAAAGCGGAAGGCACGCACATGTTCGGCTATCCCAATGCGGTCTAGGAGCTTGAACATGGCTTGCCCCAGCTGTTTCCCAGAGTGCGCGTGGTTAAGTCTGGTGAACCCAATCAGGGCCCCCTGTAGTGACCAGATGGAACCTTTCTCTTCAATCCAATGTGCTGTCACGGAGAAATAACTATCAACATTGCTGGCTTGCCAACAGTCACACGTTGTGGACACGGATCCCTTGACCACGGGGCTCTGGAAACCACAAATAGTGTTGAATCCCACTCGCATTACACTGCAAAGGACTCACATTGATACAGGCCTTGACATCATGCAAATGCTGCCAAAGTGACATAATGCCTTTGTGCGTGGCCTTACCTGTAGGTACTTTCACCCCATTCTTGGCTCGTGTGGCAATGTTGACCATCTCAATGAATTTGGGATGTTCGAAAGCTGGGATTGGCTAATCGAAATGTGATGAGGTACACACTAAAGCACGTGGAGGTACTGGTAACTGCTAACCTGATCTGTGGCAATCAACCACTCTGTGGCTGCCTGTTTAAACCGTTCATCTGAATATGGAATGATCACTTCTGTTGGAGGGGCTGATCCAAAGTGGTCAGTCAATGAACTCTGCGGAAGCTCATTTGACCTCTTCACATCCACCTTCAGTTGCTTAAGGTGCTTGGGAAGTTTGTTCTCAGCCCCAGGGGTTTCACGGACCCATTTTTCATATGACACCTGTTCAAACTTCAAAAAACGTATCAGAATGACCACATCATCGCCACCTTGTGATTAGCCTCAATGTGACATCGTAGTGTGGTCACCTCATCGACGATCCGTGCCATTGGTCTAGCCAGACTCAGTCATGATTCAAACTAATATATACAACTGAGACTTACTTGCAGCATTTGCACTGTCTGGTCCGCTTGCTAGTCTTCGAATCTGTGACAGCATCGAAGAACGCACGAATGTCACGTGTTTTGTCTTGTTTTTGAATGGAGTCTTCCCCAATACTGTCAAGGCCGTCCAGATCCTTAAAGGTGCCCCCTGCGTGAACAGCCTCCATGCCATCAACCACTGTTGATTCTCAGGTCTTACAGTCAAAATCTCAAAGAGAGGTGCAAGACAAGGCCAGGGGACTTACCTTTTGCAGAGTCCTTTAATTTATGCTTTGCTTGCTTGTTAGATCCTGCTCACACAATTTTGTTTTTCTTTGTTGGTGGTTGAACCTCTCCAATGTCTGAGTCCTTGAATCATTTACTGTTGGATTTGCATTTCATTGAGTTTCCCAGGGCAGTGGTGCGTTCTTCATCTTTGGGAGCAAGTTCTGCTCCCTCCACATCACTGCCTGGTCCATCATCCAGCATAATAGATGATGGCATAGCTGTCATGTCTATGGATGCATTAGGATTACGAAGCGCTGCGACTGGTCTGCGTCTGCGAGGTGATGCTCGAATCTGAGAGGTCGCCGTGTTCTTTTTCAGGAGAAGAAGTTGTGCTTTTTTCAGGTGTCATGGTGAGGTTCGTGGCAAATCTGGAAAATTATAAAATACCTCGCAGACTGGGTAAAATTTATATGTATTCGGTGTTTGCAAACCGGACCATCTAAGATTCTAAGCAGGCCCAAATGATACGGTGGATTGTAACTGAACGATCTGTGTATTTACCACTCACCAGCCCCAGCCTCACGGCTTGGCCTGGGCTTCATCCACCCTAGGGCCAAGCTGTCGATGACGACCTAGTACGGCTACGGCTGGGCTCAGCAACGGCTTTTCCATCCTGACTCCCGCTGGCTTCTGGCCTGAGGCCGGGACTTGACAATCACTATTTTCGCGTTCACCACGAGCTTTCGCTCAACAGGCACTGAGTCTAAAATACCTCTCTGGACATTCAGTTGAATATTGCACCACATTACTGGCAGTATCAGAAATGTGCCTATCAAGCTCTTTTGATTATGTAAGGCACGCGCCTTTTTTTGTTTCCGTTTTGAGCTCTAGCTCGTAACCGTCGTATCTCACTCAAAACAGCAGATATTGACTTGAAACTTGAAATGTGAACTCAGTGGGTATATAGCTAGCAGATATTGTAAATATTTTCCTTTAAATAACTCTATAAAATGTTTTGGAAAAACGCCGCCTCGAGAGAGATGTACACACTGTTCCCAGCTGTATATTGCAGTACATTCAGTCACATCACTACCTCAGATAACTATACTATATATCTAGTAGACAGTGTAGTTAAATAATCCTATTCATCAATGCATAATGTATGAGTGCAATCCGGCTCCCGGTGAGGTTTTGTGCTCACACCCCCGGTTACACCCGTTTGTGATTGCCATGGGGTAGTCAGCATATGTAGCATACATATAATTACATCTAGGTAGTTGATATGACTTTCTGTAAGCTCTCTGAATGATTTGCGCAAAGTACAGACCCTCTGCAATGTGCGTCAGGGGAAGCGGTTAGCATATATTGTTTTTTTTTGCATTGAACTTTGTAAGTACCAAGCTCTCTCACATGGTGTGGCTAAATCATAATCTCTTATTGATCCGAGAGATTGTGAATATCAAGATCTAGGTAATACGAGCACTGGATCCTGGTTCCGCTGAGTTTACATTCAAGTGCAGTCTCAGAGCTTTGATGCTCAGAGTTTTGATCTTGCCACACTCGCTATGGATAGTAACGACAACAGTGTGGATTATGACCCCCTAGAGGAATCTCAGGCCTCACATGACAATAAGACCCGTTGCTACTACTCCCGTGACCTCAAGGAACATGTCATCTCACTGGGGGCATGAGCAAATTTTTAGTGTAAAAAATGTGATAAAAATGCTTTTTCCTTACAGATTATCCATTCACTGTTCTGGTTGAAAAATCTCCCAAAAATGCTGCTTTCTTATCAAATTTTAGAACCTGAAAATCTGGTACATATTTCACATTTCTTGGCATGGGAAATGGACAGAAAATGTGAGAAACAATGAATTTATTCATTGATCTTATGCCACAAAAATGTGAGGACACCCTTGGTTTTCATTGACATTTTCAACAGAAAAGAATCAAAATTTATCCATGATTTCATATAACCTTCTCAAAAACCCTGGACTTGTGGCCCATGGAAATGTCGATGATATGTCTCCACTGGAGAATTCCCGATTATCCTCTTTGAGGATCGAGCTGGGTCCAAAGATGTATAACCCAGGGTCCGCCCTATCGTAATTGTTCCGAGGTATAACTCTTCCATCACTCCGTGAACTTTATTTGGACACTTGTGCCAGTGGCTTTCACACTCGCCCCTTCAAATTGGGCCTGATTTTTGGGTCTTTCATCGATCATTCAGGGTGCTCCCTCCATAGGCTCGACCTCGATATTGTTCAAGTTGAAGAGCACGACCTCATTCTCTGTCTCCAATTAGTGCCCACACTTTTCGAGCTTCACTTAACAAACCGTCAAGGTGTCGTGTCTTGCAAACTCTTGCATCGACTGCAATATCAAGAGTGTAGAGATTTTGCCGAAAACCCGCCCTTACTACTTCCTTGTTTGAAAATTCTAACGTTGAATCATCTTATAAATAGCCACCCTGGTTTTGTCTGTATGGTACGGTCCCGTTTCAAGCCAATAAACATCATATGCCGTAGAGACAGTTGCGGTGTCGCATGCCTGGAGAGGGTAGAACTCCACCTTGTTCTCACAATGGATAAACAGTCCAAGAATCTGCTCTTAAAGCTCCAAGATGGAGGCCTTGACCTCAAAGTTTTTCAAGGGAAAGTGGTCTTCAACTCCGGACCGGCAAACATTCGTCGCGTGGTATGAGGTTAGGTTAAGCCTACCTTGCGATTCTTGTAACACACTTCATGTGAGAGCTTCTTACCTCAGAGCTATTTCTAGTTTCTTCCTTCTGGATCTTTTTAATCCCTATCTTTCCATCTTTCACCTCCAATGTATCTCTATTATATTATAGCTATTTTCCATACAAAGACAGAATATGAATCTATGTGCAAGTATTACCTTGCTCTGCAAGGTCTATTCCCGGACCCAAAATGTCCCTAGATACTTGTCAGAATAATGTTCATGTTCATGTCTTCATATCCGGGTATTTCCTCCATATCTGCTTAATAAACCTAAAATAAACTAAAGCCTGGTCACTACACTGTCTTATAGGTATCCTTAATTCTTGCCCTGCTTTTGTACACCTGTCATGATATCTAATAATGTTGCAAGGTAATTAATTATCTTGCTCTGGTCTATTCCCAGACCTAAACTGGCCCTAGATACTTGTCAAAATAATGTTTAGGCTCATGTTCTTCATATCCAGGCTTTTCCTCCATATTTGCATAATAATCTCAATAATAAACTAAATCCTACTCACTAACTGATTATAGGTGTCCTTGACTCTCATCATGATATCTATTCTCATCACGTTGCACATGTGTTACAAGGTAATTCTTCTTTAGATTCATTCTATATACATATTATTTTCACTATATATTGATTCCCACCATTCCTGTGTTTTTAGGTGAAGTTTGTGCAATTTTCTGGTTGCAAGTATGTATCTAATTCTTGTATAAATGTATTGTCAATGTCTCAAAGTAAATATATCAACAATGTCTTGGCTGGAGCTGTGGGACAAGGAAACATAGAGATTTAACAACATTAATTTATTATCCATGTATATTATCTGTAAAGATCATTTTGATTCTATAGAGCAAGGTCAGTCATGGCACTCACCATGCTGTTCTAGTTACAGCTCTTTCGATTATGTAAGGTGCATGTGTTTTTTTGTTTCTGTTTTGAGCTCTAGCTCATAACTATGATATCAACTTGAAACTTGAAATATGAACTCTGTGGGTATATAGCTAGCAGTTAGTGTAAATATTTCCCTTTGAATAACTCTATAAAATGTTTTGGAAAAACACTGCCTTGAGAGAGATGTACGCACTATTCCTAGCTGCATATTGCAGTACATTCAGTCACATCACTACCTCAGATAACTATACCAAATATCTAGTAGACAGTGTAGTTAAATAATCCTATTCATCAATGCAGAACATATGAGTGCAATCCGGCTCCCAGTGAGGTGTTGTGCTCACACCCTCAGTTACGCCCATTTGTGATCACCATGGGGTAGTCCCCATATGTAGCATACATCTAATTACATCTAGGTAGTTGATCTAACTTTCTGTAAGCTCTCTGAATGACCTGCACACAGTACAGAGCCTCTACAACCTGCAAGCACTCATTCAGGAGAATTGTGTTGGTGGTTTTGCACTAGAAATCACAAATTGTTGTGTTTATTATGGTTATACGCAATAAAAGACACCTCATATGTGTATGCATCCAGTCTAGAATGACGACAACTAATAGAACTAAGCATCAGGGCCATGGCCAACGTTGAGCAATCAATACAGGCACAAATCAAGAAGAGAGTTACAGTACCTGCTGCCACCTCACTCACTATACACCCGCCCAAAGGCTCTGATCCCCTGCACCGGCGGCATCTTGTAATGCCCATACTCAAAGTCATGCAAAGTGAGTAGGGATCAGCACCGTACCGGCACCTGTAAAGTGATGGCTGGCTTATGGTCACAGGCCGTCACCATAAACCAGCTGTCACTGTACCTTTGGAGGTGATGGACAGTTACGGTATGGGTGTGGGATGGCTGTATGTGGTAATACGGCTACTTCAAATGCTATCTCATGTCACATGGAGTGCAGAATCTGCTGCAATCACTGTAAGCTGCTGGTGACCTTACAGCACCTCAAGACCCACCTTAAAAGCAAAATTTGCCCCATCATACTAGACATGTATGGGTGCAGACCGTTCAGCATTCGGTGGTACGATGCCATTCAACCTGAACAGCATCACGATCCTCTGGCTAAATGGTGGGTATCAGCAGCTCACTGAATGGGACCAATGACTTCACATGTTGGGTAACTTACCTGGAGGTCACCTACCAGTACATGTCAGTTGGATGACTTCACAGTTGTAACCGTGAAGTCAATGT
Organism: Ramaria rubella; assembly: GCA_015039355.1. Lineage (NCBI taxonomy): Eukaryota > Fungi > Basidiomycota > Agaricomycetes > Gomphales > Gomphaceae > Ramaria > Ramaria rubella. Next base: position 192,812 of record MU134426.1, on the reverse strand, counting down.
GGCAGTCGACGTGTTGGTGACAAAGTCACGCTCACATCAGCAAACTGGCCCTGGCAACCTGCAAAAGCACCTGTCTTACAGCTGTTGACGACCGTAAGGAACGGTACCATATTGACCTGCTGCAGA
>MU134426.1:177214-192661 GCA_015039355.1 Ramaria rubella | reverse complement strand
ACACACTTTGTTCTCAATTTTCCCACCATACAAATGGTGTCAAAATTCAATCTTTTTACACAGTTTTCCCACACTTTTCTCTAGGTACATTTTGTATCATGTCTCTGGTGCTCAAAGTGATGAATCCCTATCCTCAAAAAAACAGTGTACTCGTGATGGATAATTGGTCTATTCACCACATCGAAGGTATTGCAGAGTTATGTGAAGAAAGGTAAGCGTATTCTGTTTGTTTATCCATTTATTTTGATTTTTGATGTCTTCCAGAGGTGTGAAGCTCATGTATTTGCCACCTTACTCTCTGGACTTTAATCCAATTGAAGAATGCTTCTCAGATATGAAATCTGTGATCCGAAGATATGGTACTCAATTTCGTGAAGTCCTGAATTCAAAGAATGAAACAGCCATCATGGGATTTCTTTTGAACACATTGACTACTGTCATGCCACAACAGGCAAATGGTTGGTTTTGTCATTCTAATCATATGATCTCAATTTGTACATTGTCTGAGAATATCTGTTTGACACTGTACTGCACAACTATCAATGTTCTTTTATAGCCGTAGTGTGCACAGGTGTCTGATAAAAAACATAGTCTATTGCTGATCAAATTTCTTGATGGAAATTACCCTCAAGGCCTATTATAGCCATAGTATGCAAAGGATTAAAAAAAATAGTGTATTTCTGAAAGATATCGCAACTAGAAATTTAGTGCAAAGATGTCTATGATAAAAGAAATAGCCTACTGCCAAAAGATATTGGAACCAGAAAAGTCATCCTAAGGCAGGCCTCATCTAATTATATTTCTTGTACCATCTTGAGCACATTTTTCACCTCTTTCAGCACTCATCATGCCTCTCCCGCAGACACCTTAAAAGTTCCTACCAACTTGTTTTCTGACCACAATGTAAATTTGTCGATGGTCCTCATTCCACCATCGGTCAGCTTTTGCAATAGAATTCTCAAGTAGTTCTCAGAGCACTTGCATTTGAGCCCCTCAAATAAAGTGTCTATCGATGGGTACTCCTTGTTCCCATTGATAATTATGTTGGAAAGATCATGAGACGCAATGGGGTGGCCTGCAACAGGGCTGATTACCTGACTTGGGAGCACCAGTGAGCCACCAAGATCTCCCTGCATAGTTCACAGCATCTGCATCTGCATTTGCCCAAGGCATACTAGAAGCATGTTGCCCATATCTGGTGCTATAGCAGTTGGGGGGAAGGAGGTTCCTTGGGTGGTTGTGGGCACTATGGCTTCTGTTCCAGTGTTTCCACTGACCCAAGAGGGGCCATCATCACCAGGAGGTTGGACAGTCACCCCTGGAGCTGCCTTGTAATAGAATGCAAAGAGCGGTGTGTCTGGTGGCTTATCAAATGTGACAACAGTGGCTTTGCAGGCCTGGAATCTTTGTCAGGATACTTGAAATAAGAAAAAAAAAGGGACTGACCAAAACATGGGCCCATGCCTTCACAAGTGCACTTGTAAACCATACATGTGCTTTATTATCAGTCCTGGCACAGAATGCGCCTTTATGGGGACAAGGTGTGCATGATCTCAGGTACTGTATGATGCTTGTATAAGCATCCTGAAAGCCAGAAGGGGAAGCCTGGCCACTGAATGGCTCAGCAAAGGCAGGGGCAGGTTCATTAGTGAGTCCAGCTACTGCATTGGATGGGCTGGTTACTAGTGCACAGGATTGGGCTAGTGCATTGGGTTCAGACAGCACATTGGGTGGTCCAGCACCTATGCCACATGGAATGTCCAGATTCATGGGTGTCCAGTTTGCCTTACCTTTGTATGTTTCAGGCTTGTAATTCAGAAATCAGAATGAGCCTCATCTGAAGAGCATCTAAATACTATGCAGGGATCAGCACTCAGCAGCTATATAATCATGTCACCGAAGAAAGCAACCTTACCCCTTCAGGAAGACTGACATCCACGGTCACCTGACCTTTTTTTTAATCTCTTCTCACTCAATTTCAAATTTCAAATCTGCCCAGTGAGCTTCATTCTCAAGACTCATGATCCTGGCCTTGCTCTTGCTTCTGTCACTTATCTTCCACTAAAGGGTTGGAGGCTTGCCGCAGACTTGATCACAGCCTATGTTTTTGTAAAGGGCTTGAAGGACCTGCTCCCACTTTGTAGTCTTCAGGACAACAATACACTGCTCGGTCGTATGATAACCTTGAGGCACATAGAAGGTGACATCTGCAAATAATAGCCTGAGGTAAATAATTATTTGGGAATCAACAATACTCACTATCTGACACAACAAAACCAATTGCTTTCCCCATCTTCTTAGGAATGCTGTTGTCATCTACAACCATATCCTCTTCTTCATAAAAATCCTCAGCAGGCTCATAATAATCATCTTGCTTGCTGCCCTGGTCATCACTGCTAGGTATGTCAACCTCCATGGCTTCATCTTCTAGCTCTGGAATGATGGGAAGCTGAAACCCTTCCACTTGAACCTGCTTCTTGGCTTTGTTCCTGGCAGTCCTTGCTTTCTTCACAGCAGATACAGATGAGCGCAAGCCCATGAAAGCTTGTCGATGATCACATGCTAATGCAAGGCTTGTCTGCAATCACGTGCTCATGCTAAAAGCTACGACTACATGCATTCTAGGTTCCAACTACAAGTTCATATAAAAGGTAATCATTGAAACAACCCTTGAGTACCTCTATTCTTAAGACGGATCACTAGTTGTGCTCACCCTTGATAATCCTACAATCAGTCCTGCTTCTGAATCATGAATCTAACTCTCTCCTAGAGGTCTGTGTTTTTTTCTCATCATCTATCACATGAGATTACTCATATTTGTGGCTATTTTATTTGATTCTATGTCTAAGTTACAGGATGGCACTGTTTCACTACCTAATTGATGCAAAAATGGAGACATACCTGTACCGAACAACAAATTTCCCACAGATAAAGCCCTAGGTAAGTAAAAAAACACTCAGAATTAGTAGTTTAATGGAAACTGAATTGTTGTGCACTACACAGGGTGGTGAAATTCATTGAGGGATTGGCAGCAGTGGTCTGTGCTAATTAGCATTGAAAAGTACATGCCAATGTTTGGGAAAGGTTCAGCTAAGATTTATCAAAATACTCAGGTGCAGTTAGTCCTAATTCCTCCTCTTTTTTACCTCTTCAATTGGCACACAAGTCAATGACTGGCACACACAATGATTGCAGACAGGACACTCTCCGTCACAATTCAATTTACCTGGATCAATTAAGGTAAGCACTACACCAGCTATAAAATCAAGAAGAACTCACGTTGACTGCTGAAAAATTGACAATGTTTATAGCAATGCCGTTTCTGGCTGCCCAAAGTGTCATGAACCCCCCCACTAGCAGACTTTCCATCAGCGATCAGATGCTTTGGAGCTTTCCATGGGTTTTTCTAGAAATCTTCACGGTGCGCATGATGAATGCAAGAATGTCTTGACCAAATTTGACCATTGGGTATCAAAGCGGTACTGTATGGGCTGACCTGTTCAGCAAGCTGTTAAATTGATGCGGGTCAAATGACACTCACTGATGGTACGAGAGCACATATTGATGGATGGTGAGAGAGCAAGTGACAATGCAGAAGCACTGGGTGACGGTGCGGGAGCACTGTTGATGGTGCAAGAACACTGGCTGGCAGCGTGACAATGCATAAACATTTACTAAGTGGTAGGTCATACGAGAGTATATGGAGATATGGCATGACTGGAACTATGCACACCAAACAGCCAGTGCTTGTCAACAACAGTCATGAACTCAACTAAACAAAATCTAAACTGACTCCCCACAGCTTCATCGGAGGCCCTGAAACAGCCCTCCTCGCTTTTATGGATTAGCACTCTCACCATAAGATGGTTTGTATGGGTGCCTTAATATGGTGTATGGTGCTGTACCCATCCTACAGCTTGCACTGTGATGGTCCGTAACTGTACCCCATCTGCAGCAGGTCAATATGGTACCGTTCCTTACGGTCGTCAACAGCTGTAAGACAGGTGCTTTTGCAGGTTGCCAGGGCCAGTTTGCTGATGTGAGCGTGACTTTGTCACCAACACGTCGACTTCCACATTGACTTCACGGTTACAACTGTGAAGTCATCCAACTGACATGTACTGGTAGGTGACCTCCAGGTAAGTTACCCAACATGTGAAGTCATTGGTCCCATTCAGTGAGCTGCTGATACCCACCATTTAGCCAGAGGATCGTGATGCTGTTCAGGTTGAATGGCATCGTACCACCGAATGCTGAATGGTCTGCACCCATACATGTCTAGTATGATGGGGCAAATTTTGCTTTTAAGGTGGGTCTTGAGGTGCTGTAAGGTCACCAGCAGCTTACAGTGATTGCAGCAGATTCTGCACTCCATGTGACATGAGATAGCATTTGAAGTAGCCGTATTACCACATACAGCCATCCCACACCCATACCGTAACTGTCCATCACCTCCAAAGGTACAGTGACAGCTGGTTTATGGTGACGGCCTGTGACCATAAGCCAGCCATCACTTTACAGGTGCCGGTACGGTGCTGATCCCTACTCACTTTGCATGACTTTGAGTATGGGCATTACAAGATGCCGCCGGTGCAGGGGATCAGAGCCTTTGGGCGGGTGTATAGTGAGTGAGGTGGCAGCAGGTACTGTAACTCTCTTCTTGATTTGTGCCTGTATTGATTGCTCAACGTTGGCCATGGCCCTGATGCTTAGTTCTATTAGTTGTCGTCATTCTAGACTGGATGCATACACATATGAGGTGTCTTTTATTGCGTATAACCATAATAAACACAACAATTTGTGATTTCTAGTGCAAAACCACCAACACAATTCTCCTGAATGAGTGCTTGCAGGTTGTAGAGGCTCTGTACTGTGTGCAGGTCATTCAGAGAGCTTACAGAAAGTTAGATCAACTACCTAGATGTAATTAGATGTATGCTACATATGGGGACTACCCCATGGTGATCACAAATGGGCGTAACTGAGGGTGTGAGCACAACACCTCACTGGGAGCCGGATTGCACTCATATGTTCTGCATTGATGAATAGGATTATTTAACTACACTGTCTACTAGATATTTGGTATAGTTATCTGAGGTAGTGATGTGACTGAATGTACTGCAATATGCAGCTAGGAATAGTGCGTACATCTCTCTCAAGGCAGTGTTTTTCCAAAACATTTTATAGAGTTATTCAAAGGGAAATATTTACACTAACTGCTAGCTATATACCCACAGAGTTCATATTTCAAGTTTCAAGTTGATATCATAGTTATGAGCTAGAGCTCAAAACAGAAACAAAAAAACACATGCACCTTACATAATCGAAAGAGCTGTAACTAGAACAGCATGGTGAGTGCCATGACTGACCTTGCTCTATAGAATCAAAATGATCTTTACAGATAATATACATGGATAATAAATTAATGTTGTTAAATCTCTATGTTTCCTTGTCCCACAGCTCCAGCCAAGACATTGTTGATATATTTACTTTGAGACATTGACAATACATTTATACAAGAATTAGATACATACTTGCAACCAGAAAATTGCACAAACTTCACCTAAAAACACAGGAATGGTGGGAATCAATATATAGTGAAAATAATATGTATATAGAATGAATCTAAAGAAGAATTACCTTGTAACACATGTGCAACGTGATGAGAATAGATATCATGATGAGAGTCAAGGACACCTATAATCAGTTAGTGAGTAGGATTTAGTTTATTATTGAGATTATTATGCAAATATGGAGGAAAAGCCTGGATATGAAGAACATGAGCCTAAACATTATTTTGACAAGTATCTAGGGCCAGTTTAGGTCTGGGAATAGACCAGAGCAAGATAATTAATTACCTTGCAACATTATTAGATATCATGACAGGTGTACAAAAGCAGGGCAAGAATTAAGGATACCTATAAGACAGTGTAGTGACCAGGCTTTAGTTTATTTTAGGTTTATTAAGCAGATATGGAGGAAATACCCGGATATGAAGACATGAACATGAACATTATTCTGACAAGTATCTAGGGACATTTTGGGTCCGGGAATAGACCTTGCAGAGCAAGGTAATACTTGCACATAGATTCATATTCTGTCTTTGTGTGGAAAATAGCTATAATATAATAGAGATACATTGGAGGTGAAAGATGGAAAGATAGGGATTAAAAAGATCCAGAAGGAAGAAACTAGAAATAGCTCTGAGGTAAGAAGCTCTCACATGAAGTGTGTTACAAGAATCGCAAGGTAGGCTTAACCTAACCTCATACCACGCGACGAATGTTTGCCGGTCCGGAGTTGAAGACCACTTTCCCTTGAAAAACTTTGAGGTCAAGGCCTCCATCTTGGAGCTTTAAGAGCAGATTCTTGGACTGTTTATCCATTGTGCGAACAAGGTGGAGTTCTACCCTCTCCAGGCATGCGACACCGCAACTGTCTCTACGGCATATGATGTTTATTGGCTTGAAACGGGACCGTACCATACAGACAAAACCAGGGTGGCTATTTATAAGATGATTCAACGTTAGAATTTTCAAACAAGGAAGTAGTAAGGGCGGGTTTTCGGCAAAATCTCTACACTCTTGATATTGCAGTCGATGCAAGAGTTTGCAAGACACGACACCTTGACGGTTTGTTAAGTGAAGCTCGAAAAGTGTGGGCACTAATTGGAGACAGAGAATGAGGTCGTGCTCTTCAACTTGAACAATATCGAGGTCGAGCCTATGGAGGGAGCACCCTGAATGATCGATGAAAGACCCAAAAATCAGGCCCAATTTGAAGGGGCGAGTGTGAAAGCCACTGGCACAAGTGTCCAAATAAAGTTCACGGAGTGATGGAAGAGTTATACCTCGGAACAATTACGATAGGGCGGACCCTGGGTTATACATCTTTGGACCCAGCTCGATCCTCAAAGAGGATAATCGGGAATTCTCCAGTGGAGACATATCATCGACATTTCCATGGGCCACAAGTCCAGGGTTTTTGAGAAGGTTAAACCCGCGGTGAGAGAGGTTGGAGCAGTGGCGAAAAACCTGCAAGCAACGATCCACGGAGTAATGAGTGCCTGTATACTCAACCAGGTCCACCCAAGGTTTCACCGCTTGAGCATTGTGAAGCATATCTATGCCAGAGAATATAACAGCACGTAGTTTGGGACAGCGTTTCAGGAATCGAGGTGGTAGTAAGGTCCAATTTCTATCCATAGGTACAGCCCCAATCCTGAATGTTTGGAGGTCGGGAGCGCTTTTAAGGAGCTTGAAGGCACTAATATTATAAAATGACACAGATACGTCTAAATGCTGCCATCTGTGGGAAGAAGGTAACAGGATTTTGAATATGCCGCGAGCCTTGTATTCAAGAAGAGAATCTTCAGTAAAACAGATTGAAAGTGAGTGATTTTGAGAATGTTGAAGCTGAAGTTTCAGAAGACGTTTCTGTGGCCGTAAAGAACCGCAGTGATTGCTGAGGTTCAAGCCCACATAAAGTTCTATTCTGGACCACAAGCTCGGACTTGAAAGCGCCACATCTCTCCATGCTCTGCACATGTAGCTTACAACCCAAGGTGCCTTGGTGATGTCCAAAGTGGAATTTGGGGGTGGGGGAGAAGAGGTAATCATGGAAGGGGCCGCACAGTGATGAAAGATCATCTCGAGGATCTCCCAGGGTACTCGTCGAATAGTAGAAAAAGGCAATAAGTACTTCACCTTGCAAGCTTGGAGTCTTGCGCATTCATCCACTAGTCTCTCATGCTGTCCACTACGTGCCCCTGCAATTTTATTCTCGGTGCAACTGATATCTCACTGCAGTCTTAGAACAACTTTGCGGAATTGATCTGCCTCGGGGGTGGTTGGCGAAAAATTGGTCATAATGAGGTGTTTTAGTCCTAGACTGGGTCCACCACTATTTGCATACAATTTCATAGCTAGGAGTAGGTGGTTGGTGCCCAAGAGCCGCTGCGCTTATGTAAAGCTGAGAGCCCTGCGACAATGTCTCGAAATAACACGCTCGTGTAAATAAATAAATAGTGGGTAAACTAAATATGAGGACATCCCGTCCGCTGCGGGACTGTTTCACCTAAATATGGAACATCTACAATATAATAAATCAGTTTATGCCTGAAAGGGCGCCATCAATTGGTGGGTATGCAACGTGATGGCATTGCATGATCTAGACACGTCCCAGGCCGGGGCTTGAATAGAACTTGGGATTTTTGTACATATTACACCACTGGAGGACATTTTAGTTCAACTTCTGTTTCGGCTTAATGTAGATATCATAATTAACCATTTGATTTATATGAAATCTGTTCAATATTTCCCTAATAAGCACTATAAACCCTTGTCCTGTCATTTTACTGACTGCTTTCACCAACCTCACATAAACATTGCCCTAACATTGATGTGTCAATGTTCAATCCAGATCCCATGGACGTATACTGGAGATTGACCAGAGGCATGCCCAGTCTACTGCGATTTTTGTTCTGGGAACACCTGGCATATGTTGACCAAATGAGTACGCATAAGGAGTTAATATAAAGCTTACCCATTTTGGGGTCATAAACACTTTGCCTTCCACTGCAACACCATCATGTCCTCCACTGCATCCTCTGACAACAAGGTGTCCACCGATATGTTGCTTCACATGAAATTGCCCAACTGTGACATTTGCTTCAGAATCAGGAGCACGTGTAGCCATGAACCCATTCAGGTCAAGATTGTTCCTATGCTTGATGGATATGTGGTGAGTAATATGTATATCTGCCTGTTCTGCTGTTGTTGACATGCCTTGACAGGAGCTAACCTTATATGCACCTGCCACTGCCTTGGATAAACCCCCCACTATCTCCACACCCACCACTCCTACCAGTATCGCTAGTGCCACCTCTTCCTTTTCATTGGTGGTGCCAAATGACGACAATGTCATCAATCTGAGGCTCCTCCTGGTGCAGTCCAAGCCCAAATCCACCATGACCAGACCCAAATCTGACAAGTCCAAGCCCAAGCCTGCCAAGTCCAAGACCAAGCCCACTGCATCTTCAAGTTCAGTGAGTTTCCCCATCTGTCATGCCCATAAATTGGCTGAGGGTGTTCAGAAACACCCTTTGATCGCTTGGAGGACAAGGACAATATGCAGTCCCATCCTGAGGCCAAATGCATGTGTGCCAAGCTGGTGAGATGAGCCAGCACTGCCATTCCGTTCCCTTTTTAGATCTTGTTGTATGCACACCATGGTTTATGTTGACTGTTACTGTATTGTGTTTTGTCCATGCTGAACCCATGATTCCCTTGCTAGAATTTATTGATGTTTTGTACTTATCTTATCTCTGAGTCAAATAATCCATTATGATCTCGGCATTCCATATCACGCACCCTTATCTCCTCCATTCCCAACTTTGGAATTCTGTACATCCCTTTAAATATGCCTTTTCACTCAAGCTTTTTCTTTAGTTTATATATTTTATCTCATCATTTCCTCTTATCTCTTATCTTCTTCCTTCCACAAACATACTGATCATTATTGGTGTTGAAATTCACATATATCAATATTCACTATATTCTGTCTCACCTTTGTTCATCACACCAGAAACTCGAATATTCTGATTTCCAACTTTTCCTCAATTTCTGAGAAACATCCATTCCTTGACTATACCCACTTTTCTGTAAAGCCAAACCTCACTTGATATTGATTTATCGTTACCCCTCAACCTTCTTCGCATTAAATTTCTGAACTCTGAAATATCTGAATTCTTCCACTCACTCAATAAGTCTCTTAACTCACTATTGTTACTGATCACTCTGTGTAGACCCAACCATCGGTACTCTGATATTTCTGTCCGGTCGATAATCCAAAATACCAGGGCACTAGGAATCCAAGAGGGTGCAACCCATAAGTTGAAGCCAATGCCCATGTAGATTGATTCCTGATTCTCCGATCTCCAAGCTCTGATACCTCTGAACATCTCCGAGGTATTCTGACACCCAGAACTACAATTAACAAGAAGCCCGACCCAGTCAAGAATTCGGTCCATAACAACATTGGAGAATCTCAAGTGAGATAGGGAATGAGCGGCCACATTAGAGGCGTACCAAGCCTTTCTGGAGTGCCAGGAGGATTTTCCTTCATTTTTCCAGCCACATGTGCACTCCCCGGTTGGTACGCAATGGGACAATGAACATTTATTTTTGAAAGTGCTGCCTCCTAAAGATGACAAGCTGCAAGACATGTATGGGGCCATGCACAAACCAGTAACTATTGACAAGGAACAAGATTTTGTCCACCGTGAGCTCAAGTCTTATGAGGAATACATCAAACAACTCTATATGCCATGGGAAAGAGAAACAGAGGAAGAGAATACCTCACTTTCTGATTTAATCTCAGGTTTAACAGCAATTGGTGGGTACTTTGACATTGCGGTTATTAACTTATGCTGACTGTCATATTTACCAACTAGAAATTGAAGATGTGACAATAGAACCCATGCATGCCAAATATAAGAAGATTCACAGCTAAGATGATTGGTATTCAAACAAATCTAAAACCGTGAGCACATATCCCTCACATTTGAATTGTTTCTCAGTCTGTTCATTTAGATGTGTCTATTAGATTTACTAGACACCCTACCTCGCCTCCAGCTGTCTTCTAGACATATGAAGATGATGTTGTGGGTCATGGAGATGGTCACTGGGAAAAATGTGCCCTCTTTGTATGGTCTCCGCACAGTGCAGGAACACTTGTGAATGAACAGACCAGCGATTGCCACTAATTGATGTCACAGCTTCTGGGAACATTTTGTACATGAATGATATACCATTGTTGGTCGTGAATGTATGTCACTCTACTGTTACACAACCCACTAATTAAAATTTTCCTAGGACTACTCTAATCCTCAAGTCACTTCTCTGCTCCACTTCTATCCCAAGGAAACAGATGGCCCAGTGACATAATTCTGGCAGGCAGTGGGACTTAAACAGATGTGGCCGGATCTGTTATCACCCATGTACCACAAAGGTCTGAAGGATTACTATGTGAATGAACTTGCAGGTTTGAGCAACAGCTCCCTTGTCATACCTCACATGTGGGTTATTCTTCAGGGGACAATGTGTGCAGATGTGTACAGAGAATGGAGGTATGAACAGATTGAGTACATTATAAACTATCGTTTATTGATGGAAATTTCTTAGGATGGCCTCTTTGTACTCCTGAATCTAGTCAATGTTGATGCCCAAGATTTGATCCAGAACTTTATGGACCTGCAGACCAATGCTGGAATTCCAGCTTTTGTTGGTATGTGCACCCTCATTACAATTGCTAAGCTTGATTCCTGAGCAATAATGGTGGGCAGGCAGTTTTCAAGAGTTTGCCTCGTGAATGCCTAATTTGCACCAGATTGCACAGGGCAAGGAATTGCATACATTATTTATAATGACCTGGGTGGACAATGTAGGTGGAAATATCAGTAAACTCGTTACCACCTTCAAAAATTTATACTTTGGGAATGTGAACCTCCCTGGGCACCTTTTTCAACAGGAATGTTTTGTGCACATGGTTGCAACTTCGCAGCATGCTAGTACTTTGGAGCAATTCAAGGCATTTAGCAGCGTGATCAGGTGTGAGATTTTGCTGACTCTTCATGTGGTTGCATAATCTGAATGCAGTTTGATGCAAGGAGTCCCATGTCAATCCTATTCAAACATACTATGCACACATGCACCACATGTGTTGGTTCCAACTCACAATCCCAGGACTTCTTGCTGACAATCCACATTGGGCTGAGCAGAAACTGCAAATGTCAGTGATGTCTGGTTGGAGGGACTCCAGATATCACTGAATCAGATAAGGGATATCATGCCTTACATCTGGTCTGGTTACTAAATTTTTGTTGTGTTCACAATGTCTCTGATATTTTAATCTGACCTAAAGCCACGACCCCCCCACACAGTTGATGACACGAAGAGTAAAATTCAGGAACAAATTGAAAAAGCAGCTGAGGGAAGACTGGGACCCATAACTACAATGCAAACACAGACAGGGGTGAAAGACAAGGTGGCCCAAGTTTGAATCTTACGAATAATTCAACAAGCAAAGAATATCAAGCAGGCCAACCCTTTGTTTACCACAAAACAGGTTCAAGAGGAAACAATCAAGTGGCTAGATTCTCAGCTAGGAGACCCATGCAATCCCTTGCTAGACTTTTCAGGTGAGTAATCATGTGTGTTATGCTTGGATACATGTAACAAGGTCCACCTGGTCTTGACCCCCACAGTGACACAGCTGTGGAGATTCTCCATACTATCTTACTGGGAATTATCAAATATGTCACTGGATGACAACAGCAGAGAGTTATTTGTCACCCAGCTGCAATCCTCAAACATATCAGCTCTTTCTATTCTGCCTGTCTGAGCTGTATACATGTCTCAATACAGAAACAGGCTGATCAGCAAGCACTTCAAAATTATTATGCAAACAATTGTGTTCCATGTGCATGGGTTGGTTCAAGACTCACCATTTGAACTGATCAAGGCTATGGGCCACCTGGGAGCTTTGGTATGGTATCACAAAATTCCAGAAATGCATGAGTATTTGGTGAGGTGGCACCCATTGATGTGGCCTCACGGCAACCTGATACATTTCAGTGGGACCTTAGCTTAGGATACTGATTGCAAATGTGCTGGATGCATTTGATATTGTGGATCCCACCTGCATTATCACAAAGGCCAAAATACATGTACTGGTCCACCTTCCAGAGGACATTGAAGGATTTGGTCCAGTAATTCAATTCACAACTGAAGTTTTTGAATGTTTCAATCACATATTCTGTATGTGAGCCAAGCCCCAGGAAGGGACATCACACGAAAATGTGCGTCCATGGAGCATGTGAAGCATATTGATAGCGGGGGCTTTTGGAAAGCTGCAGATGGAGAATATGTGCAAGCCTCTGTCCATGTACAAGAAATCATCAAGTGCCATCCCATAATTCAGTCACATTTAGGGTGGGTGGAAACTGGGAAAGTCATGCCAGGTAAGTAATGGTTTCGACAACTTTGTGATAGCACTGCACTCACCCTGTCCTATTTGTAGGAACTGTAAGGGGAATCCCTCATATTCTTCTTTTTATTCTCCTTCTCCTATCCTGTTGTCTTATGCGTGTTCACCTCTTCTGTCCCCATTTCCCTTTTATCTCTCTTTTCTCCCTGTTGTTTCTATCTAATACTACCATTTCCTTCCTCCCCTCCTCCTTCCTACTCACTTCTACAGCTGGCGCTTCTATTCAGGATTTAAGTGCCTGATTACATGTGCAATTTGGAATCTACCTGGGCTACATCATAGGTCACGTGACTTCCATTTTAAGCGCTCAAAATGTTCAGTCAGTTCAGAGTCTGTCCTTAGTTAGTAGTCGCCTTGGCAGTGGGAGTCCTTGGGCTTTTCTCTTTGGATTCCCATCTGCCAGGTATGTATCCTTGCCTGTAGCCTCTCTTGAGCTTATATACTTTGGATTCCCATCTGCCAGTGTTCAGTGTGATATTCCACTTCCCCTGGAGGTTGCCCTTATAGTAGAAAAGCCTGCAACTTACTGGACCGGCTGCTGTTGCTATTGTCTCTGAATTGACTTCTTCAGGTGCATAGCAGTTCAGAACCCCTCTGGTACACTCTAAGGCATGACATGGATGAATCCGCATCCGACCCATGGGTATTTTACTTTCCAAAACCTCTACCTGCATCCGGGGCTGAATCTGGGCTCCGAATATCTGAATCCACGGGTGCAGATTGCAGGTATCCACGGGTAAACCTGTGATAAAAAACGTATATTATGTTCAAAATTCATCTATTGGAATATATGCTAACTAACAACTAACTTAAACTAACTAATCTATTTCAATGATCTCATTAGACTTTACCCCCTTATTGCCATTTTTGTCCCGGTTCTTCTTATTTTGGAATGTCCATATAACCTCAGCTTCTGGAACCATCCCCTTGATTGATGCCCAAGATGCCAGCACACTGGCAGCACGAGTTGACTGGTCTGAAAGTGAGTGTCGCATCCAGGAGACGGTGAGTCCACCGCCTGAAAATGCACGCTCGGTATCTGTGGAAGTAGCTACTCACGAAATCAGTTTAAAAGTGATAAAAAGAAAACACACAACTTACCAGGAATTGACAAATGGGATGTCTACCGGCTCGTACAACATATGGAGGATCTGGAGCAGCTCGGCATCCTGCACAATTGCATAGGGTCGATGACACCAGGCCACCCACAGTGTGAGGAGATAGCGCATTCGGCTGTAACTATACATCGACCCATGGACAAAGCTCTTGATACTGGATGACCCTGTGACCTGTTTGGGTGCACAACGGGTCTTGTGAGCAATGAGATTGCTCATCAAGTCATCCATGCATGAGCGTGTGACTGATTTTGATGGATTCCTAGATCATAGTTAGCCTGGAGTGTAGACACCAAGCCTGGAAGTACATACAATTTGCAGATGAATAGATACTTGATATTATCCCCAGATATGTTGATCTCCAGGGGCATTTTGAAATGCGCGTAGACCTCCAATGTCCACGCTTTTTGTTGCTGTGCTACAGGACAACATGAAACCCCCAGGAAAATAGCACAGAGATTGAAACTCACCTAAAACCTGCTCTGGCGTGTGAGAGGAAACCTTGGAACATTCCTCAAATCAACTTCTCTTGTGATCAATATTATTCGACTGTGATTTTGATGTGCTGTGACCTGATTCTTGCTCGGAGTCAGATGTGTTGTCGATATGTGCTTTAGAACATGTATGCTTTGAGCTCTTCGCCATTGGGACATGCCTGTGTGTGTGACCAGGGCCTCTGAGCGACGAGTAATGGCTAGAAAAAATGCCCATAGACGAGGTTAAAATGGTGTTCAAGAACAAAAGATCCCCTTACCGTCCTTTCCACAAGGCACTCAGACAGCCATCTGGCCTGGGTTAGTGGTTCCAAAGACCACACTGGTCATGACACAGAGACATGTAGGTCACGTGCCCGAGGCATCTTATGACCAATGTGTCTCCAAATGTCGATGAATGCACCCTTTCCCCTTGGGCACAGAGCTGGTGGAACAAATATCATACTCATGGATATCCGTGAGTATACCTGTGAGGGTCACAGGCCATCCCCGCATCTGGGGCTTATCCATGGGAAATGGATATTGGAATCCACGGATGCATTACCCACAGGTTTCCCACGGATGGATCCGGAAAAAACCCACGGGTAATCCACACTCGTGTCATGCCTTAGTACACTCCCTACATAGCACCCTATATTCCATCTATCTCCACTATGTCTACACCCATCTCTGAAGACCCTATTTCCTTCAATTTCCAAGTGGCCTACAATGAGCTTCACCAATGTGTTGCTGTCCTAGGGACTGCCCTACATGTTGAAAAAGAGGAGAAGGAATTGTTATCACAACAACTC
>MU134426.1:141769-168488 GCA_015039355.1 Ramaria rubella | reverse complement strand
TCCAAGACTATCGAGTGCTGAATGCAATGACAATCAAGAATCGCTACCCTCTTCCTTTGATTTCTGACCTTGTCAACAGCCTACGAGGGGCCCACTACTTTACTAAGCTTGATGTTTGTTGGGGCTTTAAAATGTCAGAATCAAAGAGGGTGATGAGTGGAAAGTGGCATTCAGGACAAATCGGGGACTGTTTGAACCTCTAGTGATGTTCTTTGGCCTCACTAACAGCCCTGCCACTTTCCAGACTATGATGAATGACATCTTCCATGACCTCATTGCTGAAGGTGTTGTATGCATTTATCTGAATGACATTCTGATCTTTTCAGAAGATCTAGAAAGTCACCATAAAGTTGTACAGCACGTGGTACAGCATCTCAGAGAACACAAGCTTTATTTGCATCCTGACAACTGCGACTTTGACAAGACCAAGATTGAATACCTAGGTCTCATCATCTCTCATGGGAAAGCCGAAATGGATCCTGTCAAGGTTGCTGGTGTTGCTGAGTGGCCAACACCTAACAATAAGAAGGAGGTGCAGTTGTTCCTTGGTTTTGCCAACTTCTATCGTCAATTTATTGAGAAGTTCTCACACCATGCACATCCAATGTTCTACCTGCTTCGCAAAGACACTCCTTGGACATGGGGATGCTCACAGGAGGCTGCTTTCGACACTATGAAGAGATTGGTAACATCTGCACCCGTCCTTGCATTCCCAGATGATGACCTCCCATATTGTGTCGAAGCAGATAGCTCTGATTTTGCAACTGGTGCTGTTCTTTCCCAACGGTCCAAGGTTGATAACAAATGGCACCCCATAGCCTTCTTCTCCAAGAGTCTCAGTCTGGTTGAGCGCAACTATGAGATCCATGACAAGAAAATGCTCGCCATCATGTGTGCCCTTGAAGAATGGCGACACTTCCTTGAGGGGGCGAGACATCACGTTGAGATCTGGACAGACCACAAAAATCTCGAATATTTCCACACGGCTCAAAATCTCAACCGTTGCCAAGCCCACTGGTCTCTTTATCTGTCTTGGTTCAACTTCAACCTGTACCATTGTCCTAGCAAGACAATGGGGAAGTCAGATGCACTTTCATGCCAACCTGATCATCACACTGGCTCAAATGACAATGATAATTTGGTGCTTCTCCAACCAGAACTCTTTGTCATCTGTGCACTGGAAGGACTGGAGTTTACAGGAGAAGAACATGAAATCCTAAGGGACATTCGTAAGGGCACCAAGGAGGGAGAGCTGGAGGACTCGGTTGCACGTGCTGCCAAGGAACTTCACAAGACTACTGGGAAGTCTGTGAAGTAATCCTAGTGGAGTGAGAGGGATGGTACACTTCTGTTCTGTGGAAAGATATATGTCCCTGATGAGCATGACTTATGACATCGAATTGTCTCCCAACATCATGACACTTGTATTGCTGGCCATGCTGCACGTTGGAAGACCTTGGAACTTGTCTCTCGGAACTAATGGTGGCCCCACATGTCTCGCTACATTGGTAGCTACACAAAGGCGTGTGACCTATGTCTGCACACCAAGGCTCAGCATCGATTGTCTGTTGGAGAACTACACCCTCTGGATGTTCCTGAGCAACGTTGGCAGATGGTCAGTGTCAACTTCATTGTTGAACTCCCTGAGTTGCATGGGTATGATGCTGTGATGGTTGTTGTGGATTCCTTATCCAAACATTCTTACTTCATCCCCACCTTGACCACAATTACAGCATTGGGAGCCTCTCATCTCTTTAGGGATCATGTTTGGAGACACCATGGCCTACCCCTCCGTGTGGTTTCAGACCGAGGTACACAGTTTATCAGCAAGTTCACTCGTGAGCTATACAGACTTCTGGGTATTGAGGTGGCTGCCTCCACTGCATACCACCCACAGACCGATGGACAGACAGAATGTGTCAACCAAGAGCTGGAGCAATACCTCTGTCTATTTGTGAACGAGCGACAGGACGACTGGGATGACCTCCTACCCCTTGCAGAGTTTCAGTACAACAACCATGTTCACTCATCCACAAAAGAAACTCCCTTCATGCTTGACTCTGGTCGCCACCCACGCATGGGCTTCGAACCTCACCAGCAGCCATCTAGGAGAGAAGCTGTGAATGAGTTCAAACAACGAATGGCTGACTCCCTGTTTGAAGCCCGAGCTTCCCTTGTAAAGGCAAAAGAGGATATGGCTTGATACTATAATCGCCGTCATGAGCCAGCCCCTACCTTTGTTCCTGGCAACAAAGTCTCCCTAGATGCAAGCAACATTACCACCACTTGCCCCTCTAAGAAATTGTCACATCGGAATCTAGGCCCATTCCTAGTAGAGCACAAGGTCGGCTCCAATGCTCACTGTCTTTGACTCCCCAAGTCTATGAGTTGCCTCCACCCCGTCTTCCCTGTGGTGAAGCTCCTCCCAGCCCCTCCAGACCCCATTCCTGGTCGGAAAGCTCAACCCCCACCTCCCCCAGTCCTTGTAGGGGAAGATGAGCATTATGAGGTTGAACAGGTTTTGGACAGTCAATTCCGCTGTGGGAAACTCCAATACAAGGTCAGGTGGAAGGGTTATGGGTATGGGCATGATGAGTGGATTCCTGAGACAGATTTAGCAGCCTCAGACCTCATTGCCGACTTCCACCTCCTCCATCCTGGTGCCCCTCATCACATTCATGCTGTTGATTTTGACACCTTCTGTCAAAAAACACCTGTCCCTCCAGTAGGTCTCAGTGTGTCGGCATGTCACACTCTAGAAGGGGGGTGATGTAAGGGGAACCCCTCATATTCTTCTTTTCATTCTCCTTCTCCTATCCTCCTCTCTTATTCATGTTCATCTCTTCTGTCCCCATTTCCCTTTTATTTCTCTTTTCTCCCTGTTGTTTCTATCTAATATTACCATTTCCTTCCTCCCCTTCTCCTTCCTACTCACTTCTACAGCTGGCGCTTCTATTCGCGATTTAAGCGCCTGCTTACATGTGCAAGTTGGAATCTACCTGGGCTACATCATAGGTCACGTGACTTCCGTTTTAAGCACTCAAAATGTTCAGTCAGTTCGGAGTCTTTCCTTAGTTAGTAGTCGCCTTGGCAGTGGGAGTCCTTAGGCTTTTCTCTTTGGATTCCCATCTGCCAGGTATGTATCCTTGCCTGTAGCCTCCCTTGAGCTTATATACTTTGGATTCCCATCTGCCAGTGTTCAGTGTGATATTCCACTTCCCCTGGAGGTTGCCCTTATAGGAACAGTTATTAAACCACCCAAAAGCAAGCAGAAGATACTCTTGTGGTCAGATCCCTGCATGCGCAACTGTGTCCCGTTGAAGAATTACCCTCATGAATCTGCTTGGATGGTTGGCTCCTTGGTCATGTCATCCTCAGGAGACATATGCCTGCTTCAGAGCTGGGTCATAGGCACATATGTGTTCCTGCTTGCTCACATGCACCATCAGATGGTTATAGCTGATTTTGGAAAGGGATCACTCATAATAGAAAAAGTCCATCAAATATTGATACCTTCGAGCCACAATTTTTCAGATCATGTAGTCATTGACCACTTCTTGTTAGGGTTGGGGTTGCACCCTGCGTTTGACATGCCTACACTCATGAGGGATGGCTCTACCCCTCTTTTAGTACATTTGATGCCTAAGGTAAGTTCAATATCAAAGTCACTTCCAGTTTAAACTAACTAACATTTTGTAGGATATCCACTTTATTATCAATGTCCAACATGACTGTTGTACAGGGGGGTGTGTTCCCAACAGAAATAAACACTTAGTCCAAGAAAGAGAGACCACCACATGCACCATAGAAATGCTGAACCACCATGACAACCAGTTCTATGTGATCAATCTTGCTGCTTTGCACAATTATAAAGGAAACCTCTGGGGCCAGTGGAATATCACACTATGGCCTGGCAGATGGGAATCCAAAGATATATCAACACTAGGTGAGTAACCTATGCTATGCACAGGCACCCCATCAGGCATTTGCTGGTTCTGAATATATTCAAAATTAAAAATATTTCTACATAGCTACATATTTTAAATTACATTATTCCAAACAGCCATTTTTTTAAAGTTGTCCAAAGTCAATGTACTACTTATCAGAGTTAGCAATACAAATACTTCCTCCAGTTGTATGGGCAGAACATCCTCACAACAGATTGCACCAGCTGAAAAGTTGAACCCAGGCCATTTTGGAAAGATTATTAGCAATGGCAATGAGTTTATCAGATACTCAAAAGATGTATAGCACATAATTATGGTATAATTAGTGGCTATAATACCAACTAAAAATACAAAAGTATGGAGCTTATATTTTTTCCAGTTCTCTGTCAGACTCAGAGTGAGAGAGGCAGATGAAATGAAAAATGGTTCCAATTATTTTCTTTCTTAGATAGTATTTTTGTCACTAATTATGCCATAATTATGTGCTATACGTTTTTTGATTATCTAATAAAGTCATTGCTATAGCTACTAATCTTTAATTTGCTCAGGGACCAAATTTGAGCTGATACCTTAACTTACACAAACTGCTGTGATATTTGTTGTCACAGAACCTTCATTGAGGTTGAGTGACCAGTGCTACACATGGCACCCCATTATGACTTTAGTGGATTTTTATATTTGCCAATGCTTGTATTTTTATTACATATTGAATACTACATGCCACATAGCCTTGCTAATGCTCAGCACTTTTTATTGCATTGTTCTACAGTTGTGACTGCTCAAAACCGACCACTGGGTGCTCCCAAGATGTGGATTGAATCTGCCCTTGCCAATTTGAGTAAAATCTTTCAAAAACTGTTTTTTTTGTGCTCTATTCAACTCACACTGGAAACAAATCAAGGTGTCCTGAGTCAGGGAATGCTTGAGGCATCCTCTGGAAAGCTATCATGTTAACATTGTGTATGGACTTGTAACATGCTTGTTTTATTTAATATGGCCCAGATATGTTTCAAAGCTGGACATACATGGAAAAATTAAAATGTTCATAGCATGTGTTCCATATTATCACAGGATGTGTTCACAATATGGCCTTTTCCAGTGCATGAACAAAACATGCTGTAATAATGTGGAATACATGCTATGAACATTTTGATTGTTCCATAGATGTCTGGCTTTGAAACATATCTGGGTCATCTTAAATAAAACAAGCATGTTACAAGCCCTTACACAATGTTAACATGATAGCTTTCCATAGGATGTTCCAAGCATTCCCTGACTCAGGACATCTTGATTTGTTTCCAGTGTCAAGCTTCAATGTTATCTGCTCAGTTTTTCAAAATTCTTAAAATTGGTAAGGACCTCATCCCATATCCAGACTTTGGGCGGAGATAAAGGGATTTCAATATAGCCAAGGGCGCTTAAGCATCGAAATATGCCAAATAAATGTTGTATTGATTAAAATGTTCAGAAATACAGTCTTTAAACGCTTTTTAAGATGGGTTATCCATTATTCCCAAGCTCATCATGATGCTGGGGCCCATGCTGTGATGAGAACGGTATTTCTTAACAGCATATTCTGCCTGTTTAGCTTTGAGACCCTTCCTGAATAAAGATGACAGCTAAGAAAAAATTAAAATGTGGTCAAAGTTTTTTTACCTGTATGCATCTGTATATCCACATGTCTTTCTAAAAATGCCCAGATAGTTTTAACTGGACAGCTATCCAGAATTTCAGGGACAAGCCTTTTTGCTGTTGGGAATGTACCATCTAAGACCTGTCAAATTAATGCATGAGAATGGCAGCAACTATTAGATAATAGTGTTTCCTTATGTGTTTTAGTCCAGCCCCAGTACATTTCAATTGGATTTAATTCACAGTGAAACTTTGGAAGGAAATAACACTGGTGTCCTGCCACTTCAATGGTAATGTGAAGCAATGGCTTTTCTGCCTTGAAGTCAGCCTGTTTGGATAGACATTTTTGCATACAGCATGTTGAAGATGTCCCAGGTTGAAGGACATCTTCATATGCTCCTTCCAATTCATTTTTCCCATCTGCTACTGCTTGAGCCTCATGCACAAGCCATTCTTGAGTTTCGTGTGAGGACTTACAGAATTTGCATTCTGTGGGGGGTAGCTTTCCCTGGTTTGCAGTTGTCAGTAGTTCCAATAGACCTCTTTCTTTGAGGACCTGGCGCAATCCTTTCGGTTTGCCCCTATGTTCATAATTGGGATCATTGCTGGGCAGATCGGTTGGGAACACCATCTCCTGAGGCATACCACAAAGACCCAGATGGGGCTTAGCCATCAGGATGAAGGTGATTTGCATCACCCGCTGCTTTCCTCCAGGTCTCAGATTCAGTTCCTTCGAGTTTGGAGTGTTTGGAGCAAATGCACTGTGAATGGAAGACCGATCAAAGAAGAATTCTCCCACAGCACCTAGGTACAGTCTTTTGAATATTGGAATCATTCTCATAACCTATACAGGAAATTAAATAGTTATTTGTGAGTTGAAAGAAACTAGAAAATACCTGCACAATCAGTCTTTCCATATTCCACCATCCATCATTGTTTTTGCCTGGGTAGATGATTTCCTGAGCATCCATATGCTGGAGCCGAAGGTGCAGAGGTAATTTGTCATCGATTTGCCTCTGCTCCTCATTCAATACAATGCGGCCAGTGTGCTCTACAATGAAATCTGAGATATGGATGGCATGGCCCTCTCCTTTTTTCCTGAGCAGCATTCTGCCGTTTTGCACCCACACTCGTCGCCAAAGTTCATTTGACTGACAGATTGACTCATCATGGTATACTGGGACATGCAGTCTGTCCACTGGTCCAAGTGTCGGCTCTATTGGCTCCAGAGCTTCGTCAGTGTATGTTTGACACAAACTGGATGAATGTAAATATTTATTGCACATTTCCACGACTGTATCACTCATGAAGCATTTTTAAGTACATTTTCAAGAAACTTCTTCTGATATTCAATGACATCAGGTGGCTCATACCCATCAACATACATTCCTTTCTTGACTTCTTTCATCTCGTAACCTAACTTGTGCAACCAGTGCTTCGCACAACTTTCAGAAATCTTGGCACCTGCGAGATCAAGGCCGAGTGTTGGAATAATCACATTATTCACTTGTTTTCAAAGTGCCTGAGGTGTAATATAGGTTGCAGAGAATGGTATAAGCTAAGTCTCAATGAGATTGGCACTGAAACACTCTTACCTCTCCATCAGCTAGAATTGTAAGATACCAATGCACTGCTTGTGTGATCCATTCATTGTTTAACAATGAGGGATGTGCATTATGCTTCCCTGCTGTTGTTGGGGGCAAGGTACAAAAATGGCCAATATAATGAGTGAGCGATCTTATCTTTCTTGCAAAGTATGGACCCTTCCCCACAGATTTTGCAACCGCTATGCTAGCACGCATGGCAGAATCTGCAACTAGTTGATATTTTTCATGTAATTCAAGAAATGCCTTGATTGCATGGAGGTGCATTAGACAAGAGAACAATTTGAATTTTTTGGCCTCCATGATCAACTTCTTTGTGGCTTCGTAAATTGTTTGTTCTTCTGGCTCTTCTTCCTCATCATTCATTGGATTAATCCACCCCCAGGCTTCATCTCTCAAATCTATTTCTTCACTTGTCAATTCTAGCATTGGCACACTTCTAAATTCGTCTGGCTCATCTGCTGGTGCAGGAGCAGCTTCAGTGGTCTGTGAGCCATCTGTGCCTGCCCTATTGATCTACAAAAATTTAAGAACACTTACATTTACATTTAGAACTCCCCTGGTCATTGCTATCAAGCTCAATGACGGTACTCCCTTCCTGGGGCACGGGAGAAGGACTTGGTGCACAGGCACACTGTTTTGGCTTAGGATGAAAGAAGTGAGTCATTTTTGGAGAACTCATTGCAGCTTGTTGCAATTGCCTTTGGCATGCAAAGACAACCAATCTCGACGCTCCACTGTATGTGGCTGGGAATTTTTTTATTTGCTTGTTTGCGGCTTTTTGTGGTTGCTTTACAGTTACATGAGAAACATTGTTTTGATTCTTTCATTCTGACTTACTTCCAAGAGTATTTTTTTCCAGAAATTACAGGCCTTCTCAGCTGAAGATTCCACATCAGTTGTTTCAAGGTCAGGTACCTCCTGGACTTCAATATCATCTGCAACAGCAGCGTAAGGTCTCTTTTGTCCTATCTGACATGGCAATCCAGACTTATCAACATCTTCTTCTTCTGATTCCTCAACAGTTTCTCCAATTAAACTGAAAACACACGGCAAAACATCAACATCAGAGTCAGATTCCTCTTTGGGCAAGTACATCAGGTCAATACTGAGCTTGGATAGGTCATTGGCAAGTCCCGAGTTGAACCTGAAGCCATTTGAGGCTCTTTGTTGCTTCGCTTGAAGCTTTTTCTTCTTCAGAGCAGGCATTTTGTGGCAAACCAAGAACACCGAAAAACTTCAATGATATCAGGACTATTACATAATCTTCTGATTTTTTGGTCTTTTGGATTTATGCTCCTTTTGGTAAGTTTCCTTCCTAAAATTAAATTTGGCAGTGCTGCACGACTAACTGAGCTCAGCCGAGAGTGGCTGCACCTTAGTGGTCGCAACTGTATCAAAAAGTCAGCAATATGTCCAATAATTTGCATCCCCGATTTTGTACACAGATTTTCCTGTTTGTGATTTTTGAATCAGACGTGAATTTTCAATTCAGATTTAGATTGTTCAAATCAGACTCTTTGATATTGCCTGATTTTGACTTGCATAGTCTAATTCAGAGTTAGATGATCCATTTGGACTATTCAATTGCTTGAATGAGAATAATTCAGATTGTCCAGTTCATGTCAGACTGTCAGATTCAGAATTAGATTGACTGATTCAGAGTTGGATCATTCAATTGAACATTGGATCTGCCAGTTCAGAGTCAGGGCGGATGGTTCATGGGCAGATCATATTGTTCAGAGTTGGATTGGCCATTTCAGAATCAGACTGTCTGAATCAGAATGAGAGTGGATATTTCAGTTGGATTGTCCAATTTCAATTTGATTCAAAATCAGTATGACCAGATGTTGTCGGATTGTTTGAAAATCAGACTGTCCAATTCAGGATCAGGCAAGCCAATTAGGAATCACATTCATTGGTTTGAGTAACTTGAAAGTCTTGGATTGTCCAGTTCACTGGATTATTTCATTCAGAATCAGATAGTCCAATTTAGACTTAGATTGGCTGGTTCAGAGTTGGATTGTCTGATTTAGAATCAGATTGGCTGGTTTGAACTTGGATTGTCTGGTTGCAGTCAGACTGACCATTCAGAATCAGATTGGACGACTCAGAGTTAGATTAGAGTTACATCTCCCAATTCAGAATCATATTGACCACTTCAGAGTTGGATTGATGAAGTTGAAGTCAGATTATCCAATTCAGAATTGGCCAATATTATGTGGAAACATAAAGTAACATGAAGAACTTACCCTGATGGGAAAATACAAGGAAACATAATGTGTATTTGGACCTAAAATATCTGAAATACACTATCATATCAAAACTGAATTTTCTCGAGTTGAAAACATGTGGAGAATTTCAAGCTTCAATATGGATGACAGAGTTGGGTGGAGCTCGGAATTGCAAGCGGCTGTGAGGTCAGCATGGACGCATATGGGCACGTCTGAAAACTTTGATCTTTCATTCCTCCTCCGCCATCCCCTGCTGCTGTCCCTCACACTCCAATATCCTACGATCCTCCGATGGCCCCATCCGCATCCAAACAAAAACGCTTGGCGGAGAAAGCCGCCAAGGCTGCTTCTCGTGGCCCCAATGGTACATCTTCGTCGACACCAACGACGTCTGTGAACGGCGGAAGCGCCACCAATACCCCTCTGACGAGCTTGTCGGCGGCGGGGAGTCGGGAGGATCTTACAACTATGGCGAAGCTGCAGATCGCAACTGATCGGTGAGTGGAGAGACGTAGAGTGTCTTTTATCGAGAGTTGACAGGTGGCATTTGCGTTGGTAGGAGTGCGGCCGGTGTGCTGGTGTCGGATATAAAAGGCCGCGATGTCAAGATTGATTCGTACACCTTATCGTTCCACGGGAGACTATTAGTAGAGAATGCTGAGGTTGCGTTGAACTATGGTCAACGGTATGTGGTGTTATTCCTACCGGTGTTGCCTGACATGTGGCCCACTGATCAGGTATGGTCTGCTGGGCGAGAACGGCTCGGGAAAGGTATGTGGTGTCATCACTATCCATCTGTTTGACTGTGCAATCTCATGCTTTAACTCTTTAGTCCACCTTCTTACAATCGATCGCTGAGCGTGACATTGACATCCCTGGCCACATAGACGTAAGGCCTCTTCATACCGTTCGCGTAACTTGCTTATCTTCTCACTCTAGATCTACCTTGTCAAAGGCGAAGCCGAACCCTCTGAAGTAAACGCAGTCGACTTCATCATTCGCTCGGCCCTAGAGAAAGTCGCCAAACTCGAGAAGCGCATCGAAGACCTCTCCCTGGAAGCAGATGATCCTGAAGCGCAGATGGCGCTCGATGCTACATACGAGGAGCTGGAGGAACTGGACCCGAACACATTCGAGGCGAAGGCAGGGAGTATCCTGCATGGGCTGGGGTTCAGCCGGGAGATGATGAAGCGGCCGACAAAGGATATGAGTGGTGGGTGGCGGATGCGTGTCGCGCTGGCCAGAGCGCTGTTTATTAAGCCGCATTTATTGCTCCTGGGTAAGTAGTGTTTGTTCTGGAATGGCGTGATATTGACGCTGCTTCTTCGATAGATGAACCTAGTGCGTACACATGATATGAGGCAATGTATGGGGTGCTGACGTTTATCCAGCTAATCACTTGGACCTCGGTGCGGTGGTGTGGCTTGAGGCATATTTATCGACCTATAATCACATCCTTGTTGTACGTGTTGCACGGGTTATTCTTTTTCGAATCTCATCGGCAGCTACGCAGATCACATCACACTCCCAAGACTTCATGGATAATGTGTGCACAAATATCATGGAGCTGACAGGCAAGAAAAAGGTTTGTGGATCCTCTTGCTTACACGGATACCGGACGATCTGATGCTTTGACTAGATGGTGTACTACACCGGCAACTACACCACATACGTTCGGACGAAACAGGAGAATGAAGTCAACCAGATGAAAGCGTACAACAAGCAACAGGAGGAAATTGCACACATCAAAAAGTACACATCCTCTCATACCGCCGCATAGATCTCCATTAACTTTTAATCAGATTCATCGCGAGCGCTGGTACATATGCAAACCTTGTGAAGCAGGCCAAGTCGAAACAAAAGGTACGTCCCATCCCATCCGTGCTTGAGCAGCGCCATGACCGCCGCGCTGGACAGATCATCGACAAGATGGAGGCGGCCGGTTTGATTGAGAAGGTGGAGACAATGCGGCCTTTGCGGTTCCACTTCGAAGATATACGCAAGCTGCCACCGCCTATCATCGCGTTCAATGACGTCGCCTTCTCCTACTCTGGCAAGCCCGAAGATTTCCTCTACAAGAAGCTTTCCTTCGGTATCGAGTGCGTCCCTATCCTTCGTCCTACTGTACCTCTCGACTGATGTGGTGTGCTCGTGCTTGCAGCATGGACTCACGCGTAGCTATCCTGGGCAACAACGGTACAGGCAAGTCGACCCTCCTTAACCTTATCACGGGCGCTCTGCAGCCGTGCGAAGGGACGGTGTCGAAGCACGCGTCGCTCAAGCTCGCCAAGTACAGCCAGCATTCAGCGGACCAGTTGCCCTATGAAAAGAGTCCGCTTGAGTACTTTCAGAGCGAGTACTCTCAGAAGTTCCCTGATAAAGATCTTATGGTGCGTTTTGGGTGGCGCCACGGTTGGTTGAGATACTCATGTCCGGAGGCTGTAGTTTTGGCGCGGGCAGTTGGGGCGGTTTGGGCTGTCGGGCACGCATCAGACGTCTCCGATCAAGCAACTGTCGGATGGTTTAAGAAATCGGTACATTAACATTATGGTTGTCACCTATCACTGTCATAGCTCATGGACATGTATGTAGGGTAGTATTCTCTCAGCTTGCGATGGAACACCCCCACGTCTTACTGCTGGGTACTCGCATCTTTGACGCTTATCGTGCCATGCGCTCACCATTATTGTTTGTCCAGATGAGCCAACGAACCACTTGGACATGGGGTCCATAGATGCGCTTGCGCTGGCAATCAAGGAGTTCGAAGGCGGTGTTGTCATCGTATCGCACGACTTCCGTGAGTGCCACCCTCGTAGGGTCATTGGTGTGACTGTTAACGTTGATGCCACACGTAGGACTTATCTCGCAGGTGGCGGAGGAACTGTGGGAGGTCAGAGATAAGACCATCAGGAACTTGACCAAGGTGCGGCGTGTCGTATCCGTTCCTCCGTGAAATTAGGATTTAACTTTTATGTATCGCTGATAGGAGGATGTGACGATTGTAGATTATAAGGCGAATCTAGCCAGGCAGAGTGAGCGGACTGTCGTTGGTTTTGGGGAGCTTACACTGACAATGGATGTGGTATAGGTATGAAGGAGATTGAGAAAGCCAAGTTGATCAGCAAAACGACAGGAAAGACAAAAACGTAATCGCACCCGCGGTGACGGACTGGTACAATCGCGTGCTATTCCCGTCTCACGGTATTGGTCATGGTATATAGGTCACGGTGCAGGTACATTACGCGCACATCTCTGTATTCGCTGTCGTTGGAGATAGATGTGGATAGAGGTCCCACACGCTAAAGCAAGCAAATTCAGTCCGTCAAACGTCAATAAGCTGCGCACAGCCTGCGATCGTAGACGACTGTGCTATCGCTATGCTACAGTAAGCAGCGAGGTTGCTGAGTAGAGGAGTTAGTCATTGCGACCGGAGTCGAGGATGTCATTTCCTCTTCATTTTGTGTGCTTGCCGACTTTTAAATTAGCGCGTAAAGCACGTGAGATTTTATGTCCGCGCGCGGCGAGTAGGTGTGAACGGAATCTCCATTCGGCCAGACGCTCTTTCCAAAGATATATTACGGTCTGGGGTGCGAGATTTAAAAGACAGAGCTAGGAGAATAATCGAAATCATGAAGGTCCATCTGGTATGTCATGAAGTATAGTATATGTAAAGTTGTGTATGTATAGTCATTCATTTATTCCAGATGATCGACCAGGTACCGTCATGGCGTCATGTAAGCCCGGCGCGTGCTGTTATGTCCGTCTAGGGAAAACGAAAATCTGTAAGCCCCATTTGCATGCATTGGTAATTCAGAGCATGAGATCGGTAGGTACGAAGGAAGCCACTATCTCGGCGTTATAGGTCCTCAACCCTCATGCGCTCAGCCGGAGACGCTAATCAGATTATCATTTGTAGGCGGTGTTGTACTTCTGCGCGGAAGAAGAGAAGCAAAGTTATGGACCTTGGAAAAACCGGGCAACACATGTACTTTTTCTCCACTGATCACTGGCATGGCCTGTGACGTTTGGGACGGACCTTCCGGAATGTAGCCTAGGCTAAGGCTACCTCATAGCTTTGGTTGCTGACAACACCCCCCCCCCTCACCCCTTATCAATGTCCCGGACCGGAGGCGCGCTTGAGAATCCCGCGGATGGGATTTAATTGCAACGCCCGTGATTCTAAGCGTACGGTTAGCACTTGTCGGCTACCGTGGCAATCCATCTTCTCAACACTGCGAGTCCTCGGGATCTTAGTGAGTTCCCTAAGCTCCAAGGTTTGTTTATATTTCATCACGCAAGATGCCTTTGAGACCGACAGCGCGGTTTCTCTCCTCCCTGGCTGTTCCATGCCGCCAGACTCGACCCATACCACGTCTACGCAGGTGCAGACACAGGAGAATGTAGACCACAATGATCCTATCTCAGAGAAGGCGGCTAGCGTGATCCTTGAGGGTGATGAACCTCCTGATGGTGGGTACGGATGGGTCATTGTTGCGTGCACTTTCATGCTATCATGTGAGCGTGCAAGCCCGTTGATATTAGACTAACGGGCTCACCTGCGATCTCAGCTGTTACCTGGGGGTCTGCTTGTCTTTTAGAGCTAGTATCCACAACATGCTAACGCTACACCCAGGATAAACACCACTTTCGGTGTGTTCTTCAGCTTCTACACGCAAAATGACTGTATGTCCTTCCTCTTCACTTCAGCGTGCTCACTAATTCCATCCCTTCCAGTCTTCCCCGGCGCGAAAGACATTGATTTTGCCTTCGTTGGTGGTCTTTCCGTGGCCTTCGCAATGGTCGCCGCACCCACCGCGAACTACCTCGCAAAACGCTTCCATTTCAAAGTTCCCCTTGTCCTTGGCCTCATCGTTTTTGTTCTCTCGCAGATTCTCGCAGGCCTTAGCACCAGGATCTGGCAGCTTTTTCTTACACAAGGCGTACTCTTTGGCTTTGGTCTGGGTCTGGTGAGCCGCTAGTAAATCGTTCAGTGACAGCTTTAATTATTCTTCCCGTGTACCTACCAGGTTTTCATACCAGCACTCCCGCTAAATAACCAATGGTTTTCAACAAAACGAGGAGTCGCAGGGGTGAGCTGTCCAGGCCGTCCGATTTTATTACCCCTGCATTGAGGACTCACCACCCATAATTGTGTCAGGGTTTCCTCGCATCAGGTGTCCACCACTCTGTTGAAGAGCCGGAAAAGTCTGAATGCTGATGCGCACATTGTAGGAGCAGGCGCGGGAGCGCTCGTTTTCTCTTTTACGACACAAACAATAATAGAGCGCCTCGGCCTGCGATGGGCCTTTTTCATCAACGCAATAATATCTTTTGTCGTGCTGGTGCCTGTAGTCATCTTACTCAAGAGTATGTACTCCGTTTATTTACCCCTCAAAGAAAGTGTTCTCATTGTGCTAATTTTGATGTTGTCTTTTCTCCCTTTCCAATTTTTGTCTTCGGGTCTTCTTTGTATATATCTACCCCTGGGAATCGTGCTACCGTATTACCCGCCATTCATCATACCCCGGGGAACATGCAACACGACCCCGCCGCTCATTGTAAATTTGATCGTATAATTATTCCCAATCGCAGCTCGTGTCCACCTCATCGGTGGCAAATCCGAGGCCATACAATACCAAATGCTATGGCACCCCGGCTTCATCTACATCTGGATCTGGGGCTTCCTCTCGCTCCTTGGATACGTCCTCTCCCTCTTCACCATCGCAACGTACTCCACCTCAGGCCTTGGATTGTCCCAAGCACACGGTGCGAGCTTGCAAGCAATCCTCGCTGCAGGCCAGATGGTTGGCCGTCCACTCTCGGGTCTTGCAATGGATCGCTTCGGCCGTATTAATATGACAGTGATGCTGACGTTTGTTTCTGGCTTGAGTTGCCTCGTTATATGGATGTTCGCAACGTCCTACGGCGTGCTCGCTTTTTTTGCCATCGTACAAGGTGCGCGCTCCTCTTTTCTGTTTCCTAGACGGCAACCACCCTCTCCCTCTTCATTGCACCACACGCTGATAATCCAAATCCCGCAGGCATGGTCAGCGGCGTCTTCTGGGTTGCTTGCGGTCCCCTCACTGCCGAAATCGTTGGCCTCCGCGACCTTGGCTCCGCGCTCTCTGTGCTCTGGCTGACTGCAGTGATCCCTACCACGTTTGCAGAGCCCATCGCTGTGTGGCTTGTGATATACTCCCGGACACACCTACACAGAACGGGGGCGAGCGCATTCCATATATCTATCGGATTCGTAGGGGGGGTGTTTGTAGCTGCGGCGATTGTGCTGTTGGGCGCGAAAAGGTGGAAGCAGGGGTCTTGGACGCTGTTGATGATTACTTGAGCGGAAGGGAGGAAGGGGGGGATGACGACAATATGTAAGAGGATATTTAATATCTTGAGTGGATCGATGTCCATGTATTTTAGACTGCTTGCATAATGTAATAGATGGATGTATTCATTTATTGGTCGTGAAATTTTGTAGATGGCATGCTGACAAACCTCAAAACATTCCTTGCATCTGATGGATGTACAAACTACATGCAACAAAATGCACCTAGAGAAAAGCATGGGAAAATTGTGCAAAAAGATTTTGACACCATTTGTATGATGGGCAAATGGAAACATAATGTTTTTTTTTTGTTAATTTCATCACAAAATGTTTGGGTGTGATTAATAGATTGTGGGCCAATGCACATGCATGGCAGGTGCTGATTCCTGCCAAAGTCATAGTCACTTAGGTGTAAAAGCATTGGTGGATGGTCTATTTAGGTAATCACATGCCTGCTGAGAATGACTTTCAAGCAATATACAATCTCATGATGTGTTAGAACCAAGGTTCATTCTCAGCTTTTTCTGACATGTTCCAATATACTTTCCAATATGTTTTCCAAACATCCCCGATTATTCTGCTTATCCTGTTTACCTATTCTTAGTCATTTCTTCAAGATCTATCTTTGATCTTACACTGGGGGCATGAGCATATTTTTAGTGTAAAAAATGTGATAAAAATGCTTTTTCCTTACAGATTATTCGTTTACTGTTCTGGTTGAAAAATCTCCCAAAAATGCTGCTTTTTTATCAAGTTTTAGGACCTGAAAATCTGGTACATACTTCACATTTCTAGGCATGGGAAATGGATGTAAAATGTGAGAAATAATGAATTTACTCATTGATTTCATGCCACAAAAATGCAAGGACAATCTTGGTTTTCATTGACATTTTCAACAGAAAAGAACCAAAATTTATCCAAGATTTCATAGTAGAAAAAAGGTGAGAAAATTAGTAAAATATATGAGATTTTCATGAGATTGTTCAAAACTAGTAGCCAATGAATAATCCAACATTTTTCTTTAGTTTTTGCAAGGAAAAACCTGATAGATAAATGTTTATCCAATGGATAAGAGTTTATCCCATTGGACAATATATAACAAGTTTTCTGAACCGAAAAGGCAATGAAAAAGTCAATGGATAATCATTCACCCATAGGCAATATATAACAAGTTTTCAGAAGCAAAAGGCAATGAAAAAGTCAATGGATAAGAGTTTATCCCTTGGATAATCATTCTGCCATAGGCAGAACATTTACCCCATATGGAAGAATGATTATCCAAGGGATAAACTCTTATCCATTGACTTTTTCATTGCCTTTTGCTTCTGAAACTTGTTATATATTGCCTATGGGTGAATGATTATCCATTGACTTTTTCATTGCCTTTTCGGTTCAGAAAACTTGTTATATATTGCCTATGGGTGAATGATTATCCATTGGATAAACATTTATCTATCAGGTTTTTCCTTGCAAAAACTAAAGAAAAATGTTGGATTATTCATTGGCTACTAGTTTTGAACAATCTCATGAAAATCTCATATATTTTACTAATTTTCTCACCTTTTTTCTACTATGAAATCTTAGATAAATTTTGGTTCTTCTCTATTGAAAATGTCAATGAAAACCAAGATTGTCCTTGCATTTTTGTGGCATGAAATCAATGAGTAAATTCATTATTTCTCACATTTTACATCCATTTCCCATGCCTAGAAATGTGAAGTATGTACCAGATTTTCAGGTCCTAAAACTTGATAAAAAAGCAGCATTTTTGGGAGATTTTTCAACCAGAACAGTAAATGAATAACCTGTAAGGAAAAAGCATTTTTATCACATTTTTTACACTAAAAATATGCTCATGCCCCCAGTGTTATAGCCATATTCATCCTTATCCCTGAACCCATATTCGCTCCATTTCAGAATTCTGCACCTTAATATCTTTCTGATTTGGATTGCATCTATTCATTGTATACAACTCCTGCATGTACTTCTTTAGTTCAAATATTTGATTTCTTCTCGTTGGATGTCAGAATTATTGGAATGTCGGAGTTTGGGATTTGTAGTTGGGATCAGAACATACAGATGTCGGTTTCAACTTATAGGTTGCACCCTCCTGGATCCTTCATGTCCTGGTATTTCGGAAGGTCAGGATATCAGAGAAGTTGGACAAGGTTGGGGGAGTCGGGAGAACGGAAAGTCGGCTAAGACTTAGAGATGGAAGTGAGAAGATATCGAGTCAAGGTAGGTCAATATTTGAACTGAAGAACAAAGTACATGGAGGAGTCATATATATAACGAATTGATATGCTCCGAGTTGGAAAGATATGAAATTCAAAAATCCAAAATGGAGCAAATATGGGATTGGGGTAAAAGTAAATATGGACATAAGACCAAAGATGTAGATCTTGATAAGAAATGACTAAATATAGATGGGACGGGGATAAGTAGAAGGGGTGGAGTAAATCAGAGATACGAATTGGAATATATTGGAGAAAAGCAGAAAAGCAGGGAATGAATCTGGGTTCTAACACAATAACACTCAGGAAAACACTCCACCCAGAATACGAATCCTCAAACCCAATGTCCTGAATGACAAACCTTTGGGTGACCCAGACAATGATAACACTGGTGATGATGACAATGATGACAACAATGAGGAAGTTGAAGGGAAGGCTATCCTAAAAGCCTTGAAACAGATAGCTAAGCACATGGGAACTCTGAACAAGAGTCAAACCAGAAAAACCAAGCTCTGTGAACCTGACACTTTCAACAGATCAGATTCTTGCAAACTCCACCCTTTTCTTCTTCAATGCAAGCTCCACTTCCGTGACTGTCCCCAAACTTTTTGTAGTGACAAAGTGAAAGTTACTTACACTATCTCTTTCCTCAAAGGGACAGCTCTATATTTTTTTGAACCCAAACTCTTAGATGACAATGCTTTTGAAGAGCCATCTTGGCTTAGTAGCTATTGGGATTTCACCACTATACTCTGAGAGAATTTTGGAGCTTATGACCCCATTGGCAATGTGGAAACAAAACTCAACAATCTTTGAATGCATGATAACCAACACATTACTCAATTTATTGTAGAATTCGACCACCTTGCCTCTAGAGTCAATTGGGACAATGCCACCCTTCATAGGAATTTTTATATTAAACTTCCCCACTGAGTCAAGGATACCCTGGACAAAGCAAACATGCCTCCTGTTAGATCCCAGATCTGACTCGTGTTATTCCAACGTTTTCCATATCCCGATAAGCCCTTTTCCACTTATTTTTGACATGTCCCCATTTATCATTCTTAGTCATGATTCTATTTCGATATTATCCCCGTACGTCTTATCTCGATTTCCATATTCGCTCCAACTCCTGAACTCCATATCACACACCCTTATCTTTCCGTTTCTGATTTCAGAATCCCACATGTTCCTTTAAATATTCTTTCCCTTGCTCAAGCTTTCTTTAGCTTGTATATCTTGTTACTTCATCTCATTACTGTGTTATCTCACTATAACCCACAATATCTTGTACACCTGATATATCTTGTCCACTCTATATCATTACATCTTTTATTACACTTCATCACTCCAAGTTCTATCTGCAATAAAGCTTTCGACCTTATTTGGTATCCCAATTATTCTGACCCTGACATATCCAACATTCCAAAACCCCCTCTTTGATTACATGTGCTTTTCTGTAAAGCTAAACCCTTACTCAATATTCATTTATCATTAACCCTATTTCCTCCTGCATTGGTTATTCTGATTCCGAATACCTGAAACCTCCCGCTCATCTCCAATGAGTCTTAATGTATTATTTGTCACTGATCCTTCTGAATAGACCTGACCATTGGAACTCCAATAATTCTGTCCGGTCTTCAGTCCAAAATACCAGGGCACTAGAAATCCAAGAGGGTGCAACCCATAAGTTGAAGCCAATGCCCATATATATCAGTCTTTGGATCTCCGACTTTGAAGTCATCTGATATTCCATGCATTTCTGAATATTGTGACTTCTGATTTCGGTCAAGGAGAGTTCCAACCAAACCTGACCTCACATCTGATCTGGCCTCTAACACTTCCAGAACTCCAACAACTTGCACAAACTATTGATAATCATTATTGGGAAAGATGAGGTGAAGTCAATTGTGCCTCCACTTCTAACAACAACAACTCTGGTAATTGCAATAGAATGGACAAACAAGAATCCTGGTCCAATCAATCACAGAAGATGAATAACAATAATAGTTCCATTCCTTCCACCAAACCTCA
Organism: Ramaria rubella; assembly: GCA_015039355.1. Classification (NCBI taxonomy): domain Eukaryota; kingdom Fungi; phylum Basidiomycota; class Agaricomycetes; order Gomphales; family Gomphaceae; genus Ramaria; species Ramaria rubella. Next base: position 148,472 of record MU134426.1, on the reverse strand, counting down.
GTTCTCTGTATCAAACTCCTGCAAATCTCCAGATGTTTCCAACATACTTAGAAAAGACAGCAAACTCACCCAGCAGGAAAGACAAAGACACATGGACCAGAACTTATGCATGTTCTGTAGACGACCTGGCCACATCATGAAGGATTGCACAAGGTCAACCTCACTCAATGATCAGTTGAAGGCCAGAGTGTCCTCCACAAAACAAAGCAAACTCAAGTCCAAAGCTGAACCTATGGCTGCTACAGATTCAAAATAATAATAAGCAGCTCTGAGTAGTGTTGCCATTGGCTATTTCTGGCTTGACCGACCTACCACGGTTGATCGATGATTTCCAGCATCACCGTGGCTTGTCTCTGACCAAATTTTTTTGGCTGAACTAGCCAAGATGTTCTGGAAGAAGATTACAACAGTATAATTTTAGAAAGTATTTAATGTCTCTATAACTTTCCGGCTTTGTAAATGGCTGGAAAATCACAGCTGAGCTGTAGCTGAGACTGTTTTTGCTAATTTATAAGCCAATGGGCAAACTTATGTGTCTGAGGGTTGTGCACCTTCACACCCAACTGTTCAGTTATTTAATTAACATTGTGCCCCACACTTTACATTGAAAGTTGGGTCACAAAACTGCCCAGCTATGTTTAGCCATTTCAGAGCCACAGCAACATTAGCTCTGAGACATCCACACAGACCCAGAGCTGCATTGATTCCATCTGTGTGTTTTATGAGGTTTGACTCAATGCTTCTTCTCTTTTGAAATCTGATCTCTTATGATACCTCTAACTTCTGACATTATTAATACTAATATCCATGCCCTTGTGGACTCTGGTTCCACACACTGTTTTGTAGACTCATCATATGCTTCCAAGCTTCCTTTGGAATTCTGCAATATTCTGCAGATTCCACTGAAGCTTTTTGATGGCACTTCTAATGTTGTAATCTCACAGGCTATTGATATGCCAATCTGTTTTCCATGTGGCAAAATCAGGTTGTTGCTATGTATGTAGCACTGCTTCATTTTAGCTGCTCCATTGTGCTAGGACACAACTGGCTCACCTGCTACAATCTGTTGATTGACTGGGTATTGGGTAGTATATCATTCCACATTCCTCAGCAGAAAGATTCAAATCCAATGTCACTCTCTGCAAAATCCACCTTTGTGGTGAACAGGGTGATTCCTGGGTAGGTCAGGAAACAGGTTCAACAGCATATAAACACATACCTGTCAATTCAAGGTCATGAGTTGAGTATTCACATCACTCCTGACTTGAAATAGACTTACCAAATGTTTACAAAAGAACCTGGGGACCTAGATGAATGAGATATACAACTTAGGAGGAGAGACACAGCGATAATCGGAGATGTACATGACAACACACAACTCGTGGCTCAGGACCAGGTGGGATCAATTTAGAATCACAGACACTTCTGAGCGATCTATTTCTGGAAGTAAGAATGGAGTGTACATTTGAATCAGTCAGGTAAAAATGGGGATAAAGCCTTGGTATGGATACATATCATACAAGTAGGGAAACCTGAGGTAGGGTTTAGATGCTGAGGAAGAAGAAGTTTTCCATATAAGGAACCTGTTGACAGACTCTTTGTATCACTTCCCTCCATGAGTCAATTAATAGGGATACACACACATTACCTTTTAAAAATGTTTATCTTGTTTTCTATTATAATTCCTCTAATGAGTCCTGTCTACACACAATGATATGATGTTGGTCTCAGTACGCTCATACCTTGGGACAAACAGTACCTTGCTAATATTTGAAACCCATAATTGTATTTGAAACCTCTAAGTTACCTTTTATTTTTATTTAAACATTTCAAGCCTTATCTCCCTAAATACCTATCAAACCCACTCACCTTTGCAAATTGGACAATGAGGAAATCTTTCAGCTAGGCATAATTCCAAAAGGAAAATCTGCCTCAGTCATTGACCTTCCCCAAATCCCAATCCGACAGCCAATCTCAATGGTGTTCCACTGGAATATCACAAGTTTTCCGATGTCTTCAGCAAAAAGACAGTGAAAATCCTCACTGACCACTGATATCATCTCAAGATTGACTTGATAGAGGGAGAGAGTCCCCCCTTGGGAACCATTTATTCCCTATCTCCAGTTGAGCTAATATGGTTTACAATAAAGTGGTGATGAACCTAAGGTTCTTCCCATGCTACAACTATTACAGTTGTGGACACAACTGTAGCATAGACATAGCCTAGGCATCTATAGTATTCTTTATGTACTTGTATATACTACTACTAATAGTATATATATAATATATATATTAAGGCAATTATAATTCTCTTACACCCTCCCCTCAGGCTGAAGCCACAGGGAGGCCGACAATGTCTGAGACATCATTATAAACTGTTATGAACTGGATTTCTTCTTGTCAGATGTCGGAATTTGTCAGAATGTTGGAGTTTGGGATTGAAGTTGGAAATCAAGACGTACAGACGTTGGCTTCAACTTATAGGTTGCACCCTCTTGGATCCTTCGTGTCCTGGTATTTTGGAAGGTCAGAATGTCGGAGGAGTTGGACAAGATCAGAGAGTCAGATAAGACTTAGAGATGGAAGTGAGAAGTTATTGAGTCAAGTTGGGTCAATATTCGAACTGATTAATGAGTACATGGAGGAGTCGTATATAACAAATTGAAACAATCTGAATCAGAAAGATACAAAAATGGAAATCCGAAACGGAGTGAAAACGGGATCGGGGTAGAAAGTAAATATGGACATAGGACCAAAGATGTAGATCTTTGATGAAAATGACTAAATAGATGGGATGGAGATAAGCAAAAAACGGGTGGAGGAAGTCAGAAATATGAATCAGAATATATTGGAGAAAAGGGGAAAAGCTGGGAATGAATCTGGGTTTTAACAGTATTTCCTCTTAAAGGCTGAGCCCTCGAAGCCTAATATCAGTCTGATATATAAGAGTGATGGATGGGGCTCGACTTATCAGTTCCCTGATCTCCTTATCCCTACAGAGTTTTGGCCATGTAGATTCACGTCAGATGTTGCTGAGAGTCTTGTTTTGTCTGAAATGTCCGGAGATCTGATGGTTGTGGATATTGTAGAACGCGGAGTCGGAGGTCATTAACGTCGGGAACATAGATTCGGTTGTCGAGTTGGAGGAGTCCTTGAGGATCAACTGACCATCGAGGTGTTGGAGGATTTGCGGGATAGTCAGAAATCGCAGGATCAGAGGAGATGGATTGTTAGATTTCTTCATGGAGTTTCTCAAAGTCCATGCTGGTAACTGCGCAGAGAATTGTGACGTTAAGGGATGTGGCTCAGAGGGATGATGTCAGCTGTTCGTTAGTGAAAACCAGGCAGAAATTGTGCGGGTTGATGCTGGCATAATCACTACTCCCCTCTTTAGGATAGACATCCCATCGTCTAGTTAAAGAGTTGGGTTTTCTTCCGAGTTTCCCAGGTCAGAATCGGATAACGAGGTTGAACTGACATAGGTATTCCAACCATCATACTTGTCATCAGGTTAGAAGCTTGGTGGTTGCGAAATATTCAAGGTTCTTGTGGTTGGTTACAACATCGATGGTGGAACCGGAACCTTTGAGGTAGTGTTGCCAAATCTTGAAAGCTTCAAAAATAGCGAGTAATTCTTTGTCGTGAACATTGTAGTTAAATTCTGGGGCAGTGAAAGTTCTGGAATGAAAAGCTACAGAGTGAATTTTGCCATCTTCCAGAGAAATGATAGAGAGGATTGCCACAAGGGCATAGTCCAAAGCATTGGTTTCCACAATGAGTTGACAGTTGGGAATCCAGTGTGTAAGGATTGGAGCTGTGGTGAAGGCTTTCTTAAGCATTTCGAACGATTTCTGACACTCATCAGAGAAGTTCCACTTTACAGTTTTCTGAGTGAGTTGAGTAAGTGGAATTGTAATGTCAGAGTAATTATGAATGAAGTGTTGGTAAAAGTTCGCAAAGCCTAGGAAGGATTGGATATCTTTTACTTTTTAGGGTTGGGGCCATTCTTGAATTACTTTGATTTTATCGTCTGCCATTGAAAGTCCTTCTGGAGAGTATGTATCCAAGATATTCCACTGTTGTCTTGTGGAAGTTGCATTTGTCAGATTTTGCATAAAGTCAGTTTTTCTGGAGACGTCGGAGGACTTCACAGACATGTTCTTTGTGTTCTTCCAGGTTGTTGGAGTAAACTAAGATGTCATCCAAATAGATGAGGACCAAAACATCGAGCATGTCGCTGAATATGTCGTTCATGAATCACTGAAAAGCGGCTGGTGCGTTAGTGAGACCGAAGGGCATAACACGCCATTCAAAGGAACCGTATTGGGTCCTGAATGTGGTTTTCCACTCGTCACCCTATCTAATGCGGACTAAATGGTAAGCATGTCAGAAATCAATTTTGCTGTAAATCCATGCTTTTCTGGGGCTTTCCAAAAGGTCAGAAAGTCGGGGAAGTGGATATCGGTCTTTTTTCATGATTTTGTTGAGACCATGGATATCAATGCAGAGTCAGAGTCCACCCAATTTCTTCTTTGAGAATAGTACTGGAGCACCGTGCAGAGAAAGTGAAGGGCGGATGAATCCTATGGCTAGTGCCTCGTCAATGAACTTTTGGAGTGTTTCTAGCTCAACTGTAGATAGGGAATAAATGGTTCCCAAGGGGGGACTCTCTCCCTCTATCAAGTCAATCTTGAGATTGTACGGTTGATGATCGGCAAGGATTTCTGCTTTCTTCTTGCTGAAGACATCAGAAAACTCATGATATTCTGATGGAATGCTGTTGAGATTGGCTGTTGGATCAGGATTTGGGGAAGCGTCGATGATGGAAGCAGATCTTCCTTTCAGAAGGACACATAACTGAAAGATCTCCTTGTTGCCTAGTTTTCACAAGCGAGCGAACACGGAAGCAAGGACTAGGTCGATAGGTGAGTCTTGTTAGGATGTTGGAGGGGCATCCGCATGATCGGATTTCAGGATTCCAGAGACCGCAGAGGCAGATTTTGCAGAGAGTGATGTCAGAACTCAATCTTGCTGCTGAGGAATGCGGAACGATATACTACTCAATACCCAGTCAATCAATGGATTGTAGTGGGTGAGCCAGTTGTGTCCTAGCACGACAGAGCAGCTAGAATCAAGCAGTGTTACATACATAGCAACAACCTGATTTTTGCCAGACGGAAAGCGGATTGGCATATTGATAGCCTGCATGATTGAGATGTTAGAAGTGCCATCAAAAGGTTTTAGCAGAATTTGCAGGATGTTGTGGAACTCCAGCGGAAGCTTGGAAGCGAATGATCAGTCTATAAAACAATGAGTGGAACCAGAGTCCACAAGAGCTTGAATGTTAGTATCTGGAATAATGTTGGAATTCAGTCATATAGTAAGAGAATTGGATTTTGAAAGAGTGGAAGCATTGAGTCGGACCTCAGAAAACGCACAGATGGAATCAATGCAACTCTGGGTCTGTGTGGAGGTCTCAGAGCTGCTTATTATTTTTTTGAATCCGTAATGGCTGCAGGTTCGGCCTTGGACTTGGGTCTGCTTGAAATTGTGGAGGCCGTGCGGGCCTTCAACTGAGCATTAGGAGAGGTTGATCATGGACAGTCCTTCACGATATGCCTGGGTTTCCCACAGAACATGCAAAGGTTTTGGTCCATGTGTCACTGTCTCTCTTGTTGCGTTAGTTTTCCATCTTTTCCGAGTATGTTGGGAACATCCAGAGTTTTTCAGACATTTAATGTGTAGGACTGAGGTTTGGTAGAAGAGGCAGAAGCTGAACTGTTGTTGTTGTTTGTCCTGTTCTGTGATTGGTTCGATCAGGATTCTTGCTTGTCTGATTTACTGCTGTTACCGGAGTAGTTATTGATGGAAGTGGTGGCACAGTTGACCTCGTCTTGTCGTTCCCAATAACGGCTGTCAATGGTTTGCGTGAGTTGTTGGAGTTCCAGAAGCATGTCAGCTTTGTCTTGGGTTGCAAGAATATCTTTAATATGATCGGGAAGTTTAGTATAAAAACTTCTACAAAGGGCGGTGTTGCCCCAATTGACTCTAGTGGCTAGGTGGTTTAACTCTATGACGAACTTCATGATGCGCTGGTTGTTGTGCATTTGGAGATTGTCGAGTTTGGTTTCCGCATCGCCAACAGGATTGTAAGCTCCGAAATCCTCTCAGAGTACCATTGTGAAGTCCCAATAGTTTGTAAGCCAGGGCGGGTCTTGAAAGGTGTCATCGTCTCTAAGAGTTCAGGCTTGAAAAAATTTAAAGCCGTCCCTTTTACAAAAGAGATAGCATAAGTAACTTTCGCTTCATCACTGGAAAAGGTTTGAGGACGATCACGGAAGTGGAGCTTGCATTGAAGGAGGAAGGGGTGAAGCTTTCAGGAATCTGATCCATCAAAGGTGTTGGGTTCACGGAGCTTGGTTTTTCCAGTTTGACCCTTATTCGGAGTTCCTATGTGCTTGGCTATCTGTTCTAAAGCTTTTAACATAGCCTTCCCTTCATCTTCTTCATTGTCATTGCCATCCTCATTGTTGTTGATGTTGTTGTCATCACCGGGGTCGTCTTCCGGTTTGTTATTCAGGAGGCTGGATCAAGGGTCTGTGATTCTGGTGACAGTATGGGATCTGGTAGAAGGCATAATGAATGGATCAAGAGTTTTAGTTCGAATATACTATTATGAACTGGATTTCTTCTCGTCGGATGT
>MU134426.1:111346-128576 GCA_015039355.1 Ramaria rubella | reverse complement strand
TTTCCCTGTTTTGTGAAGGTTAGATCATCCCTATCTTCCACCCCTCTTTTCCTTTTCCCTGTTCTTTTTTACCTTTCCCTTTTTTTTTCCCCTTTTTCCTGTGCTTTTTTCCATGGAACTTCGTCGCAAGCAGTGGGTCGCACCTCAACCCATGTGAGGTCGTGGACATGGACGTGGATGCGGATGTGGTGGTCGTGGCAATGGTGGTCAAGGCGCTCCAGCCACCAATGACCCTACTGCAGCCTCCCTATTGAACATCGGATGGCGGGCGATTGATCAAGAACATACCGAGGCCCGTGATCTTGAAAACCGCATCCAATCTCACTCTAACACCCCCACTATTATGAAAAAACCTCCAGTGAGTTTTCACATCTTTATTCTTATTTTCCACTGCTAATGTTTCTATGACGACCTGCAGGCAGCGCCACTCGAGCCATCATCAACCTCTTTTGTGCTGCAACCAGGATCTCACACACCTTTGACATCCAGCGACCTCTCTTTGCCCCTGGAGCTACAACCACCCACAAAGGTCTCACAACTTTTCAACCTCCCCACATCTTTTCTCGCTGATTATATTCCCGGTGGTTCTTTAAAGTCAGATTGGAATGTTGATGCTGACGGTAGTCCCAAGGACGGCCATGTTGACTTTGACCTGGATTACGTGGAGCAGGAACATGTCAATGAGGATGGCAGTGGCGATGTGGATGTTTGGGTCCCATAGGGTGAGCACGACGTGGGTCACTTTAGTTGCCAGTCCCCCGTGGATGCCACACAGTCCATGTTTGGGTCATCAGTACAGCAAGCAGCACCGGCCTATTCTGAGCCACCTACTGCCAGGTGCACCACTGCACCCGTCAATTTGAATTCTGTCTTGTGTCCCAGTCCTAGCCTCTCTGAACTGCCCACCTTGGCAACTGTCACAAACCTCAATGCTCTTCTGTCAAACAAACGCCATGCCGTGGACCTCTATAACGACCTCTGAGCCAAGCGCGAACGAAAAGTAGTGAATTCCATCTGAACAGCCTCTCTCGCCTCTTCATCCAGCTCCTCCATGCTCACAGTGCAGCATTCTTCATGCTCAAGGGGCCTATCAGTTTCGCTTCTCAAAAACGCCAGCTCTACCAAGTCGATGCTCCCACTTTCCGTTAATCCCTTTACTTCCCCTGCTATCTCTTCAGTACCCTCCCATTGGTCAAATAACTCATTTCCTTCACACCCCGAAAGCCTGGTGCAACCCAGTCCCTCCGAGCCCCGTGGCGACAGCGATCTCCAGTGGGATGGCCACCTCCTCAACTCAGCTTTGCCAGAGACCAAAGCTTTCATCATGGCAGTGGATGTGGGCTACAAACAATGCCTCGTCATCCCCCACATGTTTCCTGAAGTTGTCAGCAAGTCTCATGAATTCTCGCGCCTCACTTTTGATGAAGTGTAGGCTGTGTGTAGCACGGACTCCATGTATCCTACGACGGACCATTTTGAAAAATACATACATTTATTTTGTTTTTCACCTGTTTCTGCCTGCAACTAATCGTGATATAGCTGGTCAAGAATTCTCGCAGTTGGCGAGGTGGCCTCATCACGCGCGTGGTACCTGAAGTCTTACCGACGTTCAACCTTACAACTTTACCCTGTAGATGAGATCCAATGGCAGGTTGCTGCCAACGTAGCCAAGAACACCAACTTTGTCTTCGAGAAAGTCAGCATCGCCGCCAGCAGTGATATCATGATGATGCCCTCAGGAGTTCGTATGTTTTTACTTACTTGTTCACTAACTGATATATCTATTTGATTTCAGAAACCTATGAGGACAGGGCAATTTAAACATGCATGTGTTGAGAAAGTGATCTTGCATATCGCATTTCGAGATAAGTGGGCAGCTGTGGCCGTAGCCCCATGCACATTTTGCCCTGTCCCCCTCCCCCTCATCGCATTTGGCTGTGTCACAGTATGTATCATTCTACTAGTAGCTCTCATGAATATCTACTGACCATTTTGATACCATTCAGATCCATTACGCACTTGAAGTCGAAACATTACTGAACGGCGCTGCACGCCTACAGTTAGATTGCAGGACCTACAATGTGCACTACACCATGTATATGGACTCACTGTGAGCATTCACTGTCTCTCACACAGATGAATCTCTTGCAGTGAAAAAGTTTCTTTGAAATTCTGGCCGGTAAGTTTTACATCTACTATTAGAACAAAGCGGCATGCTTACTGATGTCACTGCCACCCTACTAGCATTCACGCATCAATTCCTCTTGAAGCAATCAGCAATGACATTTCATTTGATGAAAGTCTCAGTGAGGAGGAGTTTGAGCAGTTGATGGCTGCCAACCTGAGCAGTGGCATGGCGGCAGCGGCACAGGCTGCACTGCTGGGTTAAATTTGAACTAGTTCTTGCAGTCACTAGTAGTACTACTAGTAGTTAGTAGTATACTAATCGATTTGTTTCAACCTTTCGGGACTGTCTGCCACTGGCAGGCTGGGAGTACTATTAGTATAGTAGTATGAGTTAATATATGAGGATATATGCTATATGTATGATATATGCGTGATATATGCGATATATGTGATATATGTGATATGATGGGTGCCTCTGATATGATACAAGGGCTTGCATATATACGATACAAACAGTTTATATGGTGTATATTGTATCACACAATCATATCTTCATATTCTACTCAACATCTGTGCTATCCTAACGATATGAGACAGGGGCTCATGTAGCCGAGGTACGACTGGTATATACGGTATCAACGCTATATACCGACTTGCCCGTTTTCCTGATGTGGTGGGGGGCCAGTGCATGTGTGGAAAGTGATGTTCAGTGGGGGGTCAGACCATTCAGATTGTTTCTTTGAGCTAAGAGAGGCCTGCACAAATGAGTGTATGAGAGCCGGGTTCGCTTAGTGTTTCTGCGCATCTGGGTGACAAGATGAAGCGAATGAGTTCTGGGAAGTACACCCGGATGCCCCTTCTCCGAAGGACGCGCGGAGCTTGTTCCGAACCTAGAATTTGGGGTCCTGCATATTACGAAGCGTTGACGACAACACCCGGCCAGTCCTGACGGGGATATAACTCTTTTAAGCTCTGGGCTCGAATGTTTGTTTACATTCCATCCGGGATGTCTCTCTGACAGTGCGGTTTCTCCTGTCTCTGAGTCTGGCTCTTCCATGCCGCCGGATTCAACCTACACCATGTCTATGTCGGTGCAGAGAGAGGAGAATATAGGCGATCTTACCTCGGAGAAGGAGGTTCACGTTACCCTCGATGGTGGTGAGCCCCCTGATGGTGGCTATGGATGGGTCATTGTTGCGTGCACTTTCATGCCAATAGGTGAGCATGCAGGTTCGTCGATACCGGAATAATGGCCTCACCCTCGATCCCAGCTGTTACTTGGGGGTGTGCTTGTCTCTACGAGCTAATATTTACAATATTTTAACGCTACACCCAGGATAAACACCACTTTCGGTGTGTTCCTCAGCTTCTACACACAAAACTGTATGTACTTCTTCTCTTCATCACAATGGGCTCACCAAGCCCATTCCCTCCAGTCTTCCCGGGCGCGAAGGACATCGATTTTGCCTTCGTCGGTGGGCTTTCGGTGGCCTTCGCAATGCTCACCGCACCCACCGCAAACTACCTCTCAAAGCGCTTCCACTTCAAAGTCCCCCTTGTCCTTGGCCTCATCGTTTTCGTTCTCTCGCAGATCCTCGCAGGCCTTAGCACCCGGATCTGGCAGCTTTTTCTGACACAGGGTGTACTCTTTGGTTTTGGTCTAGGTCTTGTGAGCCGCCAACAAATCATTCAGATACAGTTGGGTTTACCCGTTCTTTCCGTGTACCTGCCAACATTTCATACCAGCGCTCCCGCTCACGAACCGATGGTTCTCAAAAAAATGAGGACTCGCAGGGGTGAGCTGGCCAGGCCATATTCTATGACCCCTGCATGAGGACTCACCTCTAACAATTGTGTCGTAGGGTCTTCTTGCCGCAGGTGTGCACCACTCTGCTGCCTAGGCAGAAAAAAGTCTGAATGATGATCTGGACTGAGCAGGAGCAGGAGCAGGAGCGCTCGTGCTCTCTTTCACGACCGAAACGGTCATAGAGCGTCTCGGCCTGCGCTGGGCCTTTTTCATCAACGCAATGATATCTTTCGCTGTGCTAGTGCCTGTCGTCATCCTGCTCAAGAGTATGTATCGCGGCACCATTCGCACGCAATGTTCTAATTTTGATTTTTGCTAATTCTTGTCTTCGCGTCTTCTTTGTATATCTATTTATCCTCGTCCTACGTTTACGGCCGGTCATTCACCTCCCTCGCCCTCACCCTCCTTGCAACACGCAACACAACCCGCTCTCCTGCCGTCCATTCCAACCTCGATCATCTTCTCATACCCAATCGCAGCTCGTGTCCACCTCATCGATGGAAAGTTTGAGCCCATGCAATATCAAATGCTATGGCACCCTGGTTTCATCTACATCTGGATCTGGGGCTTCCTCTCCCTCCTCGGATACGTTCTCTCGCTCTTCACCCTCGCAACGTACTCCACCTCAGGTCTTCGAATGTCCCAAGCCCGCGGCGCGAGCTTGCAAGCCATCCTCACTGCGGGGCAGATGGTCGGTCGTCCGCTCTCTGGGCTTGCAATGGATCGCTTTGGACGTATTAATATGGCAGTGCTATTGACGTTTGTGTCGGGCTTGAGCTGTCTTGTTATATGGATGTTCGCGACGTCCTACGGCGTACTTGCTTTTTTTGCAATTGTCCAAGGTCCGTACTCCTCTCCCTTTTTATTGGAACCCCGCGATAACCCGGATAACTCAGGCATGGTCGGCGGCTTCATCTGGGGTGCCTCCGGTCCCCTTACCACCGAAATCGTCGGCCTCCGTGACCTTGGCTCCGCGCTCTCCGTGCTTTGGCTCACCGCCGTGTGGCTGGTGATATACTCCCGGACACACCTACACAGAACTGGCGCGAGCGCATTTCATATATCCATCGGATTTGCAGGGGGCGTGTTTGTAGCGGCGGCGATTGTGCTACTAGGCGCGAAAAGATGGAAGCAGGGGTCTTGGATGCTATTGATGAAGACTTGAGCGAAGGATAGTAAGAAGAGGTGAGGGCGAGGGGGAGTGTGCGACGGCAGTATTCTATGTGAGAGGTTATTGAACATTGTGAGTGGATCGATGTCCATGTAACAACCTTACACTGCTTGCATAATGTGATTTTTAATGGATGGATATATGTATTTCCTGAACCTGAAACTTAGACGGTACACTCAGTCTAAGGCTGACAATGCTCAAACATCTGACGCATACCCAAGTGTATTATATTCTTCAGGCGACACGACACCAACTATGATATACAAGACACTTGAAGTGCTAAACGCAATTACATAAAGTTGAGTCCTAGTTGTAGAAAGAGCTTATATTACGTCCCTTTGTGCTTCAAGTTCAACTGACGACTTATCCTGGAATACTCATAGCGATTACCGTATGTTCAGATCTCCACCCCGAAACATGAATGGTCATGAGTCTACATCAGTTATGGATGACAACCCCCTCATTGACAAGGTAATGCTCCACCAACTTCAGTCGTAGATGATTTAAATATTTGTCTGTGCCGCTCGCCGTGCCTATACTTTCATATACCAAATATCAAATCGACGTCAACTAATCACATTTGCATATCGTCGCGTCTTCATCTGTCGGCAGAAAGCCTGGGCATCATACGAGCATGTTCAAGTTGTTTGCTGCAGAACTGCGACCAATCATTACAGTACCGTGTTGGGGAAAATTAATCTAGGGATCTGGAATAAACACTAATAGTCGCACAGTCTGTACCAAATTGAGGGACGTCAGAATGACCCGATTTCATACATGACTAGTTCTTTATCATTGCAGACTCAACGACTACATAGTACCATTGAAAGCAGTCACGGTGCACTACAAATAGAACCATATCATGGCCACTAAGCCTACAAATTACAAGAACAAAGAAGATTGGCGACCACTCATCAACCGCAAGTGCTCCGCAGAAGAACTTCTATCACATGAAAGTAACTTACAACACGACGCGATATGACACGACCCCAAAGAACGTTGCCCGAAGCTCCAGGCAAGCAATATGAAGATGAGGCCATGTCAAATTAATTCTTCGATTATAGGAAGTACTCGGGCGGCGGCCGCTTTGCCGGAATGGACCGGATGTCCTGCATAAAGAAGACAAGTAGTAAGTAGGTGAGTCATGGTCAAAGAAATGTGATGAGACGAAAAGGCTGTTTAAATGTATGTGATGGCCGGAGATAGCAGCACGGAGGGAGGGACTGTGTCGTCAATGGTGCCCATGCCAGCTAACACAGTATAGGTAGCCGTGGGGGGAGCGATTGCGGAATAAGGCACAAGCAAGATACACGTGAGCAAAGAGTGCAAGGTAAAAAAAAGAGTAAATTTAGCAAGATAGAAATAATAACCATTGGAAAGTATAAAGGTAGAGGGAGATGCTCAGATACAAGAAGTAAACTTACGATTGGTGCGTGTGAAAATACTTTGTACTCTTGCCGCAGGTTCTCGTCCAGCTCTAAGATAGAAGCCACATTGCCGCACCTAAATATAGGAGTTATTTGCGACATATAAGGTAAAATAAACATAAACGTAAACGCACCTATAGCAGTAGTTGGGGGCACTCCAGACCGTGACTATCATGCGATCAAACATGAGCTTGTATCCCTCCATGGCAAGTTGATGTGCACGCGCTATCAGGTCGATATCATTGTCATGTGCGAATTTCTTGGTGATATCCGCGCCAAAGAGAAAACCTGCGCCGCGAGGCGAGAGACCCCAGCCTTTGATATCTAGATCAAATGACCAAATTACGGGGCAAATGAGATGACGGTATGAGATGGAAGCGAGGACCAACCATCAGGATCTGACCATAGCAAATCACACATGGGTCCATCATGTGGAACCTCCTGTTTTCGATCTATACCACGTATCTGAAACCACATGGACGTCAACACGAAAATCATAAGGACATACGGAAAATTGCTTCAAGTTTGAAACGCAAACTCAAGTGCACGGGCAAATGAAATTTGACCTTTCTCACCTGATCCACGGTTGCTAACGCAGGGCTCAGGCCGCCATGTACGCAAAATACTCTACCATCGACAACTGCCCCAAGGGCAAGGTAGTCAAAAACTTCGCAACAGTACCGCCACACATTCCCCGAGCCATATTTGCGATGACATTCGTCATAAAAACCATATACTACGAGCGATTACCGTTCGTGAGGAAATATCAACCCATTTTGTTACAAGTACGCTTACCTTGTGTTATTTGTCGCGACTCATGATTCCCTCGAATGAGAGTAATACGATCTGGGTAGCGTACTTTTAGAGCGAGGAGCAGTAGAAAGGTTTCGACGCTAAAGTAACCGCGGTCGACAAAATCTCCTGGAGGTCAAATGCGTCATAGTGCAGTGTTATTAGGATTGTAATCCATAAACACACCCATGAAGAGATAATTTGTATCCGGACAGATGCCGCCCATTTTGAAAAGTTCTAGCATGTCGTAGAACTGGCCATGAATATCACCACAAATCTACTCAGCGCAATATCAGTCTTATTTGGGGAAACCGAGATGCGACTCAAATCGTGCGACAACACTGCGGCAAAAGACGAACCAGAATGCACGTACCGTTACCGGTGAATCCACATGTTGTACATTGCCCTCCTCGATCAATACCTCGCGCGCTTTCAGACATAGTTGCTTCACCGCCACTTCAGGGATAGGCTCACACCGAAATAGCTGCTCTATCTGTCTTCGTTGGAGTTCACATTAAGAGAAGGTCGTCATGGGCAGGGTGCAAAGGTTGATATAAGAGGAGATGTAGTCAATCAGTGCGAGGTTGCAAGAGCGGACAAGGCTATACCGACTTGTCCAGCTGGCTCATTCCTATGGCCGTTCTTGCGACACCAGCGCAATGAGAAGGTTGGTTGTTGCTCGCGTCGTGTTTGGGAATGCCACTGGGAGTGTCACGCTAGTCACACCATAACTTCTTCGGTGCCATGCGGGGACTCCCTCCGCCAATATCATTATCCTGATCCATGAATGCTTTTGTCTTTGACAACCATAGCTTGTTCGCATTTTCATATTTTAAACAAAGAATTGATGACCGCCTTATTCAGCTCTAAGACCCCCCGAGACCGAAGATAATATCACACACATGTGCCGGGCTGAATTGCCTCATAGGTTTTGAAAGAGAGGTACATATGATTCCATCTCAAGCTAAATACGATCTGGAAACTGATTCAACTTCAACACATGTTCCAAACATATGCCTGAGAATTTCAAACGTCATAAAAGATTTCTCGATGTGAGTGTTGTTTCCTTGCCCACGAATAAAACTGATATACAAACAATTCAGTAATATTCCTCGTACAGCTAACCATCTCCATCTGTGCCTCGGAGAAACAGATGCCATGCCACCATCGATATCGAGCCCCCCTAATCAAATGTCTATCTCCTCGCAACACAGGTCCAATATTAACGAACCAGGGACAAGGCATCATACATGTTGGAAACGATTCCGTTTGATCAGACATCTCCCGCGCCGCCATTGTGAAGCGTCTACTTTCAGTCGTCTTCTACAATTGTATAGTCGGATGTCGTCATGTGCGAGTTCAGCTTCTTCGAGTACATCTCGGCTTGCCTGTTGAGCGTCAACCGTCTAATCGTTCTTTCGAGCTGCAATAGCATCTTTAAACGAACAACGGTCACATTACCAAAGTTGCCTATCTGTCGGTTTAGGAATATCTTCTCGCGGGCTGTCACGTCTAGAATGTATCTTGGCGTGTACAGCCACCCTGCGTCTGTCCAGCGTGCGTGACGCTAGGGACCATGGAAAACATCACAGTGAACGGAAATACCGTCAACACAAAACAAACATGGGCCAGTAAGCCGGTCATGTGTTATATCGAGGAACGCACTAGTCACTGTTCCGCCAACGGTGCGACGACCTTCCCCCTGCCAAACATCTCCGTTTGCACTTCTTTCGTTTCAACACCATTCCGTACCACCGCATCACCCGACCTCTTCCAATGAACCTGTCAAATCTTTTATTTATACATGAATATGTGGTGTATGTGATGCCTTTGTCTTCAAGGCGATGATCGATGCGCTTGTCTGGCTTCAAGCAATCATTGCGAGTGGAAATCGGACAACGAGATATCACACACCTGCTGCACTGGTACCCATCCTCGTCGAAGCTCTTAGGTCGACTACCGTCATAGGTCTGGGATCCGCAGGTCGCAGTCGTAATGTTACTGCGGGTGGGACGCCCATGATCAAGATTTCGAGTACCCCACCATTAGGGGCGTTCAGTCCCGAGCAGATAAACAGCTTCTCACTAGCGGGGCTGTTGGTTTACACGGGCGCCAGTCGCTCGATGGCGTGAAGCGCTGACGTAGGCTATATCCCTCTAAGATTTAGTCCCAGCTAACCATAAGCGCCCATTATATCAGCATTGGGTTAGGGTTAATGGGCGCTTAAATGGCCAATATGGTGAAGGTTGAAACCCCATTTGGTATATCTGTGGTCCTACTACTGGAGGGCTTTCGTCTTTTGCTTGATGAATTGATTCATACTGTCATTCATTTTTAAATGTGAGTAATTGAGCTTCATTTTGAACTTCCAATGAATCCATAAATGAATCCACAGACAGTGGACACTGAGGGCACTTCCTATTTCAAGTCCGAAACTATACAGCAGTCAAGGTCACTTGTGACTCAGTTGACTACAAGCAAAACCAAGCATTAGATGGCACCTTGACAGCATGGTGACCCAAATTCTTCAGCCTTCTCTTTACTCCAGCCTTCCTAGGTGCCATATAAGACAAAATTAAGGCTTTTAGATGCACTGGGTAGGCACTATGAGTTCTTTCTTGGATGGTGGAAGCCTCTCGGGAATTGCCAGATTGCTTATGTAAGTGGCCAATTTGACCACTCTGAAAATACATGAAGTGCTCTAGCTACTGGGGAAGCTGTTTGGGAGATTTTGGTGCAATAAAAAAAGTCTGGCTCCATAACTTTTGGTTGAGATTATGATTATAAAAACTGATTCCATAGCATTGTACTTCATTGTATTCTAATCAATTCTATGGTGACAGTTTGTCTTAAAATGTTGTGTGTCGAGGACAGAAGTTGGGCTGCTACAGTGGCTGCCACAGGTGCTTATGGTTAGCTGAGACTAAGTGACATCTATTTTACCGGACCTCTTGCACTGATGTTCTGTCAGCGAGTTGCAGCCGTCGGAGAAATGTTTTTGGCAGAGATTGAAAATTGTCTGTCACGCTTGCGCCACACTAAATACCTTGGGTGACAGTGCTCGGTGAACGTGAAGCTCTGCTTCATTTCCTGGGGAGAGGCTTGGAGCAATCAGCGCCTCCAGGGGGGCTAGGTAAGTGGGATGCTCGCAAATGGGCAAATCATTTCCTTATCAAATTTTTGCATATCACTATTGTAGACATGTATAGTAATGTAACTACCAACTCAGAATATGTAACGGAATTATAATTCCCTTAATATATATATATTTAATAGTAGTATATACAAGTATATAATAAGTACTATAGAAGCATAGGCTATGTCTATGCTATAATTGTGTACATATGTGTCCACAACAGGGATAGTTGTAGTGTGGGAATAACCTTAGGTTAGACACCACTTACTTTGTAACCATCACACACCGCTTTATAGAACTGTTTGGAACAGTTCTGCTGAGCTCGTGTGATAACCACAATTAAGTGTAAAAACCCTTACACTGTTTTGAACCCCAAGAACTAGCTTAGGCTAGATCTAAAAAGAGAGTGCGGAAGCAAACCATATGGTTTGCTAGATAAAGAAGCAAGGAGTGCTTCTTGGAATGTCTGCAAGACTCCAGGTTAGAACCAGGAGTCAGATGAGTAGACCATTGAGTGAAGCCAACGTGGTTATGAGATTGCAGACAGCAACCCGAATGATGCTTCAAAAGAAGCATCGGCAATGTCAACGTCCAGCATGCCTGGGACATGACCAGGCAGTGCCAATCAGAAACAATCAGCTGGATCTGATAGGATGGAGATGGAGGGTTTAAAACCCTCCACATTGTCACGCACCAGTGTGCAACAAGCATGGGACCAAGGCTCCATGCAGGAAGGAGACCATTCAGACATGCAAGTATGACACCCACACAAGGTGATAGAAGAGGAATGTCTGGGGGACAACCCAGGCAGCAGAGTGATGCAAGCCACTCTAGTAAAACAATTGAAAATCGGCATGTAACCCCTGAGAGACAAGTCTCAGAATGAGACTATGAACAGAGGAAGACTCCTTCAAAAATGAACTCATGCAAGAAATCCTGTGAGAGATGGATGATACCCATCAGCAACTACAGTTTGCTTGTGAACAGAGCGAACAAGCAGCTAAAGCTGGGAAAGCAGCCACTATGGCTACCGAAATGATAGTCAGATGTGATGAATGACTGAGAAAGTTCATAGAAGAACTACATGCAAAGCAATGCACATGAATGAAAGGGGGAAAAAGCCCTACATGGAAACAATCCTAATAGGGATCATACAGACGAAGAGGGCGACCTGAGACAACCAAGGGGAATGGATCCCCCTGGAGAGATACCTAGAGCTTTGAAACGAACTCAGGCGGAAGACAATTATTCTGATCAGGGAGTGACATGTAAAGCACCATGAGACAGAGTGAGGGATAGACAATCCCTCTTTGAAATTGTCACAGGACAAATTCAATTGGATGATGAAATCACCGAGATTAGCATTGCGGAAACGCAAGACGTGTTTGCAGAGCAAGCAGACCATTGTGCTGAAGCTGAACAAAATGCTGCTAGAAGGCATCACTGTGCTCTGGAATTGAGTGTAGAACTGGCAGAAGAAGCAGTTACCGCACAATATCCTCAGGTCAATGGACCAGAAATAGAAGACGCAGTATGCGCCGCTCAGATAGCACATAACAAATACAGCTTGTATGAATGAGTCTCAAATGCCAGGTTAGCTGGCGATATGTGTGTGATTCCAACAGTGGATAGAGGAACATGTCAGGCTCCGGTTGGACCTGATGCAAATGCTCCTCAGCGAGCCCTGAGTATATGGGACATACCAGAGAGGTACCAAATGGTACCACTCACAGAAGTTAGTTGCCAGCCAACTAACTTTAATGACCGTCCCGACCATACAGACGGGATAGCAATGATGGTGCGCAACACACTCCATGAGAATCGACATGTGAGTGTTGAGAAATCTGCCTTTGCAAAGGCAGGAATAAAGTTGCCTCACCCTGAGCCTTATGGGGGAAGTGCTGATCTTAAAGAGTTTGAGACTTTCATCGCAGGAGTACTGTGATGGCTAAGCATGAATAATCTGCTTGGACCATCTGAGACTAAAGCTCAGATAGGATACATAGGCACTCACCTTAAAGACAAGGTGTCTGAGTGATTCACTTTACCTCCTCAAAGAGCTAATTATGTGCTGTATTTTAGGCTCAAAACCGTCTACATTGATTGCTGGTGCACTATGACTGCCACTGGGATGGGGCTCGTTGAGGAGGACCGCATACATGAGATTGTGGCAGGGACAGAGCTAACAAACATCTGGGGTAAGCATCAACATCTTACTGGACTATCTAACTAATTTTCTATCTAGAGAAGATCTGCAAGTGCTGTCCTTGGTACAAGCGCTTGCATGACCTCCTTGGTAGCAGCCCGGTGGTCGAATGGGCTGCTATTTCACACAGCTTAACACAGATTGATACAACGTGCCTGATGAGATCCCAGGGCCAGATGGTGGGTAAGGTAATGAAGGTGGAAGTGCGTGTGGGGGATCCATGTAGCGACGACATTGATGACAACTATGAGGTGAGTGGTCTAGCTCATTATATTAATATTTCTAATCTATTCACAGCCTGGAGACTTTGAGGAATTGTTCCTGGGGAAAAGGACAGTCACCAGGGCTCCCTGGGCTTGGACAATGCACTGGGGACTCCAAGGCCCTGGGATCCCACCCCACCTCCTGAGAGTGCCCCAAGCCGCGAGAATGTTTCAGCCCCTCCCCCTACATCCTCTCACAACCCACAGGGTACTGTGGTTAACCAGGTGGCCCTGGATACCTCTGCACCCATTCCACCAACGAACAAATGCAAGACGGCCCTTGAAAAGGCCATTGACATCACCACAGCTGATAGGGAGGCACGAGTGGGTGTGGCAGAGTGTTTGGCAGAGAGCAATGCCAAATCTCAGCTTGAGTGTGAATGGATCAAGGCATGTCACAACTTTGCGGTCGAGAAGATGTGTATACAAGCTGAGATGGACAAGGTGAAAGCCACACAGGCACATGAGCTTGAAATGCTCAAGCTTCAGTTGGGAGTTGGAACTATCAACTCTAACCCACTCACTCTCCCTGGTCTCCCTGAATCCCTTCCTTTTCACAAGCTCCTTCCAGATTCGCACATAGTCACAGTAGTTCACCTTATGACCCCACTGCCGATCTTCCAGAGGGGCCTGTATCCGCGGAACCCAGTCTCCTTGCTGACTTCTTATGTAGTTTTCCAAGTGATCTGCCACTGGATTTGCCATTGCCAAATAGCTAGTAGTTACTACTCTAGATAGCTCAACAAGGCTTTTTTCAGTTCCTCCCACCTGAGCCTGGCCTCTAGGAGGGCAATGTCACGGGCCACTTCACGGTGCTGCTCAGTCTCATTCTGTACGAAACTTTATTGTGTCACACGAAACAGACTGTGCCAATATTTATTGGTGTCTACGACTAGTGTGGTTACAAGTAAAGTTATGCTTGCTTATCTAATTACCTGTGGACAACTGTATAGTTGTCCACTATCTACAGGCACCCTTAGTGGGTGGCTTGTATAATACAACCCATAAGCCACTCTGGTGATTTATATACCTTAACTAGGTGAGTAACCCATGCTACGCACCGGCACCCCATCAGGCATTTGCTTGTTTTGAATATATTCAAAATTAAAATATTTCTACATGGCTACACATTTAAAATTACATTATTCCTGTGTATTTAAACAGCCATTTTTTTCAAGTTGTCCAAAGTCAATGTACTACTTATCGGTTAGCAATACAAATACTCACTGGGCCAGAACATCCTTACAGCAGTTTGCATAAGTTAAGGTGCCAGCTGAACATTTGAGCCCAGGCCACTTTGGAAAGAGATTATTAGCTATGGCACTGTGTTTATCAGATAATCAAAATGTGTATAGCAATATAATTATAGCTAATACCAACTAAAAATTACAATGGTTTGGAGCTTATATTTTTTCCAGTTCCTGCCAGACTTAGAGTGAGACAGATGAAATGAAAAATGGTTCCAATTTTTTTCTTTTTTATATAGTATTTTTGTCACTAATTATGCCATAATTATATTCTATACATTTTATTATTATCTGATACACTCATTGCTGTAGCTACTAATCTTTACAAAATGCGCTCAGGGTCCAAATTTGGGCTGGCACCTTAACTTATGCAAACTACTGTGATATTTGTTGTCACAGCACCTTCATTGTCAAGTGACCAGTGCTACACATGGCACCCCATTATGACTTTAGTGGATTTCTATATTTTCCAATGCTTGTATTTTTATTACACAGTGAATACTATATGTCACATGGCCTTGCTAACACTCAGCAGTTTTTTGGCATTGTTCTATAAAAAGTCAGCAATATGTCCAATAATTTGCATCCCTGATTTTGTACACAGATTTTCCTGTTTGTGATTTTTGAATCAGACATGATTTTTTCAATTCAGATTTAGATTGTTCAAATCAGACTCTCTAATATTGCCTGATTTGGACTTGCATAGTCTAATTCAGAGTCAGATTATCCATTTGGATTGTTCAAGTTTGCTTGAATCAGATTAATTCAGGTTGTCCAGTTCATGTCAGTGTCAGATTCAGAATTGGATTGGCTGGTTCCAGGTTGGATCATTCAATTGAGCATGGGATCTGCCAGTTCAGAGTCAGAGTGGGTGATCAGATGATATTGTTCAGAGTTGGATTGGCCCGCTTCAGAATATTGGCCATATTGGAGTCAAATTGTCAGATTCAGAATCAGAGCAGATAGTTCAGTTGGATTGTCCAATTTCAGGTTGATTCAGAATCAGTTTGGCTGGATGTTGTCAGATTGTTTAAAAAACAGACTGTCTGATTCAGAATCTGATTGCCCAATCCAAAGTCAAATTGTTTGACTCAGAATCAGGCAATCCAATTTGGAATCACATTCATTGGTTTGAGTAACTTGGGAGTCTTGGATTGTCCAGTTCACTGGATTATTTCATTCAGAATCAGACAGTCCAATTTAGACTCAGATTGGCCGGTTCAGAGTTGGCTTGTCTGGTTGCAGTCAGACTGACCAATTCAATCAGATTGGATGATTCAGAGTCAGATTAGAGTTACATATTCCAATTCAGAATCATATTGGTCACTTCAGAGTTGGATTGATGAAGTTGGAGTTAGATTATCCAAGAATTGGATTATCCAGTTCTCAGATTGGTGGACTTGGAGTCAGATCATCTGCTTTGATATAAATTTGGCCCAGTCTGAGTTGCATTGTCCAATTTGGATTACAGCTGGTTTGGAGTTAGATTGTCCAGTTTAGAATAACATTGGCTGGTCTGGAGTTTAATAATTTGTTCATTTTGGAGTTGGATTGTCTGATTTGGAATTTAATTGGCCAGTTTGTAATTGTCTGTTCAGAATCAGATTGACAACTGGTTTGGAGTTGGATTGCCTGAGAGTTGGATAATTGGTCCAGTTTGGAGTCAGATTGTTCAATGTGGAATCAGAATTCTAAGTCTGATCATCTGACTTGCAGTCAGATTGTTTGTTTCAGAATCAGACAGTCTGGACTCAACCCTCAAATTTGCTGGTCCAGAGTTGGATTGGCTGATTTGAAGTCACATTGTCCAGTTTGGAGTTAGATTGTCTGATTTAGACATAGGTTGGTGGATTCAGACATGGATTGGCCAATCAGCCAGTTCAGAGTTGGTTTTATCTGATATGCCATTGGATTGCCTGATTCAAAATTGAAGTGGCCAGTTTGGAGTTGGATTGGCAGGTTCAAATTTAGATAATCTGTCCAGTTCATATTTGGAGTATCTGGAATTAGATTTCTTGAATCATAGATTGGCTGGTTTAAAATTAGTTTGGCCATTTGGAAGTTGGATTGTCCAATGCTTGGTTTAGATTTTCACTGTCCAGTTCATATTTTTGGATTTGGCTCATTGGATTCACATTGAGAATCTCTAAGTCAGATTCTCAAATGGGGGAAACTATTTTATTTTGACACTCAAGGCTGCCCAGGAAGTCTCAGGACCAGAAACCCTAACCCTAAAGTTGCTGGGAAGGCACTGTTGTGTTATTATTGTTATTTTCTCAGGGTGAGGTTCAGGCAAGTGCCAGGGAGGTTCCAGTAGCCTCCCTGATTTTTGGTGTATTTTCTGGATTTAATTGGGGTTGCTCTGGGGCTCCAGGAGCATTTATTTGGCTGACCAAGCATTCCCAAGCATCTTACTCAGCATGAGTCGTTGTACACCCACGGACCCACCATCGACGTTTACTATATAGACTAGTGGAGTTACCTGTGCTACACACGGCACCCCATTACGACTTTGGTGGATTTCTATATTTTGCCAAAGCTCAGAATTTTATGCCATATGGTGTTGCTGATGCTCAGCCTGTTACATTAATTGAATAATTTTACATGACCCATGCTACGCACAGCACCATATACTTTGGTGGATATCTATATTTGCCAAAGCTTGGAAGTTTATTCATGCTACATGGCCTCACTGATGCTTGGCAGTTATTCTCCATTACATTGAAACTGATTTTCCATGACCCATGCAATGCCCAACATTTATTTTTGCCTTGAAAATCTCATGCAACATGGCCTCACTGATGCTTGGCAGCTTTTCTCCAGGACATACTTGAAACCAACATACTATGAAGCAAGGAATATCATCCACACAGCACCACATTGCAACTTTCATGGTATCTCTATTTGCCAAAGGTTGGAATTTTATTACATATTGAAAATCTCATGCCATGTGGGCCTCCCTAATGCTCAGCAGCTTTTCTCCCACTATATTATTTCATCAATAAATAGTGGATATGATGGATGATTTTAATAGAAAATATGCAAAACTATTTT
>MU134426.1:48454-102057 GCA_015039355.1 Ramaria rubella | reverse complement strand
CTTGTCAATCAGTTCATTTCGAAGTGCTTCTGGGCACTTCGGTAACCGATAATGAAACTGTTTGGTTTCATCTACAAACTTAATTTTGCCATTGATCTTCCTCCAAGGAGGAAGTTCTAACGGCACACCTCCGAAGAGGTCTGCGTACTATAGCTCCCATCTTTCCCTTAGTTTGGGAAAGTCATCCGCCATCAATAACGGTTGCTTGGTGCCAGTACATCCTACGGTAATCCCATTGGTACATTGGTCGAATAGACCAATGTCAATGTTTCTTTGGTTGTCTCTCCATTTTCCCTTGTCTCGCCTCCCATCTGGCAAGCTTGTCGATGGCTCTACGTGCAATGACAAGCCATTTGTGAGTCACGGTTTGTGGCTCGCCAGTTTGGGCTTAAGACTTGTGATTCAAGTCTTGGGTTCAGCCAGGTTTTTATGGTCCAGCTGCTCTTCCCAAGCATTCGCGTGGTTAGGAATTACTTCCTTTCCCATACAGATGCATCCCTCATCTCTCAAGTCGAGGGATATCCCTAATTTACGTAGGAATGGTGTTCCTAGTATTGCGTCGTAATAATCCACGTTCACTATATCGGAGTATTCCTCAATATTATGCTCACAAAAGTGGATGTTGGTGTGCGTTCTGTAGTTGATAGTCGACTGACTGCCGACACATGCTAGCTGTAGGCCAATTGGATGTTCAAGTTCAAACGTCTTAATGCCTACAGCACGTATGAAATCTGGAGAGAGCATAACTCCCTCACACCTGCTGTCGAGTAGACAGTGGGCTCTGACTCCACCAATCTCCCAATACCTGGAGATTGTTTGGTTGTCTATACA
Organism: Ramaria rubella; assembly: GCA_015039355.1. NCBI lineage: Eukaryota > Fungi > Basidiomycota > Agaricomycetes > Gomphales > Gomphaceae > Ramaria > Ramaria rubella. The sequence continues at coordinate 101,226 of MU134426.1, read as the reverse complement.
TGCCCATTTGGGGTGCGTCTTATCCCGCAATCTGAACCGATGATCATAGACAGGCTCAATGGTCCTGTCTACGACTCCCGTGTGGATGCGGAAGTCATTTTTTCGACTTAAACCACCACTGATTGTGGTAGTTGGTGTCTGTGCTGCATATATGTGCTGCCATTCTTCATATGATCCTCCTAGCAGACATACTCTGTCTGCTCGATATGAGCTTTGCGTTCTCGTATCGTTGTCGTCATCCCGTTGATAAGGCGTGAGCTCCGACTGGTACTCAGCGACTAGTTCACTGATTTTGTTCTCATGGTTGTCCTGGATGTCCATTCGCTCATCTAGTTAGCCACTTTGTGGCTCCTCCTCCCCTTCTTGAGCACTCCCTGAGTGCTCAACCACTTCTTCCAGCTGTGCACCTGCTATGCGTGGTTTATTCTTCCACTGTGGGCAATTTGGCTTGATATGCCCAACCTGTCCACACTCATAGCATGTCATCTCTGAGCTACGTCCTTGACCCCCTGAACCTCCAGAAGGTTTTTGTGTGAAGGATGAGAAGCGACAGGAGCTCCAGCTCGAGCTCTCTGCGTAGCCTATACCCCTGTTTGGGGTACGCTCAGCCTCATTCCTGCTTAAGGTCAAGCATTCGGCGGACAATATATTGTCTGCTTTGTGGTAGACCGGCTTCCTGTATTGGGAGCTCGAGACGAGCTCGTCACAGCCTGATTTCAACTAGTTGTCAAAGTTGGCTTTGCCTGCGGTGCATGAGCGCTGCTAGGCACCATCTTATGCAACCCAATGTCATATCGAGATGCATCCTCTACAGCCTTTGTGGCTTCATATAACTCAGTTATTGAACTGAATTCTGTCTTGTAGCCTAATTTTAAGACTTCATGATGCAGCACTTCTCGAAGCACTGCTACGAACCATTTGCGGATCGTATACTCATCCGGCGGATGTATCATCTGCGCTGCATACTTCATAATATTGTTCAGTAATTCCTGAACGGTTCTGGTCCCTTGCACAATTGTGTTGAACTTATTCAACGCATGCCTGTGTGTGAGTGCATGAAGGAATCGCTGTTGTACCCCAGTGATTGCACTTTCCAGGGTCCAGTCGATTACGACTCGATCATGACGCTTGATATTTCAAGTGTACCACTCCAATGCCTCGCCCTTGAGGCGAGTGCCTAAGAGCCTGTTTGGAAATGCGAGCAAGGGATGTGATCTTACAAGGCTCCCGCAATCCCATGTATGGAAAAATCATGCCTGAGTTTGATCATGATCTGTACAACTGAACAGGCGTGTAATACAGTAGCAGTAATATAGGCACATGACATAAAACATCCAATCCACCCCAAGGCTTTGCTACCTATGTCCTCTGCACCGGTATCTTTGTTGATAGTCTTTGCAATCTGTTGGGTGTGGAGGAAATATAGAGTACATAATAGGTATGTACATGTGTAGCTACTTTGGAGAAGTTGCTGTAGGGATGAGAGACTCTGCATGGTTGCAAGCACACTCTGCGAAACTGGTCTGAGCAGTTTCACACTTTTGGTGGGGCGATCTTGCGGGCACATTTCCCGGGAGCACCGTGACAATCCCAACCAAACAGAGCATGCCCGGGCATGATCACAACATGTAATCATGATGCCAAGTTGGCGGAGCGATCACACGGTTTTGCGTTGCCAAACAGGCTCTAAATAGTTTAATTGGAGTTCCGTGCTGGACGGTCCCAATAGACTATTCGTGCCTAGCCATCTCAGGATTCCTGAGATGAAGTTCTTGAATTCTTCGAGATCTGCTTTCCCAGCATATTCTGCTGGGTGAGGTAGTTTTACTCTGGCTTTGGCAAGCACGGATTTGTCTCGCTCGCTGCCCTTGTGTTTCTCAAGGGCAGCTCACACCATCTTTGCGACTCCATCTACATATGTAGGTAGATTTCCTCCTACCTCCTGGATCCTCCGTTCAGGATCTGTGACTGCTAGTGATACCGCATGTGGTATCGCTTGTATCTGCCTGTGCGGCTGGGGGATGTGAGTATCCAAGTCCTGCTGCACTGGTGGATCAACGATGTCTTCGTCAATGTGATACAACAGTCAATGTTTGTCAGCCGTTAAAAATGCATCCCTCAGTCTATAACTGCTACTGAGGACGGATTGAGCCACTCTCGCTGACTCAATCAGTTTATTAAAGGCCTCGCCTTTGATCCCAGCAGTATATGCCTCTTCAACTAGTTTATCCGTGTGTTTAGCACAGAGTTCTAGCACATGATGCTTCCATCACGCTGCCTTATGTTCGATCCTATCCCAGTGATCAAACTCATGTTCAAGACTAACATGAGTGCTAGTTGTGGTACTGACACTATCGGCGTCAGACTTCATCATCTCCTGCAGTGACTGTTGGGTCACTGCTTTGAGCACTTCTTGCTCATCATAAGTTTTTTTTGATCTGCAATTCCTTTGCAGATATTTTCCCTATTGTGAGCCTCTAGCTGGCGATCTGTCTCCTCCTCAGTACGCCGGCGTGTACTGACACTGTCTTGTTCTATTGTGGCACTAGGTTCTCGAAGACCACTTCTAGTGATTGGACCAGATGGAGGTGGCATCCTCTGTCTGTCTCACTTCCTGCGAGCTTTCTCTGCTTCGCGGTCAACTTCACGATCCCTATTGGGATTGTTGCCATGCTCAGGGGCCTTTCCTCGCAAAGGTCCTTGTATTTCCTCCTCCAGGGACTGTATTAACAGTTCCATACCATCTCCTAGTGTTTGGAGTTGGTTCGCGGTGTCATCTGCTGCATGAGCTGCCTCAGCCACTCACTGGCTCACTTCACATGTAGTGTCTACATGTTTACAGCTCTCTTTGAGAGCTGTAATCATCCAGGCAATGTGTCCGGTTGTACGTTTGTATCACCGGGTTTCTTCATCCTGGTGTGCCGACCCTTGCTCTATCGTCCCTGTTTGGGATGGTGAACTTTGCAATCTGTGATGTTCTTGGACGTGTGGGAGCTGTGACATTCGCACCCCCAGCAAATTGTCCATGTCGCTAGTCGGCAGCTCTCTCAACTCATCGAGAGACAATCGTAACTTCAACCTAGTCGAAGTTCTTTTAGTTTTCTTAATGGACAATATATCATGTGTTTCTGATTCCTCCAGTGCAGATCTTCTTAGATCCGCCGATGCTCACTTTCAACTCCTAGAGTTGTAAGCTACAGGTGTCGTAGTGATACGAGGACTAGCTATCCTCGTCAGTGTTCCCGTTCGCCTGTCCACATTGTGGGCATGCTCAATTCTCCTGTCTGGGCCCTTGGCTGTGGCCCCAGATGTATCTGGATCCTCTCTGGATCTAGATGTTTGGCTTCAATTCCTTATCAAAACCATAGATCTACAATCTATCAGCCACACTGTGGCGTTCTTCTATTGATTTAGAAGAATAAACAGTAAATGTCTGTTTACTGTTTCCAAGAATTCCAGCAAGTGTTAAACTCGTCGGTTTGGGTAAAAAGATCAGTTTGGATCAGTTGGATCTTTTTTATCACAGTGATGCCAATAGTTTTGGCAGTCAAAAATGTGTAAGAATCTTAGTGTTCACACTAAACAGACTGTGCCAATAGTTTATTGGTGTCTGCAAGTTGTGTGGTTACAAGTAAGTTCTGATTGCTTATCAAATTACTTGTGGACAACTGTATAGTTGTCCACTACCTACAGGCACCCCTAGTGGGCGGCTTATATAATACAACCCATAAGCCACTCTGGTGACTTATATACCCTGATTAGTAGCATATATGCTACTGTAAGAATCTACCTTCTTACACAGATGGTGCAGGCTACATAGGATAGTATGCGCTGCTGGAGGCCTGATTTCTGATCGCAAGCTCAATCATAACTTGGATTTGCACATGGATGGGAGTGTTGCGGTACTCACAGCCCCACCGCCTTCAACGACCCAACAACTCCAGAAGATGCACCCTATTGGGAGTCCATTGAGCTCCATGCTCTTGTATTGTGAGTCTTCAGTGAAATACAAGAACTTGAATGTTGATTCCAACTAACTCACATGATCCTCAGCTACAAAAACGATAAGCCTCAGACAAATGGGGACGGAGACTCTTTACTGTAACTCTGTATTGCGCAGTTACCCGATACAGTAATTTATTGACTGTCACAGAATGTACTATGCAGTTCATGAGATCGTGCCTGCAATGTATGCTGTTGCTCCACTGCCTCTCAAGGCCAATTTTTGTGTATGTAGCTACAATAAATTAGTAAAATCTGAATTTTATTCAATATCTTGACAGGTATACCTGTGGGTACCTGCAATCCACATCCATGGATTCGAATATCTGGGGCCCAGATGTGCCCCCAGATGCAGGTAGGGGTTTTGGAAATTGAAATACCCATGGGTCGGATGCAGAAGAATCTGCAGATTCACTTGTGTCATGCCTTAGTCATAGCCATCCAATAGGATTCCAGTTGATTGTCAAATATCTCCAAGGATGAGTAAGTGAGTTACTTGACTTGATGATGATTCAGAAACATGTGAACCAATCACAACACTTGGATATGAGTCTCCTCCAGAGAGAGAACAAAGACAAGTCCTGCTTGATGAAGTCCTTGGGCACATAACCATAGCAAATCTCTGTCCCTGGTCCAAACTCTTTGGTATCCCAATAGTTCCTGAGTACAATATGATGCCAACCATTTACATCAAAACCAATGACATGGAAGGGTGCATGGAAGACAGGGTCGAATACCCATATGCAATCGTGAACACGATAAGGAGGATAGGATGGGAATATTCGGAATGGGCCCTCAGGAGATTCGATGTAGAGAGGATAATACCGATGATATGTGACACATGGAGGAGGATTGGACAAATGAGCATCAAGGGGAGACCGACAATTTGGAAGTTTGATCTGTGGACCAACATGTATGTCTGGCTATGCAATTGTCTGGAATGAATCATGCGAGGTTGTGGTGGCAACACTGGATGGCATATTGAAATAGAATTGATGAAGATAGAATGAGTGTGGAGATGATGTATCTGGCAGACTGGAGGTAAAACAGCAGATGATGGTCTGGCAAAAGCTGATGGAGATAGGCATGTGTGCAGTGGGTGTCTTTTATAGAGTAGTAGGCACTGTCAAGTATCATGCTTCTCAGTGCATGCCCATCGAGTTGTTGACGGTGGGCATGGAGGTGGGGATCTGTGCGTGGGCATGGTGGGGACCACAAAGGGGTGCATGTTGGTGTGGATGGCAGGGATGTGGGTGCAGATGTGTGGACGTCAGTGCGAATGCAGGGTGCATGTGGGTGTGGATGGCAGGGACATGTGGATGGTGTCGTGTGAATGTGCACATGTGTGTTGATGGTGTGGACAGTGGTGTGGATGTGCGCCAGCCTCGACTTGTTGACGGTGGGCGTGATGAGGATGGCAGGGAGGTGGGTGTTTGGCTGCAGCCTGGTGGCTCCCAAGTAACCGGTGTTTTGCCAAATGCAGACCCAGATCCAGCACCATTCAGGCACCGAATCACCTGGGAATCACAGGTCTTTGATCCATGAGTCTCTATGGAGAGTCAACCTGCAAGTAGAGCCACAAAGACCCAGACTCATGGACAGCCTTAAGATTGAGATATCAGCATGGCAAGCAGAGATTCAATAGCTTACCACAGCTGGATTTCCCAAGAAAAACCAAAGCTGGTGGTTGCAGCAGCAGGTGTCGATGATGGAGTTGCAACAGAGGGTGATGGAAGTGACAGTGAAGGTTCAGAAATGGATGGTGTAGACTCTCTTTAAGAGAGGAAATGAGAGGAACTGGTGGAGCGAATGTGAACCTACCACGTGTGTGAGTGTATGTGACATGTCACAATGTGTCAAGGTCTATTTTTGCATGACATTGGACCCATGAAAGTTGGTCCTAAGGCAGCCATGCTGCTAACTCAATATTTTTTTGAGATAAGACATTACCAGATTGTTTTAGCTTAGGAGGAACTGTATGTTGGCAGTTGCAAAACATGTAAAAGCAAAGTGGTGTGTCAACCACCGGTCCAATACTGTATATATCTATATCTAAATAGTCCCGACCCCCATTTACCCCGCACCGAAGGCATCGATTCCGCGATCGCAATCAAAACATCACATCACATCACGCCAAGCATACCCAGCCCTGGGTAGGTACATACGTAGACCTGGAACCATCCCTTTTTTTTCATTTAGGTAGGTACCTAACGCACGTACGTACGTTAAAGCACTAAATTAGGTATGTTTAACGGGTCCAGATGTCGGGCGACGCGTCGGCTTCGGACTCGGAAGCCATGCGTGGAAGCGGAAGCGGAAGCATCATTGGTTAAATTAACGGAAGCGGCGTTGCGTTGGTAAATTGCAATCAAGCTGATTTCGCAACCGTGTTCGCATTCGCAATTGCAGTCGCCAAGTCTGATTCGATTTTCACCTGATTTCGCAACCGTATTCGCAATTGGCATTCGCAATCGCAATCGCAAGTATGGAATCGAAAAGTTTCCGCCGCTCCGGAGTGCGAGGTAGACAAGCGTCTCCGACGTACCACTTCGTTTGCATAGTAAGTAACAAACGACGCAAGTAGAATCATAACAGAACTAGATTTCGCAAGTACCTAGGTAGATACGCACAACTTCGCATGCGCAAGGTATCGAAAACCATCACCGATAAAGGCAGATGACCTATCACAGCCGACGCGAGTAGCAGAAAACAGACACATCTCACCAGAAAACGCCACAGTCAGTCAGAACCCTCATCTAATCACGCTGCACCATATCCGCCAGATTATCGATAATCGCAACCGCATTCGCATCTAATCGCGGACTCACCACCGTAATTTAACACGAATCCTCCCATACTTGTAACCGCAGGTATAGTATTTATTGTCACTGACAAACAAAACACGCAATAATTAATCACATTTCAACAGACAAACGCACGTACTCGCACCCGCACCCGCAAACTTTCTTTACTCACAGCAGAAATCCCGAAATCACGACGCTATCGTCGGCGTCGGTACCGGAGTCGTGCAATAAGAGTCGGTACGTATCGTTTCGGTAGGGGGGGGTACGTACCTATCGTGTCGGGATCGGCGTCGGGATCGGATCACGGCGTAGGCTGCGAATGGGCTGGGCTGGGACTGTTAGGCACGGACACGGGCAGGGGCACGACGGGTACGGGTACGGGTACGGGCACGGGCGCGGACGGGGTGTGTACTGTTCTTGGGATGATTGGGATTTGGGAGTTGGGTGGGTGATGGGATTGGATTGGATGCGTGAGTGTGGGGTGAGACGGGATGAGATGGGTACGATGAGGCAATTGGGATCGGGATTGATTGAATAGGTATCGATCACGCGAGAGTATGATCACACGAGCGCGGACTGCCAGAGAGCTGGAGGGGACCCACTGTGATCCATATCCATATCCATATCCATCACGGGCTCTCCGAGGAATCCACATCACGCGAGCAGACTCGATGGGGGATGGCAGATGCGATGTGAGATGGGTGAGGTCATACATGCTTAGATGGCAGATTTGGTTAAGTAGGCAGGTAGATAAGCAGATGGATGCACTGTTGTACTCAGATGTGGTAGTACTTCCGAAGTCGCGCATAGATGGATAGATAATAGATACGTACGTACATACGTCGAGTGTGACGGTATCAATTGTCGACGGACACACTGAGTGATAAGACGCAACGGGCATAGTCTCGTGCGCACACCGCGGCTTTGGATTAATAAAGAATTAGGTATTACAGTGTGGTGTGGCTGCGTACGTACGTATGTATGGATGCGTATATGTATGTAGATGATATAAAGCGATATGGAAGGGAGACGGTTTGGCGGTGTGAAGGGGGATGGGATGAAGAGCGGAATGGAAGGGGCGGGTGCGTGTGCGGGTGAAATGGGGTTGGGGGCGTGGTGGGGGTGAAATGGGGCGATTGGTGTGCACGGATAGGGAAACAGTAGAACGAAAAACAGGAAGGCGTGAAGGAAGAAGAGGAGCGAAAACACGATAGCGGGACATGAACGAAGCACGAAGGAACAAGGTGGAAAGGAAAACATAAATTCTAGGACACCCAACACGCACGCACACACGCACGCACGCACGCACGCACGCACTCTACGCCGTACCCGTGCGCTCTACGCCGTGCACGACACGACACGCGACCCTCCGCGCCCACGGCACCCCCGCGCTGGATCCTCCGCTCTATGGGCCATACCCCTGCGCATACCGCCCCACGCCACTGCCCACGACGCCCATGCCCATATTGCCGACACCGAGCCCGCCCATGCCGACACCCGCACCAGGGCCCACACTCCCCCACCACGAGCCAGACCCCCCGCTATACGAGTCCTGCGCGGCCCAGCCGTTCTGGCCGGGGCTCTGGCTCTGCACGGGGGTGTGGTTGTGGTTATGGTTATGCGAGGTCGGGCTGTGTTGGTGGTGGTGCGATGAGGAGGAGGACGCGGGGAGGGTGTGGGTGGGGGCGTGGTGGTTGTGTGGTTCGTAGGGTGGGTATGGCCCCGGGTGCTGCGGGACGCGGCCGAGCCCGAGGCTCATGCCTGGGTGGGGGAGGGAGTGGATGGAGGGGAGGGTGGTGCCCTGGTTCTGGGTGTGGGAGAGGGACGGCGAGGGGAGGTAGGACGCGTATGAGGAGGAGGAGGGGAGCGGGTAGGTGTAGTCTGCGCTGTGGGGCGGGTTGTGCGCGGCCTGTGGGGAGTGTGTGCGCTCGTGCGAGAGGCCCAAGACGTTCATAAAGGGACTTGCGCCCGCACCGCCACTGCCACCGGCGTTGAGGGAGCTGCCGCCGATCTCGGGGCTGCCGCCGCTGCCGCTGGCGTAGCTCGCCTGGGAATGGGGCGAGCCCGCGCTGGACGACGAGGCGCTGGCGCTGGAGTGGGAGCGGGAGTGGGTGAGGAGAGAGCGCTGCGGGGGCGGGAGGACGGTGGCGCGAGCGAGGGGCGGGGGGCTGTCAGGCGGATCGGACTTGGCGGGCGTGTGTGCGGGGGGCGACGCGGAGGCCGAGAGGGTGGAGGAAAGGGACGATTTCTTTTTGGCGTCTGAGCGGGCGCGCGAGGAGGTGGTGCGGCGCGAGCCTGGGGAGAGGTGGATGCGGTAGCTGGGCAGGGCCAAGGGTGAGCAGGGTGGGTGGCAGCATTGTGCGGGCGGGACTTACTGTTGCTGGAGGTTGTCTTGGCGGGAACAGCGGGTCTCGCAGCCGGGGAACGGGCACTTGTGGTTGCGCTCGCCCGTGTGCACGCGGATGTGGCGGGCGAGGTGGCCCGACGTCGTGAAGGCGCGGGCGCACGTGGGGCACGCGTGGCGTTTCTTGGGGTCTGCAGGCTGCTGGGCGGCGTTAGAGGGCTGCTCGGGCGCGGGCGGGGGGACAACGGCAAAGTGGTGCTGCTGGGCGGGCATGGGGAGGGTGCGCGGGGTGTAGGCGTGTAGGGACGAGGAGTGGACGGAAGAGGCGTTGGAGACGGTGTCGGACGGGTGGTTCACGGTAGGGAAGTGATCGAAGAGGGAGGACATGCCAGGGCTGGGGCAGGGTGAGGCAAGGACACGATCGATGGACACCTTTATGTGCAGGCCTTGCTGGTGTATAACAGCCGTTAAGTACGTTAAGTACCGTTAAGTACGTTAAGTACTTTTGTACCACCGACGGCGTCCTCTCGCCGTGCCCGGCTGCTTCCATTCACCGCTTACCGTTTATATCCCCGAGCGCTTCACCATCAATCTCCCGCGGAAGAACTCAGCCAGCACCTCCCGGTCCCCGGTCACCCCCCACCGCGGCCCCGCTCCTCACGTAAGCCCTCCTCTCGCCCCGTCCTCCTGGGCCACGGCCACCGATCGGATTGATCCCATCCGGCACCACGGCACCGATCACCTCTCAGATTTCCAATGCACGCCCAAATCTTGCTGCAAGCCCAAATCTTGCGTGCTTCTTCTTCGTTCCAAGTCGTGCCAGCCCTGATCCGCTCGTCTCTTTGCAAATCCTCTGCGTCTCCAAATATCTGAACCCACCCCAGTCCTGCGTGTCTCCACGGACAACCGTGCCTCTCTCGACGATGCCCCTGGCGTCTCCTCACAGCCCCAAACGCCCCGGCCTCCATCTCCATGTTCCTCCCAGCGCCCACCATGCCGCCCGCGCCTGATTTGACCCCCCCCCCACGCATCACGCATCACACCCGCTCACTCTCCGTCGTGTCTCGCAATGACAACCCCCAACTCAATCGCAGAAAGAAACAATGGACGGACCGCACTACAGTAGCCACACGCTTGCCCGCACCCGTAGCGAACCCGCCCGCGGCCACGGCGCCCCGGCTCTCACACCTCCCACCCACCAATCACACCGCGTCCCCAAGACGCACGAATACGTACATATCTACTACGTAACTCCATCACCATTAAACTCGCTCGCTTCCCCAAACCTTAAAAACATGCTACCTCGGATCCCGGCCCCACCATCCGACTACGGCCGAACGCCGACCGCCGATTAGCCCCAATACATACCCCCCATCCCGCTGCCCAATCACCACTCACTTTCGACTCCCGAGTCCCGACGCGCCAGACAAGCGTCCATGGGCACAAGCGCTATCCACCAATTAATATCGTTCATCGGCCAGCTTTGATCCCCTCACCCAGTACGTCTCCCACCTTCCCATGCCTTCGCCGTGATGAGCTGCAGGCGGCTCTCAGCTACCTGTCGCTCTCCGGTCCCGGCGCTCACTCCGCGCCAGGAGCTGCGTACACCCAACTCGGGTCACGATCTGCCGGCCCCCACCCCAACACGACGCCAGTGCCCACAGTATAAACCACCCCTGGGCCCTCCTGCCCATGGTCCAGCCCACCGCACACCCAAGTGCTCCCGATCGCCTCCGTCCCAACGTGGCTTCCGGCGAAACAAGCCAAGTACGCAGCCTAACAATAAACTACTTACCTACGCCAAGGCTCAAGACACGTTTCGGTCAAACGAGCGGAAACGTCACGTCACATGTCAATAACCTGCCCATCACGCGTCAACACTTCAACCACGGCACCCCAGCTTCTTTCCATGTCTTCGCAGACCACTGACAGCTTCTTCTGGCTCCTAGCTGCTGCTGCTTCTTTGTCGTCGTAGTGGTAAGCCCACCTCCCACCTGATCCGCTGAAGGGTCGCAGCCCTCGGTCCGCTCTCGCTAAACCCATCCATCGCCACTCATCCGTCCATCTATAGGTATCCACCGACATACATTATTACATTTCCTTCCTTCGCTCCTTCCTTCGCTCCTTCCTTCTTCCTTCCCTCAATTCATTTCATTTCGTGGAACATCGCTTCTTCATGTCTTACCAGTCATCTCGTCCGCCCGGACCCACGGCACGACAGACAGCCCGCGTCCCCGGATCCGACCATGCACGAAGAGAAGAAGAAAAAGCAAGCAAGCGCACACAATACCTATCTGCCCACCCTCAAGCGAACAACGCCTACTAGCTAGCTAAAAGCGGACGCGGAAGGAACTGTCAGTCGTTGCACTGCTGCACTGCTTCGATGATTGGCTGGCTGGACAGACCACTGTGACACTGGCACGCGATGCGCAGCTGGTGATGCGATCGGCACGTGGTCCATGGTTCCTTTGTGTTTCGCGCTTCGTGTTTCGTGTTTCGTGTTTTGTGTGTTGTTTTGCGTTGTTTTGTATTTCGTGGTTCGTGGCTTGCGCAGCCCATTGTTTTTTTTTTGGTTGCCTTTCGTTTTGAAAATTCATCCCGCTCGTGCCGCTTGTTTTTGTGGAAAGAAAAGAAAGAAAAGAAAAACGCGTGCTTCTTTCTGGCTGAGTCGTAGTACATGAGTAACTTGGGGCCTTGCGCTGGGTTGTGTTACTAATGCCATTAGAGTTGAGGTTCTGGACCTTGTTCTAATTCCGGCTTCTGGCTTCTGGCCTCTGGCTTAAGTCACACGCGGACTCGGAGGAGTCGACGTAACGAGTTCTTTATCGTTAGGTATATTTATCTTTACATGTACCTGAATTCACTTTACTTCCACTTCCGAGCTTATACACGCCCTGTAGTATTTATACACGCTCCTCCGAGTCATGCAACCTACCCATACATAGTATTTCCAACCCGCTCTGATGCAACTAAGCACCCATGACCCATGACATCGCATTATACTTCCTCTGTGACCATACCATCACCCCCCGGCCGCACCTCACCCCTAGCAGCCCAACCATGCCCAAAACGGGCCAGTTGAACCCCCAACCACCGCAGGTTGCCTTCAAGTCGCGCGCCTCAAATCCCCCCCACGACCATGCATCACCGACGCTCCAATTAAACCTCTATTCAGGTCCGGGATCTGCAGCGCTTGCCTGCCTGCCTGACCCGGCGCGAGCGTCTGACACTCCTCGTGCGTAAGTAAAGTGCCCTGCGTCAGCCTACGTCCCACCCTGCCCCTCGTCCTCGGTGACCCTGCGCTCAACCCTGCTCCGCGTCCACCCTGCGCCATGGATTTCTATATACATACATACCGGGGCCCGCCACAGGGCCACTTGAGTCTACTCCCATCATATCATCATACTGATATGCTTACTCCCAATCTTCACATCTCCAAATCTCCCGATATCCAACGTCGCGTGCGCGCATGCAGTGGGGGAGGCGGTGGGGGGGGGGGGGGGGGGGGGGGGGGGGGGGGGGGGGGGCGCGCTTGTTATCATGGCTATTTTCAGGAACGCGCCCGCCGCTGGGTACCTCCTCCGTCTGCGAGTGACTCGTCGCGCGGTTTTTGGCGGTTGCAACTTGGGCGTTTTTGCGGTTGGGGGGTGTTAGGTATGCATGTGTGATTCTTGCTGAGTGTTCCGAGTCGTTGTGATTCCGCTTTTTACGCGTGTGTGATTTGCTATGCGTTCAAGTTGACTCACTTCCCGCTATTCCAGTTGATGGCATGGCAGAGGCTGACTACGCCGCATGTATAATACTCGTATAAATCCCACCATATACAGTCATACCAGCCTCGTCATGGGCGGGCGGCCTTGTATGGCATCAAATCATCGCGCGCTGGTTTCCAAACGTGGTAGGCACATCTTGACCGAAGCGTGCGATTTGCAAGAGTGTGTCAGAGGCGCATGCGTGATCACCGCGATCTTTTATGTCATTGGGAGGCTGGGGACTGACGGGATTGGCGCAGCACGGTTTGACTCGGACTCAGCGGGGCCCACGGCGGTCATGGTAGAGCCTCCAAACTCTGCATGCACCAGTCATCCAAATTGTGCCGAAGCACATTGATATGGTGCAGCCTACCGACTCGGAGATGACCTTGGTCAGAGGTTCGTTTCGTGATCACGGCGCCGTTGAACGAGAGGCAGAATTGTAATATGGATCCGGGACCGAGACGGTAGGCTACAGCATGAACGGGGCGCACGGCGGCACATACTCACCAGTCGCTCGCGCCGTCCGGTTTCCAAATAAGGGTCATTTTCCCCAGCTGTACAGAGGCGACCTTGGTCAGAGATTCGTTGTCGTGTCAATGATCACCGCACATTTGAACGAGAGACTGCCAGAATTAATTGGAATCTGAATCCGGGACCGACACGGTCGCTGCATGAACGGGGCGCACGGCAGTACATACTCTCAACTCTGCTCGCGCCGTCAGGTTTCCAAATATGGCACAATCTCCCCAGCCTGACAGAGACGATCTTTGTCAGAACGTCAGCCATGATCAGCGTTTGATCTTAAACGAGAAACAGCACCGCGAGCACGAGCGAAGCGCACGACGACCAACCCCACAACAGCACCCCCACACCCATGGCATAGCCCACCACACCCAAACACGGTTGGTGCGCACATCCACGGCGCTGGTCTCCTATACCCCTGCGCTAGGCTATCGGTGAGTTTAGACTCCTCCGCAGTTTGTTTATTTCGTAAATTTTCGGGGCGAGCGACTCAGCGAGGATGGGCATCAAGCTCGACGGTGTGATTGAGTTCAATTCCATTTAATTTAACTTGATTTAATGGTCGGGTTTGGGGAGGGTGCCCGGGGTTGATGCGCAGTAAGTTTGAACCGTCGTCAGGAATTCCCATCCTCATACAGTGCAGCACTGCCATGTGTTGCCGTTGCGTTGCGAGGCGGCTTGCGCTAGTGACACGATCAATCGTCTCCTTCGTATCGCGGTGCCCATACATTCAGGCGCAAATGAGCTTAAATCCGACCGCAGTCCACGACCATTCTCCAGCTCAGTTCCAGCGGATTAGACTTGCGTGAATTAAATCAGCACGTTCAAGTTCCTTGTCAAGATCTAGGGCCACACCACAAATAAATTTATAAAAGTCTATAACGAAATGAATTGACATGAGTGGTGATGATGATGATAAACCCTTAAGGACGTACGCCACCGGTTATGCAATACACTCTCAATCATCGTGTGGAACCGGTGCAGGGTGTATATGTATGGAGTTCAATCTTGAGCAGTGTGAGCTTGCAGGGATGCCAAAGTGAAGGCTATATACGTATTCTGTGTGCTTTGATCTAATCAACGCTCGCGTGCCTCCCTTCAGTCAAAGGCACCGTCGTCGATAACCCAGCAACCCCACTTCGGAGGGCAGTGTACCCCACATTCAACGCGAGAGTTCGAGACGTTAATGTCTAAACTAAAGGAATCGAAAATCAGCTGCGTGTTCTGTAACAGGTACACCACAACTCAAAGCTAAAAGAGATGGGAATAGAGACAAAAAAACGGGAACTTGAGATGGCAACACTGGAAATAGGAACGGGTCAGAGATATCTAGAAATAGACGAAAAGAAAAATAATACAACCGTGTGTGTGTTGAACTTTTGACGCACGGGCGACTGAGTGAGTGTCGGAGGTGGGTCGGGCGAGGATACTAGTGGGACCCCGACGCATTTGGATGGAAGTCGAGGTATCGACTCGGAGACTCGGAGTTCGGGCGGCACTGAAGATGCTGCGGGCGGGCGTGGCGTCATGGTCGAGTGGTTGGATCCGCGGGCTTAATTTAGGCTCAATGTAGTATGCTGGGCTTGAGCTCGCGTGGCCATTGATCGTGATCGTCTCTGCGACAGGGTGATCCCAACTCACGGACTCGTGACCTGTGGGTGTGCTGCGCGGGACCGTGACGGATGATGCCATTTGCAGTGAATTGTGTCGGGGGGAGGCAGTGTGATGTGGTTAGTGACGGATTGTACTCAAGAGGTCGACTCAGATCCTTGGAAACTGGGTTGGGACCTGGATGTGGGATTATAGGTGCGGAGCGGACGTGTATGCTTGGATTCTCGGATTCTGTCAGGCGTTTTAGGAGTGGTGGGACTTGAAGGATACCGTTGCACTTAAGCTGCCTTCTTGGGCGGGTGCGATGATGCATATAATAATGATCATCACTGGATGTAATCTGGCTCCGACGGCACGCGTGCCAAGACCGCCCTCAGATGGTACCTGAAGTATACTTGTCCGAGTCAAATTCTTTACAATATACATTCGGTGGAAAAAAAAAAGCCTGAGGTATTCAAGACCCGGGGGACTGCACTTGACTTTAAATCAAATCAAATATTTTCTTGAAGACCGGGATAGCGCTGCGATATGTGAGTGGCAGTGTAGCCGTTCATTGCAAATTTGGGTTAGCGGCGTGAAACAATGATATACACGATCTCTTCAGCTTTGTCGAGTCTTGCGGTTTGGCGCAAGTCTTTATTTCTATCCATCGCGCATTCGGTCGGTGGAATATTCTCCAAACTCACGAATCGAACCTGACCTCGGAAGCTAGAAGCTATTGAGCGTTTCAGCGCAGGCACAATTATTACCGCCGCAGCGACTATCATCACGTGCGCCCAAGAAGTGGTAGTCTTCTTAGAACACTGGATGCAACATAAATACCATACATACCTGGATATGATGATTGTCGTTACCTCTAACATTTCACCCTGTCAAGTCCGAGAGATAAATCAAAGTGAATTTTACCTTCAATTACCATTAATGAAAATCATCGGCTCAAAAAATGAAAGACGCGTATTGAAAATGACAGACATTAAAGCCGTACTTTGGGGGAAACCACGACCGTGCGTTTGACACGGTACAATGCCCATTGTACATGTGAACAAATGCATAGCGATAGTGATACCCATTTCGGGAAGTGTAATTTCAAAGTGTTCCTGGGCATATCTCTTGGTTGGGGCCGGGATAACCGTCGGCGTCAAAGATGTATTACCACCGATTTGCCAGGCAAGCTCAAGTTTCAGCCGTTGCATCAGGCGGCAATTCCGCGGGAAGTGAGCCTTGTTCTCGTCCAAGTCCACACCTTTCAATAGATGCCAATCGTAGGCTGCCAAATGAAATTTGTCGGAAGGGAATATGCTGTACACAAAAAAAAAGAAGTGAAGATCCCTCTAGCCTTACTCACCAAACACTCGAAATCCATCTCTCTACTCCTCACTCTCCTCCCTTCTTTCCCTTCACCTCCACAAGCACAATCTCCCCTTCTCCCGTCTTGCCCCCAATCCCACGGCCCAGCGCGCCGCCCCCCTTCTCCAACATCTCCTCTACTTCATCGCTCACATCACCTTGAACTACAATTTCGTCCTGTGCATTGTGGAATGCGGTTGATATAATGAATAGATGGTTTTCCAAAGATACGCAGGGGTACGATGACGAATGTCATAAACAGAATTTAAATCAATAAGACGTCACGAATAGGGAAATCCAGAAAAGGGACCTGGCCTGCAGCATTCTTCGTAACACTCGCACCCGTTGCAAAAGTCTGTGCGAACTGCTTCGCCGCCTTTTTAAGGTCGACGTTGAACGCCTCGAGACCGTGGATTGCAGTGATGTGTTTGCGCTTGTTGCGCTCGATTCGTTTAATGGTTACCTGCGGCGTTTGGGTGAGGTAAAGGGAACAGAGTGAGTGTCCGGCAGGAGAAGGAGAGGGAAGAATAGGTACCTTGGCAGCGGCCCGCTTTTTCGCCTCCGACTCTGCTTTGGCCTCCGCTTTGGCTTCTTTCTTCTTAGTGTCCTGTTCTAATTTCTTTGCTGCGTCCAGGGACAGTGCGCCGGCTTTGGAGACGAGTGCGTCTGATTGGGGTAGATAGAGATTCAGCGATGCAAAAGGGATTACATCTTCAGATATGCGGAACATGTTTTTCAGAGAAAATTATGACGCACCCTCGCTGTAATATCGCTCGTAAAGATCAGGATGCGCGTCCTCAAGCCATGCTTTGCACCGCGTGAGGTGTGACCCGAACTCGCAGTACTCTGGAGGAAACGAGCATACTACCAGTATCCCACAGGTCGATTAATAATCCCTCCCTCCAACCCAACACACAAAACAAACCTTCACAATAGAGCACTGCAAGCGCAGGCCGTGCTTTTACTTCTTCCCCCCCGACCTCAGCTACCGCCGCATCAACTTTAGAAGGTCCTGCAGGGGAATCCGTTTCTTCTTCAACCTTAATTGGACTCTCATCCACAGGGATTGGTCCAGGCTCTGGAGAAGGTGTGCGCTGTTGCTTCAGATTACGGCGTCGAGGCATTGTTAGTGGTGGTTACGTAAGTCCCAATTTCGGTTCCGCGGCATCACATGCCAATCTTTGCTATCATTATCAATGGCATTTGTCATTGATGTCCAAAAGCTATCTTCCCGCCAATGTAACACACTCACAAAATATGTTGAGTCATACATCCTCGCGCCGAGGTGACTTGCCTAACGCGGTGGGTCTCCTCACGCGTTTCTTACGCACCCTCTGAATATCTGTCTCTGATTTAGTAAGGTAGTGCCTTCTATCTACTGCTTGCCGCGGTCAACGGGGTTACTCAGCACGCACTTCCTCTTGTATCTTTTCCGGCATGGAACATCATATCTGGCGTGAGTCGTATGTTGGGAAAATGACTTGTTTTCTTCATCAGTGGTCCCCTTCACGCCCCACATTTGGACCACGAATGCTGATGGTATTCGACTCGCGCGGCCGGGCGCTCTGGCTCAAAATTTGAAAATCGATGGAGAAGAGTTGAGGCCTCCAACATTGGGATGGGTCTTTGGTTGCCGGACTGGCGCAGCGCAATAACGCGGATACTGCATCATCTGAGTCTACTAGTAATGCGCGTGAGCGAAGGTTGATATGACATTCGTCCGTACATCAACAGACGAAACGACGCAACACGAAATTCAATTGCACAAATCACTTCTAACCCGAATCACATGCTCGTATTACACACCATAGCTGCACCCATCCAGTACACCAATAATGCAAATCCGAAGGAAGCGATGCCAGTGCAACGGTACGCGGTCGCGTTTAGCACCATGAAAATATACACTACAATTTGAAAACGCAGAAGAGGAGCATTTAGATCCCCGCCTCGGCGCCAGACTCAAACCCAAACGCCGATACTGAGATCATCAGATGAAACGATCCCGCGCCTACAGAGCACATTTGAGTTTGCGTTCATCTAGGCCGGCATTCCCTGACATAAACTTGAGGCGTCATAGTAAAGTTCAGTACTGCAAGCTGTGCTAATTGATGGTGTCAATCGGCGAGGTGATCTAGCCTGAGTCCCGACGAGTGGACTGCTGGAGTAAGTTGCTGGAGGAGCGCTCAGCGCCCTGGACGTTTGGGGAAAGAACGCCTCCATGGTTCAGTAGTATTTGATGTCAGATGCATCCTGCTCATATGACTTTTGGTGCTGACTGATGGAATGTGACCACGCTGCTGAGCTGAGGGGAGGTGCCTTGTAAGGTAGTAGTGTAAGGTCGTGATGTATACCGTGAACGCGGCGCTGACTGAGTTGATGTTATATAAAGACTGTTACTGATGCTGACTGAAACACCTCCGACCACGAGTGTGGAATTATAATTATGACATACGCTGGGCGGCACTTCAGAGGCACGTACGGGGAATGTGTCGAGAGCACACGGTCAACGCATGCCCGAGTAGCTGCGAAAGCGCGTGAAGTGCTTCGATGACTGGTGGGAGTCGAGACTGTGATGGATGTCAATGTGAGACGGCATGCAATGGGCACCGAAAGTGGCTTCTGAGGGAAACGGACCGGCTCGAACACGTGATTATGAAGTCTCGAAAAAAATCTTCAAGAAGCCAACAGAATCTGGCTGACGAAGTCCCGCAAACGAGGCCAGAGCATAGCCCAAGCCAGTGGACACACGAAATATAAGAGTGCACGGATGCTGCTCCCGGACGGTCGGCTTTCACAAAACCTACTCGTTGCCTAAACCATCCCGCAGTAAAAATTTCCTTAACGAGACTCACCGTCGATCAAAGTTGCTGCATTCGAAGCCATACTTCACAAGCCCTGCATCAAGTTTACCCCGTCAAATGAGCAAGGGCTGCCCACGCGAGGAGGTAAGGGTCACAACAAAATAGGGAAGGACCCTGTCGATCATGGGCAATTAGCAGCTAGCGTAGGCCTCATATCTCAGTGCAACCCTAGCACAGAGTCTGCGGGGTCATTTCACCGACGGCATTCTTGCAGTCTTCGTATCACAGGTCGAACACACACGGAAGCGGAGGAATACCCAATTTCTAGGGAGGCACGTTCGGGAAAACCGACAAGAATACAGGCGCTTACACGCGCGGAAACGCGTACGGACATCACCGCGTGGAACGAACCGTTGATTCTAATTATGTCGTCACGTCTGCAGAGTGCAGAGTGGTTCTTGTTTCTCCTTTGCGACAGCCTGAGATATTTCCGCGCCGCGTGCCTCCACAAGCATTTAGAGGCGGACTTTTTGGAGGGACACGTTGCTACCGTGGGACTTCGTGTAGTTCAAGGTGTAGCTACCGCTCGGAGAATTTCATGCTATCGAGATAGACAATTGACGAAAAGAGATGATCCGTCAGAAGTATGGTATGTCTAATAGATCGATCGTTCCTGCTAACCGCATTCAGAGATACCGCCACAAGCGAGCTGCGAAATTCGAAAAGTCAACCGCAGGGTAGACAGCAGAGTATAGCTTACACAGACTATCCCATTTTGTTCGGTAGAACTCTTCTCCCATACATTTGGGGCACCCGACGGCGACTTCTGGAGGTTGTTTCTCATTAAACTATCAGACCATCGAAGAGAAACACGACGATCTTCTACTCGGTTACAGAGAACCAACATAACGTAGTCGCCAAGCCACCATCATTCTCACCGGCGTCTCAAATACGCTGAGCTCAGAGGTTGATCCGACGCGACGAGAGGCAGCATCTGGTAAAATATCGGGGCTCAGGTCAGGAACTTAGACAAGGATAGACATTACCGCTTATGCTGACGATGCGCGACGTCGACGTCTTTGTGGTCAAGAGCTTCAGTTGATCCGATTGAATGTTCTCGGTGCGGTCCGCATATCGTGTGAAGGTGCCTGAGGAGTATGTGTTACTGTCGGAAATGACTCTTCCTTGAGCTATTTTAGCGAGAGCATGGCCAACATGTTACCGCGCGAGCGGTTGGAGTTGAGATTAGAGCTGGAGCAACGAAGATGCCCAGAGAACAATATCATCAATTCAGTGGAGACTTACTGTAGGTTTGTCATTGAATCCACGTTGGAATTACACTTAGAATGCGATGGTCTGCCGCGAATGCCCCCTAGATGGTGAAGGCGTTTGGGGTGAGAAGGCACGGAGGGTTGGTCGGAGCACCGTGGGGGATACTAGGTAAAGTCGAGGATCATCCAAGAGTGAGCAGGAATAGAATGCACAACGCCAGAACAGAGTTCCACCGATTTCGGTACCGAACGGGAAGGAAAGACATCGGTCCACAAGAGGATGGCAGTTCTGAGAGTCTGTGGCATGCGTTAGCGGAATATACGCCCAGAACCTTCGATTCTCCCGACGGCGATGGATGCTTCGTTCGCAAAGCACCTTCACAGAATCATGTAGATTTTTATATTGTAGGAGCTGTCCGTTACCTATCCAATCCAACAGTGATAATTTGGAATGAATGAATTTGTTTTATCGAGGACAAACTGCCTGAAGAAGCGAGGTGATACCTGACTTGCAGAGAGGTCTCAGCGCTATTAACGCGGGTCCAAAGAAATTCGTCTGAAATCCACACCTATGAGTGATATGATCAGATAGTCCGAGGTACTGAAGAGTGATCTATACGTACATAAGCGAGCGGATAGGGAAAATAGAAATGACAAACGAGGCGCGCATTCCCATAAAACACTGGCAACAAGTGGCAATTGGGAACAAGATTCAGAATAACCTACAAGGGTACCCCATGCATTAACTCATCGATTGTCACCATATGGACGATTTTTTTTAACTCAGTGACCGGAAAATATCCATTGTCAGATAGAGGATAATCGGCGGACCCGTACAACACATGTCAAACACCTACATGAGAAAATACCCTCTCGAGCAGCACCCCAAAAAAATTAAACGCGTTTTACGCATATCTTTTGTCGAAGAAGTGTGCGATCTTCCACATGAAACGGATCTCGCTAGAAAGTGAAGTCGTTGTCCTTCGCGGCTGTGATTGCGTTCGTCGAAAGTTCCTCGGCTGTGATCAAGCGCACAGACCTCGGAGGACAGCTCAGCGTAATGCCACCTACCTGCTCGAAAGGTGTGCATGGACCAATAGTCGAGTTATAGTGATGGACTGGAACAAGAGGCGTCACCGAGCTTACTCCGAGTGGCGAGGCATGTCAGCCAACAGAAAAGAAACACGACAGGTTCCTCAGAGTTTTCGTGCTCGATAAATATATACGGATGTTACGCTTATTCACAATGAGGAGAATGACAACAGAAAAAACGATCTTAGAGGCAAGGGTTTTTTCAAGACAATATGGCGGAGTTCGATTAGCCGTGAGAATGTTAGGTGTCACGCTAAACAGTTGTCACAAGGTTGCAATTTTCGTCACGTCCTCCAATCCTAAGTATTCCAAAATCCACCTCTCCCAAAACGTGTTAGCCAACCACCAAGCATGAGGTATTGCCATTGTTATAGACTTGTTTTAATCCTGACGATGGCCGCAGTTCCAAACTCTCAGTGTCAAGCGTGCGGGGCTCCATCAAGGAGCTTCTCGCTGAGGCAAACGGCGAGAAGAAGCGTAACTTTGTCGAGACCATCGAACTTCAGATTGGTCTAAAAAACTACGACCCCCAGAGAGACAAACGTTTCTCTGGAACGGTTAAGTACGTTGCGTCTTCACAGCCCTTAATCCATATTCTCATATTGCTATGTAGACTCCCTAACGTCCCTCGCCCACGCATGTCCATTTGCATTCTTGCAGATGCCCACGACATTGACCGTGCCAAGCAAATTGAACTCGAATACATGTCTGTTGATGACCTCAAGAAGTTTGTGGATCATTTGACTATGTGTTCAGCTACTAACATCCGACAACAGATTAAACAAGAACAAAAAACTTGTCAAAAAGCTTGCTAAGAAGTATGATGCTTTCTTGGCATCTGAAGCCCTTATCAAGCAAATCCCGCGTCTCCTTGGCCCCGGTCTCTCAAAGGGTCCGCACGCCGGCAGTCTCTTTCCGTCTTACTAACATACTCTTCTAGCTGGCAAGTTCCCCACTCCCGTCTCAGGCGCTGAAGACCTAAATAACAAGCTGACTGAGGTCCGCTCGACTATTAAGTTCCAGTTGAAGAAGGTCCTTTGTTTGGGTGTTGCCGTTGGACACGTGCAAATGTCTGACGAACAGGTCTTGGGTAACGTCATGTTAAGTGAGTTCTGCACTTAATCTTAGCGGTGATATAATCCTGACCGCATGGCATGTGCTATAGGTATCAACTTCCTGGTGTCACTTTTGAAGAAGAACTGGCAGAACGTCAAGTCCCTCCACATCAAGTCAACGATGGGCAAGCCTGTCCGACTCTTCTAGACGTGAGCGTGCGCCTGTGCCTTCACCTCTGTGTACTGTTGAGTTGGATGGACGTGTATTTGTGGAACAAGTGGAATGGCTAGACGTACTTGGTTGGACGGGTATAGGTGGAAGGTTGGGATCGCAATGCAAAATATGAAGCCCCGCACGCTTGGACCAACGGCAGAAAGGTGGTCTGTCGATTGGGAGCTGATGCGGTCCCATTCGTTTCGCTTTTATTCTATTCGCACCTTGTATCGTACTTGCTCGAGCCTTTATTCTGCAGACGTGCTCGTCAGGTTCCGTAGTACGTGGAGTGGCACGATGTATGTAGTAATATTCCATAAACATACATGACGTTAGACATATGTTAGAGAGTATCTTTGTGACATTTGTAGTTGGTTCGGACGACTCGGATGCTTATTGTATGTCAATATTTGCAGCGGCATCTAGCACTTCGAATTCATTACTCAAAAATCGAGTTGCTGGCTATGTCTATGCCAATCCCTATACCATGTCTTCAACTTGAGGAACACTCAACATGAAAACGACACGGCCGTGGCGAAGAGTCGAGACTACTTGTACTTGCTCAGGTGAGCCACACCGTCAATTCAGACTAAGAACTTGCATAATCTCTACAGAGCTCATCGAGACATTATTTTAGACCCGGCGCCTCTGATGTATCTTATCACTTAAGCATTGCTTTATAGCCTCATCCATTAAGTGCGCGTTCTCCCAATAAGTCCCCAAGCCATAGAGGCCCATACAAGTTGACATGATTATGGTACAACTGCATCGCTGTCAATTTGAGTGATCACCAAGCATCATTACAAGTCACGACGGCACATAATTTCATCAGAAGCGTAGCCGTAGACTCGGATCCTAGCATCTATCAATAGAAACGTCTCAACGAGTTGACACCGGGCCTGGTTCACACCAGCCAGCGCTCCTCGCCGGTTTTGCAGTTCTTCACAATTTTCACTCATACCAACGTTTCTTCCATGGACGTTGCGGGCCAAGAAGTGGAACATGCCCACAGGGTAAGACGCGATCTACCCTCAGCAAATACAGATGTGGGTCAGTTGTGAGTAAATAAATATAGATATAACGGATAATTTCATGCGACATCCCAAAGCCCTTCCACTCCGTTCATGAGCACCAGTCAGCGCCACCATCAGTACGCTCACCACCCATTTTCCTTCCAGCAGTAATTGATAAATGGCCTAGTAGTTCTGACGAGACAAGGATGAAGGTATCTCATTTTCAGTCCACATTCAGGTACTTTGATTTGAATCTATGCAGTTGATTTCTTACCCATGATATTGTTAGGTCACAGTCCGGAAACCCAAGTACTACGACGACGACTGCATTGGGGAACATTCCCTCAGCGTCTGATTCCACGTATGTTTCACTGCATTATGAGAAACTCAATAGTCCATTTGTGAGGATCATGGCAGGGCCAATTCAAACATCGATAGTGTCGGCACGGGTATAAGTACAAGTGCCGGGATAACGGTGATAACCACGTGGGTGATATGCCTTGCCACCTACGTATTGTGTTTTTGAGCTGTGCGTCTAGCTCTTCGGCATCTTCTTCATCACCCATGGATCTCGACATGGGCCAATATCGTTGGGACGGCAATTCTTCGAGTTGGATGACGACGACTTACCCCAGAACGTGTGTATGTTTATGACCCTGATATTTTGGCTGACGCTAGATACAGGATGACTATGACCTTCATGATTGGGTCTGTACCAACCACGATGACTTCAACAACAACAATCACTACGTACGCCCCATAACGTTTGATTCGTACATACTACTTATTCTAGTAGCGTGATTGAAGTTCCAACCTCTCTCCCAACGACATCTGCATCTCACGTCAATCTTCCGGCAACATTGGTACCCGTCTTGGTTTTGCTGTTGCTGCTCATAGCCGTGACGGCAGGTTTGTTACTTCAACGACGACGCAAGCGATTGCGGCCACATGGATATTTCAACTCGGCGGGTGAAGGTGGCACAAACAATGTATACGACGTGCGGGAGAGCGGATCCGCACCTCTGATGGCCCAGGCTGTGCAGGTTCAAGATAAAGAGGACATGGACATCGTTCCCGATCCATTCGCTTCCCCAATTGACTCACACCCGAGAAGTGAGCCAATACACCAGTGCTACTTGATACCATTCTTGAACTTATCAAAAACAGATTCCATGACTCGCCCTCATCACTCTACGGGTAGTTCAACCGCTCCACATCGTAACGCCCCCTCAACCGAGATATTCCCGGAAGAGATCAAGAGCCTCCTTTCGAATGGTCCCCCAGAATACCCCCTTCAGAGCTATGGGCATCCCCAAAGCACAGAAACACGTTCCATTGACAGTTTAGATGACTGGGAGTCAACAACTAGTATCCTCACACCGGTCACCCCTTTCTTTGAGCATCTCAAGGCGGCGCGGCGCGAAGGATGGTGATAAAGTAGCGATGTAGCGCAAAGGTTCCACTACTGGAAGGGCCACCAGTCTATCGCAGAGAGATGTGAGTTTCTTGTAAGTGATACGCGGTGGGGCATCCTTGTAGACATTTTCAAATGTTTTAAAGTTAGCTATTTTCCATTCTGTTTGGGCGTGTACTTATGGACCACATAGCTATGGTAATCTTGAGAACATACATCTGATGGGTATGCATTCTCTTGCTCAATATCAGAGGGAAACTGGTGCAGCTCAGATTCAGTTCCCCTTTCTACATATGACTTGTGTAAGTGGAAGAAGTAATGAGTATAATTATGGTGTGACTTTGTGCCTTGTAACTCCATAATATGCCATGCTTCTGCCCATATATCCTCCTTTTTGTTCACTCAATCAATTTCTTTCTGCTCCTTGGGGGTTATTTTATGTGTTGGTAAAATGGCAAGACTTGGATATTTTTCACCAATTATGTATCAAAGGGGTGATGTTGCAAGATACATTCTGCGCAGGAACAGTTTCATGAGTTGTATAAACACCTACATGCAATTCTAGAAACCATTGTGATGTCAGAAGGGTATACACGTTCATTCCCAAATTGTCATTTTGGTTGCACAGACAAAAATGTGTGAGATTAGGTAAATAGGATGGGTCCAATTTAGGGATGTGCCTGCTCTGTTGATATAAAACTATGTTACTGAGATATTCAAAGGGTTAAGTGCTGCAATCAGGGATGATATGGGTGAGAGAAAGCAGTGTGAGATCTGTGAAATCTGCAAGTGCTTTTATGAAAGATAGTGGGAGACATCCACCATGATCACTATCTGGTACTACTGGTTCCATGGAGGGAGGAACTTTGCATG
The DNA here is from genome assembly GCA_015039355.1 of Ramaria rubella. Taxonomy (NCBI): domain Eukaryota; kingdom Fungi; phylum Basidiomycota; class Agaricomycetes; order Gomphales; family Gomphaceae; genus Ramaria; species Ramaria rubella. The sequence continues at coordinate 75,108 of MU134426.1, read as the reverse complement.
GGGGTGAGGTGTGGCTTGGAGAGGTGTTGTTTGCCATTAGTCTATCTTGTCAAGAAGCACTACATTTTCATATAGATAATAGGGGATATCACAGTGGTTGTTTCATGGCGGTTTTGATGGACATTTTGACAGTGTTTGAAGTGTGGTGAATTTGTGGAAAAACTTGCAAAACCATTTGAACTGTGATATTCCCAGTTTCTGCACAGTTTCAAGGAAGTTTAAATTACTGTTTCTCTGTAATGGGATGCACACAAGGGCGATGCAGTAAAGCCTCTAATCCAAGTCTATACCAAGGATAGCGAAATACATGAGCTATCTATGATATATATAGGCAGTAGAACACCTATATAGATAACAACCTTTGAGGCTATCCACCAATCAGGCTGCATGGCACTATCTACCAATGAGGAACTGACAATAGCTAAATATAACATGCGTGTCCGCATGGGCCGAGACAGTACAAAATGAGAAGAAGTAAGAAGTATGTGCCGTGTGTCCACACTCCCCTGGAGTCTGATGAGGTGTAGAATGGAATACCAATGTCAGAAAAGGTATTCCCCTTACTTTCTCTTGGTAAATATAAATAGTTTTGGTGCCTACTATGTCCACTCTAAATGTTTACCTACCAGCAAGCAAGGACAGCTGGTGGTTACACAATATATTAATCACATCTTAAAATCGGAACAATATAAATATAAATGTAGGAAAACACACCAACCAAGCGAGATCACCATGTTAAGTAAACAATAAACATTTGTTATGTTCCACATATAAACAGATGTTGAAAAAGTTATGAGGTCATAGCCAAGATAACCATGGACAATCAAGTGGCAGAAGTAATAAAGAGTGAATGTTATTGTAAGCATGCTTGTCCCCAAGGTTCAACTTTCCTGATTTATGATAATCAGAATGAACCTTCTTTGATTATGAGGCACAGGCCACTACGAATGATGAAGACATATGGCTAAAATCCCTTGTAATCGAAAATTTAATCCTAATTTTTTTCCCCGGGGTACTGATGAAATACAGGATCCCTTGGATCTTTTGAAACATGGATGGATGCTTCAGAAGTATGAGAAACCACTAATCATGATGCTTATCCACCAATATGGCCAAGAAATGGGGATGGAAGTAGGATTCAGACTGCGAGGGATTATTGTAGATATGAAATTACCCCCTGTGCATGTGTAAGTGTGTAAGAATGTAGATTCTTATAGTAGCATATATCTGAGGTATATAAGTCACCAGAGTGACTTATGGGTTGTATGATATAAGCCACCCACTAGGGGTGCTTGTAGATAGTGGACAACTATACAGTTGCCCACAAGTAACTAGATAAGCAAGATACTTTTATTTGTAAACCACACCAGTCACACAGACACCAATATAATCATTGGCTTAGTCTGTTAGTGTGAAACAGTGAAGTCTTACACTTTTTTGACTGCCAATTAAGTTGGCAGCACTGCAATAAAAACCTAAAAAAAAGATCAACCGATCTTTTTACCCAAACCGACGAGTTTAACACTTGCTGGAATTCTCAGAAACAGCAAACAGATGTGTACTGTTGATTCTTCTAAATCAATAGAAGAACACCACAGAGTGGCTGATAGATGAAAGATCTATGACTTTGATAAGAACTTGAAGCTGAGCATCTAGATCCGGAGAGGATCCAGACACATCTGGAGCCACAGTGAAGGGCCCAGACAGGAGAGTTGAGCCTGCCCACAACATGGACAGGCAAGCAGGAATGTTGACAAGGATATCTAGTCCTCATTGAACCATGACGCCCATAGCTTGCGACTCTATAGGTCAAAAGCGAGTAGCGGCAGATCTAATGAGATCTGCGCCTGAGGAATCAGAAACAGACGAGATATTGCCTGTTAAGAAAACCAAAAGAACTTTGACCAGGTCGAAGTTATGATCGTCTCTTGACAAGTCGAGAGAAGGGCCAATGAGTGACACAGACAAATTGCCAGGAGTGCGAATGTCTCAGCTCCCACATGTTCAAAAACATTGCAGATTGCAAAGTTCACCATCCCAAACAGGGATGGTAGAGCATGGGTCAACATGCTAGGATGAAAAAACCTGGCGATCCGAATGTACAACCGGACATATTGCCCAGATGATTACGGCCCTCAAAGAGAGCTGTAGACATGTAGATACTACATGTGAAGTGAGCCAATGAGCAGCTGAAGCAGCTTGTGCAGCAGGTGACGCCACGAACTAACTCCAAACCTTAGGAGATGGTATGGAACTGGTTATACAGTCCCTGGAGGAGGAAGTACAGGGACCTTTATGTGGAAAGACCCCTGAATGTGGAAACAATCCCAAGAGGGATTGTGAAATCAACCATGAGGCTGAGAAGGCTTGCAAGAAACAAGACAGACAGAGGATGCCACCTCTGTCGGGACCAAGCAACAGAAATGTTTCTTGGGAAGTTAGTGCTACCCTGGAGCAGGATAGTATCAGCATGTGCTGGCATACTGAGGAAGAGACAGATCGTGAGCTGGAGGCTCGCAATAGAGCAAATATCCACTAAGGAATTTGCAGATCAAAATGAACATACAGTGAGCAGGATGTGCTCAAGGCAGTGACCCAACAGTCACTGTGAGAAATGATGAAGTCTGATGCTGATAGTGTCAGTACCACGACTAGCACTCACATTACCATTGAATGTGAGTTCGATCACTGGGATAGGATCAAACATAAGGCAGCATGACGAAAACACCATACGCTAGAACTCTGTGCTAAACATGTGGGTAGCCTAGTCGAGGAGGCATATATTGCTGGAGTCAAAGGTGATGCCTTCAACAAGCTGATCAAGTCAGTGAGAGTGGCTCAATCCACCCTCAGCCTCAGTCATAGAGTGAGGCATGCATTTCTAACTGCTGACAAATGTTGACTGTTGTATCAGATCGATGAGGACATCATCGACCCACCAGTGCAACAGGACATGAGTAATCACGTTCCCCAGCTGCACAGGCAGATACAAGTGATACCACGTGTAATATCACTAGCACTTACAGATCCTGAGTGGAGGGTTCAGGAGGTAGTAGGAAATCTGTCTACTTATGTCGATGGAGTCGCAAAGATGGTGTGAGCTGCCATTGAGAAACACAAAGACAGCGAGCCAGACAAAACCGTGCTGGCTAAAGCCAGAGTTAAACTATCTCACCCAGCAGAATATGCTGGGAAAGCAGGTCTCGAAGAATTCGAGAACTTTGTCTCAGGGATCCTGAGATGGCTAGGCATGAATAGTCTATTGGGGCCATCCAGCACGGAACTCCAATTAAACTATTTGGGCACTCACCTCAAAGGCAAGGCATTGGAGTGGTACACTTGAAATATTGAGTGTCATGATCGAGTTGTAGTCAACTGGACCCTTGAGAGTGCAATTGCTGGGTTACAACAGCGATTCCTACATGCACTCACACACAGACATGTGTTGAATTCGTTCAAAGCAATTGTGTAAGGGACTCAAACTGTTCAGGAATTACTGAACGACATTACAAAGTATGCAGCATGGATGATACATCTTCCCAATGAGTATATGATCTGCAAATGGCTTGTAGCAGCGCTTTGAGAAGCGCTGCATCATGAAGTCCTAAAACTAGGCTACATGACAGAATTCAGTTCTATAACTGAATTGTATGAAGCCGCAAAAGCTGTAGAGGATGCATCCCAATATGACATCAGGCCACATAAGATGGAGTCCAGCAGCACTCATGCGCTGCAGGCAAAGCCCACTTTGACGAATAATCGAAGTCAGGCTGTGCCGAATTCATCTTGCGCTCCCAGTACAGGGAGCCATCCTACGGTGAAGCAGATGACATATCATCCACCTAATGCTCAACCTCAAGTAGAGACAAGACCAAGTGTACCCCAAACAGGGGTACATGCTATGCAGAGAGCTGGAGCAGGAGCTCCCACCACTTCTCGCCCTCCACAGAAACTTCCTGGAGGTTCAGGAGGTCAAGGACATAGCACAGAGCTAATGTGCTACAAGTGTGGACAAGTTGGGCATATCAAGCCCAATTGCCCACAGTGGAAGAACAAACCGTGCATAGCAGGTGCATGGTTGGATGAAGTGGTTGAGCACTCAGGGAGTGCTCAAGAAGGGGAGGAGGAGCCACACAGTGGCAAATTAGAGGAGCAAATGGACATCCAGGACAATCATGAGAGCAAAATCGGCGAACTAGTCCCTGATTACCAGTCGTAGATCAGTCCATATCAATGGGATGATGACGATGATACAAGAACTTAAAGCTCGTATTGAGTGGATGGAGTTAGTCTGCTAGGAGAATCGTATGAGGAAAGGTGGTGCATATATGTGGTGCGAAAGCCAACTACCACAATTAGTGGTGGTTCAAATCAAAACAATGACTTCTGTATACAGGTGGGAGTCAGAGATGGGACCATTGAGCCTATCTATGATCATCAGTTCAGACTGTGTGAGAAGACACACCCTAAATGGGCACGTATAGACAATCAAACAATCTCTGGATATTGGGAGATTGGTGGAGTCAGAGCCCACTGTCTATTACTTGAACGTCCTGTTGGTCTACAGCTGGCATGTGTTGGCAGTAAGTTGATGATCAACTATGGAGCGCACACCAACATCCATTTTGGCAAGCATAATATCAAGGAATACTTGGATATAGCGAATGTAGATTACTATGGTGCAATACTGGGAACACTGTTCCAATATAAACTAGGGATATCCCTCAACTTTAGAGGTGAGGGATGCATCCGCATGGGAAAGGAAGTAATTCTGAACCATGTGAATGCTTGGGAAGTGCAGCTGGACTACCACAACCCAGCTGAATGCAAGAATCAAATTGTGAGTCTTAAACCCAAACTAGCAAGCCACACTCTGTGACTTGCAAATGGCTCCTCTTTGCAAGTGGAGCCATTGATGAGCTCACCGGATGAGAAGCGAGACAAGGGAAAACAGCAAGAAAAGCAACAAAACATTGACATTGGTCTACCCGACCAATTTACCAATGGAATTACTGGCACCAATCAACTGTCATTGATGGTGGATGATTTTCCCAAACTTAGGGAAAGATGGGAGCTAGAGTTTTCAGACCTCTTTGGAGGTGTGCCATTAGAACTTCCTCCTTGGAGGGAGATCAACCACAAAATTAAGTTTGTGGATGAAACTAAGCAGTTTCATTATCAATTACTGAAGTGTCTGGAAGCACTTTGAAATGAACTGATCGACAAAGTCGACTGGTATATCACCGCTGGTTGGTGGGTATCAGTGTCTGTACATTCTGCAGTGCCAGCACTATGCATTCTGAAGCAAAACGGAAAGCTCAGAACAGCGATAGACCTATGTCTATGCAATGACAACACAGTGAAGGACATTACATCCTTCCCAGACCAGGATACAATCTGGCACAACGTAGCTCATGCCATGTGCTGGTACAAGCTTGACATGTCTGATGCATATGACCAAATACACGCAGTTGATGAGGACATCAATAAGACAGCCTTTGCGACAATATTTGGCCTGTTCAAGAGCCAGGTTATGTAGATTGGTGACTGTAACACGCCATCTACATTTAAATGTCTCATGACATTGATTTTTCATAACCAAATTGGTCGATCAGTCCACATATACTTGGACAATATATTCATATATTCGAGCTCTATCAAAGAGCATGAAAAACACCTTTGAAAGGTGTTTGAAATATTACGTGAGGCATTTGTTCCTTCATGGAAATCAATCCAAGATCAATTTGTATTCGCCTCATATGGAATGCCTCGGTCATATTATAGATGACAAGGGCATCCATGCAGACGCAGAGAAGATGGAGAAGGTTCAAGGTTGGCAAAGGCCTCGAACATTTAACAATGTCCAAAGATTTCTAGGACTCATTCAGTATCTGGCACCATATATGCCATATTTGACAGCATTACAAAACACATGAGCATGAGACAATCACTATGCTAGAAGCACTTATGAAGTGGGAGGATATGCTATTAGGTCACCGGTTCACACTGGTGACAGAAAACAAAGGTCTTGAATACTTTGAGACACAACAGCATCTGTCCGACAGACAGGTGCACTGGTGGGAGTTTCTCTTCAGATTCAATTATACCACGGTACATGTACCGGGGGTGGAGAACAAGGTAGCCAACTGTCTCACTGGAGGCATGAGCAGATTTTTTGTGTAAAAAATGTAATAAAAATGCTTTTTCCTTATAGATCATTCATTCACTGTTCTGGTTGAGAAATCTGGCAAAAATGCTGCTTTTTGATCAAGTTTTAGGACCTGAAAATCTGGTACATACTTCACATTTCTAGGCATGGGAAATGGATGTAAAATGTGAGAAATAATGAATTTACTCATTGATTCCATGCCACAAAAATGGAAGGACAATCCTGGTTTTCATTGACGTTTTCAACAGAAAAGAATCAAAAATTTATCCAAGATTTCATAGTAGAAAAAAGGTGAGAAAATTAGTAAAATATATGAGATTTTCATGAGATTTTTCAAAACTATTAGCCAATGAATAATCCAACATTTTTCTTTAGTTTTTGCAAGTAAAAACCTAATGTTACCCCATATGGAAGAATGATTATCCAACGGATAAACTCTCATCCAATGTCTTTTTCATTGCCTTTTCAGTTCAGAAAACTTGTTATATATTGCCTATGGGTGCATGATTATCCATTCAATAAACATTTATCCATCAGGTTTTTCCTTGCAAAAACTAAAGAAAAATGTTGGATTATTCATTGGCTAATAGTTTTGAAAAATCTCATGAAAATCTCATATATTTTATTAATTTTCTCATCTTTTTTCTACTATGAAATCTTGGATAAACTTTGGTTCTTTTCTGTTGAAATGTCAATGAAAACCAAGATTGTCCTTGCATTTTTGTGGCATGAAATCAATGAATAAATTCATTATCTCTCACATTTTCCATCCATTTCCTATGCCTAGAAATGTGAAATATGTACCAGATTTTCAGGTTCTAAAATTTGATAACAAAGCAGCAGTTTTGAGAGATTTTTCAACCAGAACAGTGAATGAATAATCTGTAAGGGAAAAGCATTTTTATCACATTTTTTACACTAAAAATCTGCTCATGCCCCCAGTGTCTGTCATGCTATTATGAGAATGATGAGCCTGGTGAAAGTCACCCAGCAGAATACATTGATGCAGATGCATGGCTAGATCCAGAAGGAGAGTTTCTCCCAACAGATTGATTTGTAGAAATATGATTGGCCACAGCGTGACAGTTGCAGCGACTACTACAAGATGCAACAGAGTAGCATGTCACTGACATGCAGCAGATGAAACAAGCAGGGGAAGTACCTCCCACACAAGTGGCAGGTAATGAGGAGAATGATGTACTAGCTACAGCATTTGGTGTGGACTCAGAGAGTCTACGCTCACATGTAGCACATGAGTTTGACCTGAAATGAGCCATAGCCAATGGCTACGGGACAGATCCAATACTTAAGAAAGTATTGGCAAATCCTGAAGCTCACCCCAGATTTGGGGTGAGAAACGGACTGGTTTTGACAAAGAAACAGTTCAAGAAAGACATTGTGTGTCTTCCCCGGGAAGTTTTTTCAAGGGGAGGAGAATGGTCAAGATAATTACTGATCATGCACATAGAGTAGTTGGCCATTTTGGGCAATTCAAAACCGACAAGTACATCAGACAATTGTACCAGTGGTTGGGAATGGCAGCCGACATAGAGTCGTTCTGTGGATCCTGTGCAGCCTGTCAGGCTGCAGAGAAGGATAATAGATGACCAGCAGAGTTGTTACATACCCTGCCGATACCCGATAGACCATGGCAGTCTATCAGAATGGACTTTGTTGGTCCATTGCCAGAATCAAAGGGTCAGGACTATTTATTAGTTGTGATTGACAGACTCATGTCTATGGTGCATCTAGTGCCAACTATGATGAGAGTTAATGCGCGACAAGTTGCATGGTTATACCTCAAAGAGGTAGTATGCTGCATGGAGTACCTGAGTTGATTGTCTCAGATTGCAACTTCAAATTCACCTCCATATTTTGGAGGGAAGTGCAGTGTAAAACGGGCACAAAACTGCTCATGTCCACAGCATTCCACCCACAGACGAATGGAGCAACAGAATAAGCAAATTGTTCTGTAGGGCAAATACTCCACACTGTAGTGCAGAGTGATCAGAAGGATTGGGCCAAGAAATGCCCAATGGTAGAGTTTGCACTGAATAGCTCAGTCATCACCACCACAGAATACACACCGTTCAAATTGAACGGTGGATACTTGCCCCGTATTGGCAAGTACTATCAGTGGATACTACCTTTAGAGGAGTATGGCAGTTCGCACAACAAGCATTGTGGAACCTGATTGAGCAATCATCGCAAGTTGAGTACAGCAGACAGATGCTGCAAATACCAGACACTGTCAGGGAACGATGTACAAGGTGGGACAGCTAGTATATCTGTCTATGAAGAACCTGTCCTTACCTAAAGGACAGGCAAAGAAAATAGTGCCCAATTATATTGAGCCATATCAAATTGTAGAGGTGGACAACTCCACCTCTAAGGTGAAACTTGAGTTACCTCCAGAGCTCATGGCTCAGAGGATACTTCCAACATTGCATGCGAGTCTAATCAGACTGCATATACCCAATGACAACAAATGATTTCCTCGTCGCAATGTAAATTACATTTATGACTTGGGGAAAGAAGATGAACCGGAATGGTTTGTAGATGAGATCCTTGCTTATCGCTGGACTAGTGACTCCAAGTTGGAGTTACAAGTGTGGTGGACACTAGGAGATGTCAGAGAGTTAGAAGCACTAGATACTTATCTCACTGGAAACAAATCATGGTGTCCTGAGCCAGGAAATGCTTGGGGCATCCTCTGGAAAGCTATCATGTTAACATCATGTATGGACTTGTAACATGCTTGTTCTATTTAATATGGCCCAGATGCATTTCAAACTCAGAAATACATGGAAAAATCAAAATGTTCATAGTATGTATTTCATATTATCACAGAATATTTTGTGCATGTACTGGAAGAGGCCATATTTTGAACAAATCCAGTGATAATATGGTATACATGTTATGAACATTGTGATTTTTCCATGTATGTCTGGCTTTGAAACATATCTGGGCCATATTAAATAGAATAAGCATGTTACAAGTCCATACATGATGTTAACATGATAGCTTTCCAGAGGATGCCCCAAGCATTTCCTGGCTCAGGACACCTTGATTTGTTTCCAGTTGTAAGAACCTTAATTGTGTCACACAAACAGACTGAGTCAATAATTGATTGGTGTCTGTGAATGGTGTGGTTACAAGTAAAAATTATCTGCTTATATAATCTACTTGTGGACAACTGTATAGTTGTCCACTATCTACAGGTGCCCCTTGTGGGCGGCTTATATAATACAACCCCACAAGTCACTCTGGTGACTTATATGTCCTAACTAGTAGCATATATGCTACTGTAAGAATCTACATTCTTACACCCTCCCCACAGACCAAACCTCAGGCAGGTTTGGGACATGTTATGCTGATGGTGGATCAGCATAGATAGGTGTGAGCACAGTCGAGGATGACTGCGTGGCTACTTCAGTGGTATTGTCATAGTAAAGGAGGTCAGCTGGGTTGACCTCCATGGTAGTGTCATCTGCTGTAGTAGCAGATGCAGGGTGAGTGGCAGACGGGGCAGATGGTTCCATCATCGGCACATTCGTATGTGCCTTCGAGCAGGGAGGCCCTCCACCACGTTCGTTCAATGACAAGTTGTTGTCCGAAGTCAACGGTGCTCCCCAGAAGCCTGGGGGGCGAGGGGCCATGGGTATATGAAGGCCGGTGAATGTCTGGCCTTCATGAGCATCAAGGACCCTCTGTGTGGTCTCATTGTAGCAGACCTTGCTCTGCTTATGGAGAAAGTAGGGCTCAATATTGATGAGAGCCCTACCGGGATTTCCACCCACGTGGTTTCCTAGCCATTGGGCTAGTTCCTCGAGAGTTGTACTCTCGTGGGGGCACTTCCACTTAAATGCCTTATTGACACTAGTGGATAGCAGCACCAATAGATCTTGCTGCCAGATGGAGCTGGCAAGATCGGCCCACTGGCCACAGACTGTGAACAGCTCCATTAGCTTTTGAAGAAAGACCAGGCTGTCTGTCTTTGGCCTAATTAGTTTAAGCCATACCCAGCCATCGACATCCTCCAGTTGGAGGGTGTTGTTGCCATTCCCAGGAATGGTGGGTGATACTCCCTCCAGGGAGTACTCAATTGTGCACAACACATCCCTGAGATTGGCAGGTTTATCATGTGTGATCTTGAACGCTGGCGCTCGAGTAGCGAGTCACTGTTCATGATCAGCACACTGAATGATAGTGTGCTGCGTGGTGCTGCGCAACAGGGCAAATGTCGTGCACACAAGTGTGAGCTTCTCAATGAATTTTGGGTCGTTGAGCTGGCATTTGTAGAACCACTCAGTGGATCAACAACTGGTGTGCACCACAGTGGGGTGTGGTGCCTTGCTCAAAGGCCGGGGTAAAAATCCCATCTGCGTTGCAGGCGGGTCGCCTATGGCAGGGGCGATGTGAGCATGCAGCGACGCTGGGTAAGGCGCCGCCAGTGTTCACTGTTTGGATGCGGTCTTGCGACCGGATCGAGTGGGTCCTCCCGGTGAGGCTCCAGTAGTAGTCGTAGATGGACTCACTGAGTCCGTCATTGAATCTGGCAATGATGTCAGATCGATAATAGTCGGTGCTGATTGCGCTGACTTCCTGGCGGATATTTTATCCGCCATTTCGTGATTAATTCGCCTCTCTTTATCAAGGGTGGTGCGAAGCGTGTCGAGCTCTGAGTTGAGCTCGTGTATATCCTCCTTATAGGAGGTCACTGTGTCTTTAATAAAAGGACACGCCAGGTGACATCTCCCAATGTCTATCTTACTTGTCACTCCGGCTTGGAGTTACTAGCCCAGCAATGAGCCAGAATCTCATCTATGAACCATTCTGGTTCATCTTCTTTCCCAAAGTTGTACATATAATTTACGTCACGATGAGGAAATAATTTGTCATCATTGGGTATATGCAGTCTAATTAGACTTGAATGAAACTTTGGTAGTATCCTCCGAGCTGTGAGCTCTGGAGGTAACTCAAGTTTCACTGTAGAACTGGAATTGTCCACTTCTATAACTGAGTATGACCCAATATAATTGGGTACCAATTTCTTTGCCCGTCCTTTTGGTAAGGACAGGTTCTTTGTAGACAGATATACTAGCTGTCCTACTTTGTATGTCGTTCCTTGACGGCGTCTGGTATTAGCAGTGTCTGTCTGCTGTACTTGGCTCGCAATGATTGCATCGTGAGCATCAATCAAGTTCCACAATGCTTGTTGTGTGAACTGCCACACTCCTCTGAATGTAGTATCCACTGATAGCACCTGCCCGATACAGGGCAAATATCTGCTGTTCAATTTGAACAGTGCATATCCTGTGATCGCACTGACTGAGCTGTTCAGTGTGAACTCTACCATTGGGCATTCCTTGGCCCAATCCTTCTGATCACTCTGCACTACCGTGCGGAGTATTTGTCCTACAGAACAATTTACTCATTCTGGCGCTCCATCTGTCTGCATGTGGAATGCTGTGGACATGAGCAGCTTCGTGCCCAATATACACTACAATTCCCTCCAGAATATGGAGGTGAATTTGGGGTCACAATCTGATATTATTGAGTCAGGTACTCCATGCAACTGTACTACCTCTTTGAGGTATAACCACAAGACTTATCACGCAGTCACTCTCGTCATAGTTGGAACTAATTGCACCATAGACATGAGTCTGTCAATCATGACCAGTAAATAGTCGTGACCCTTCGATTCCGGCAATGGACCAACAAAGTCCATTCCAGACTGCCATGGTCTATCAGGTATCGGCATGGTATGCAATAACCCTGCTGGTCGTCTATTGTCCTTCTTTGCAGCCTGACAGGCTGCACAGGATCCACAGAATGACTCTATGTCGGTTGCCACTCCCAACCACCAGTACGATCGCCTGATGTACTTGTCAGTTTTGAATCGCCCAAAGTGACCAACTACTCTATGTGCATGATCGATGATTATCTCGACCATTCTCCTCCCCTTGGAAAAAAATTCCTGGGGAAGACACACTACATCTTTCTTGAACTGGTTCTTTGTCCAAACCACTCCATTTCTCACCCCACATTGAGAGTGAGCCTCAAGATTTGCCAACACTTTCTTGAGTATTGGATCTTTTCCATAGCCATTGGCTACAGCTCATTTTAGGTCAAACTCATGTTCTACATGTGAGCGTAGACTCTCTGAGTCTGCACCCAAAATTGTAGCTAGTACATCATTCTCCTCATTACCTTCCACTTGTGTGGGAGGTTCTTCCCCTGCTTGCTTCATCCATTGCACGTCTATGACACGCTGCTCTGTCGCCTCTTGTAATCGTTGCGACCATCGCGCTGCAGCCACTTGTATTTCTACGAATCTATCCGTTGGGAAAAATTCTCCTTCTGGGTCTAGCCACACATCTGCGTCAATGTATTCTTCTGCTGGGTGATGTTCACCCTGCTTGTCATTCCCATAGTAGCATGACAGACAGTCGGCTACCTTGTTCTCCACCCCTGGTACATGTACCGTGGGATAGTTGAATCTGGAGAGAAATTCCCACCAGCACACCTGTCTGTCAGACAGATGCTGTTGTGTCTTGAAGTATTCAAGACCTTTGTAATCCGTCACCAGTGTGAACTGGCGACATAGCAGCTTATCCTCCCACTTCATAAGTGCTTCAAGGATAGCAATCGTCTCATGCTCATGCATTTTGTAACACTGTTGCATGGGACTGAACTTCTTTGATAGAAATCCTGCTGGATGACAAGTCGTCCAGTCCGGACCTTGTCCGTAAACTGCCCCAACTCCAGATTTGGAACCATCGGTCACAACCCAAATGGGTTCTGAGCTAGCATGATTTATCGGCTTCAGAATTAGACCCTTACATGCTAGCGCTTTGATGGATTCAAAGCACTTATCCATAAAGGGTGTCCATTGAAACATCCTGTTATTGTGCGCACTTCCTGATAAGGGAGTTGTATATGCCATCAAATCTGGCATATATGGTGCCAGATACTGCACGAGTCCTAGAAATCGTTGGACTTCATTAAATGTTCGAGGTCTTCTCCAACCTCGAACCTTCTCCATTTTATCCACATCGGCATGTATGCCCTCGTCATCTATTCTGTGACCAAGGCACTCCATATGAGGTAAATACAAATCAATCTTGGATCGATTTCCGCTGAGAAACAGATGTGCCTCACCTAAAATAGCAAACACCTGTTCAAGGTGTTTTTCATGCTCTTCTATAGAGCTTGAATAGATAAATATATCGTCCAAGTATACGTGGACTGATTGACCAATTTGGTTACAAAAAATCAATGTCATGAGACGTTGAAATGTAGACAGCGCATTACAGTCACCAATCTGCATAACCTGGCTTTTGAATGTGCTGAATATGGTCGTGAAGGCTGTCTTGTCGACATCCTCCATGACTACGTGTATTTGTTCATACATGTCGGACATTTCAAGTTTGAATCAATACATAGCACAAGCTACGTCATTCCAAATCGTATCCTGGTCTGGGAAAGGCATAATGTCCTTCACCATGTTGTCATTGTGTAGACGTAAGTCTATCGCTGTTCTGAGCTTTCTGTTTTTCTTCAGAATGCATAGCGCTGGCGCTGCAGAACGTACTGATGCTGCAGAACACACTGCCGTTGATACCCACCAACCAGCGGTGGTATACCAGTCGACTTTGTCAATTAGTTTGCTTCAAAGTGCTTCCAGGCACTTTGGTAGTCAATAATGAAACTGTTTGGTTTCATCCACGAACTTAATTTTGTGGTTAATCTCCTCCAAGACCCCCAAAGAGGTCTGGGTACTCTAGCTCCCATCTTTCCCTAAGTTTGGGAAAGTCCTCAGCCATCAATAACGGTTGCTTGGAGCCAGTACCTCCTTTGGCAATTGCATCAGTACATTGGTTGATTGGACTAACGTCGATGTTTCTCTGGTTTTCCTTCCATTTTCCTCTGTCTCGCCTCCCATCTGGCAAGCTCGTTGGTGGCTCCACATATAACGAAGAGCCATTTGCAAGTCACGGTTTGTGGCTTGCTAGGTTGGGTTTAAGACTTGCGATTCAAGTCTTGTGTTCAGCCGGGTTTTTATAGTGTGGCTGTTCTTCCCAGGCATTCACATGGTTTGGAATTACTTCCTTTCCCATGCAGATGCATCCCTTGTCTCTAAAGTTGAGGGATATCCCTAATTTACATAGGAATGGTGTTCCTAGTATTGCATCGTAATAATCTATGTTTGCTATATTGAAGTATTCCTTGATATTACATTCACCAAAATGGATGTTGGTGTGCGTTCCATAGTTGATGGTCGACTTACTGCTGACACATGCTAACTGTAGACCACTTGGACATTTGAGTTTGAACATCTTAATGCCTACAGCTCGTATAAAATCTGGAGAGAGCATAACTCCCTCACACTCGCTGTCTAATAGACAGTGGGCTCTGACTCCACCAATCTCCCAATACCCGGAGATTGTTTGGTTGTCTATACGCGACTGTTTGGGGCGCGTCTTATCACACGGTCTGAACCAATGATCATAGACAGGCTCAATGGTCCTGTTTATGACTCCTGCGTGTATATGGAAGTCATTGTTTTGGCTTCAACCATCACTGATTGTGATAGTTGGTGTCTGCACCGCCTTTCTTCATATGATCCTTCTAGCAGACGTACTCTGTCCGCTCGATATGAGCTTTGCATTCTCGTATCGTCGTCATTATCCCATTGATAGGGCATAATCTCCAACTGGTAATCAGTGACTAGTTTGCCGATTTTGCTCTCATGGTTGTCTTGGACATCCATTTGCTCATCTAGTTCACCACTTTGTGGCTCCTCCTCCCTTTCTTGAGCACTCCCTGAGTGCTCAACCACTTCCGCCAACCGTGCACCTGCTATGTGCCATTTGTTCTTCCATTGCAGGCAATTTGGCTTGATATGCCTGACCTGTCCACACTCATAGCACATTATATCTGTGCTACATCCCTCACCCCCTGAACCTCCAGAAGGTTTTTGTGAAGGACATGAAGCGATGATAGCTCCAGTTCCAGCTCTTTGCATAGCCTGTACCACTGCTTGGGGTATACTCAGCCTCGTTTTGGCTTGAGGTCGAGTGGTAGGCAGACAAGATATCGTCTGCTTCACAGTAGGATGGCTTTCTCTGTTGGGGGCTCACGACAAGCTCAGCCCAGCCTGATTTTGACTAGTTGTCGGCATTGGCTTTGCCTGCGGCGCATGAGCGCTGCTAGGTTCTGTTCTTTGCGACCCGATGTCATATCGAGATGCATCCTCTACTGCCTTTGCGGCTTCATATCATTCAGTTATTGAACTGAATTCTGTTGTATAGCCTAATTTTAAGACTTCATGACACAGTGCTTCTCTAAGCGCTGCTACAAACCGTTTGCCGATCGTATACTCATCTGGTGGATGTATCATCCGCACAGCGTACTTTGTAATATTGTTCAGTAATTCCTGAACAGTTCTGGTCCCTTGCGCAATTGTATTGAATTTATTTGACACATGCCTGTGCATGAGTGCGTGAAGGAATCACTGTTGTAACCCAGCGATTGCACTTCCCAGGGTCCAGTTGATCACAACTCAACCATGACACTCAATATTTTGAGCGTACCACTCCAATGCTTCACCCTTGAGGCATGTGCATAAATAGTTTAATTGGAGTTCCATGCTGGATGGTCCCAATAGACTATTCATGCCTAGCCATCTCAGGATCCCTGAGACAAAGTTCTCCAATTCTCCGTGATCCGCTTTCCCAGCATATTCTGCTGGGTGAGGGAGTTTTACTCTGGCTTTGGCAAGCAGGGATTTGTAGATGGATTTCCTCCCGCCTCCTGAATCCTTTGTTCAGGATCTGTGACTGCCAGTGATACCGCACACGGTATCACTTGTATCTGCCTGTGCGGCTGGGGGACATGAGCATTCACGTCCTGCTGCACTGGTGGATTGACGATGTCTTTGTCAATCTGATACAATGGTCGACGTTTGTCAGCCATTAGAAAGACATCCCTCAGTCTATAGCTGCTACTGAGTATGGATCGAGCTACTCTTGCAGACTCGATCAGTTTATTGAAGGCCTCGCCTTTGATCCCCACAGTATATGCTTCTTCGACTAGTTTATCTGCGTGTTTAGCACGAACCTCTAGCACACGGTGCTTCCGTTGCGCTGCTTTTTGTTCGACCCTATCCCAGTGATTGAACTTGCGTTCAAGACTAATGTGAATGCTAGTTGTGGTACTGACACTATCAGCGTCAGACTTCATCAGCTCCCACAGTGACTTTTGGGTCACTGCTTTGAGCACTTCTTGCTCATTATAAATTTCTTTTTTGATCTAGGAATTCCTTTGCAGATATTTTCTCTATCGCAAGCCTCTAGCTCACGATCTGTCTCGTCCCCAGTACGCCGGTGCGTACTGATGCTGTCTTGCTCTATTGTGACACTATGTTCTCAAGGACCACTTCTAGTGCTCAGCCCAGATGGAGGTGGCATCCTCTGTCTGTCTCACTTCCTGCGAGCCTTTTCTGCCTCACGGTCTACTTCACAATCCCTATTGGGATTGTTGCCACACTCAGGGGCCTTTCCTCGCAAAGGTCCCTGTACTTCCTCCTCCAAGGACTGTATTAACAGTTCCATGCCAGCTCCTAATGCTTGAAGTTGGTTCACGGCTTCATCCACTGCGTGAGCTGCCTCAGCCACTCGTTGGCTCAGTTCCTGCATAGTGCCTATGGTTTTACGGCTCTCTTTGAGGGCTGTAATCATCCGGGCAATATGTCGAGTTGTATGTTCATATCGCCGGGTTTCTTCATCCCAGCACACCGACCCCTGCTCTATCGTCCCTGTTTGGGATGGTGAACTGCGCAATCTGCGATGTTCTTGGACATGTGAGAGCTGTGACATTTGCAACCCTGGCGAGTTGTCTGTGTCACTCGTTGATGGCTCTCTCGACTCATTGAGAGACGATCGTAACTTCAATCTAGCCGAAGTTCTCTTCTTTCTCTTAACGGACGATATCTTGTCCATTTCTGATTCCTCCAGTGTGGATCTCCTTTGATCTGCCGAAAGTCGCTTTCAACTCTTAGAGTTGGAAGCTAAGGGCATTGTAGTATTTCGAGGACTAGTTACCCTCGTCGGCGTTGACAAGCATGATACTCGACAGCGCCTACTACACTACAAAAGACACTCACTGCACATGCACCTATCTTCATCACCTTTCGCCAGACCATCATCTGCTGTGCTGCCTCCAGTCCACCAGATACATCATCTCCACACTCGTTCCATCTTCATCAATTCTATTTTCAATATGCCATCCAGCATTGCCGCCACCACATCCCATGATTCATTTCAGATGACTGCCAAGCCAGACATACACATTGGGCCACACATTGAACTTCCTAGTCGACGTTCTCCCCTTGATGATCATTTATCCAATCCTCCTCCACAAGTCGCACATCATCGGTACTATCCTCTATATGTCAAATCTCCTGAAGGCTCATACCGAATATTTACCTCCTATCCTCCTCATCATGTTCATGATTGCATTTGGGTATTTGACCCTGTCTTCCATGCTCCCTTCCACGTCATTGGCTTCGACCCAAACTATGAACCAGTGAATGGTTGGCATCGTATCGTACTCAGGAACTACTGGGATATCAAACAGTTTGGTCCAGGAACAGAGATTTGCTACGGTTATGTGCCTAAGGACTTCATCAAGCAGGAGGTGTCTTCGTTCCCTCTCTGGAGGAAATTCATATCCAAGTGTCGTGATTGGTTCAGATGTTTCTGAATTGTCTTCAAGTCAAGTAACTCTCTTACTCATCCTTGGAGATATTTGACAATCAACTGGAATCCTATTGGACAGCTATGACTCATTTTCCTCACATGACTCACTCGCTTCTTGGTTGTACTTCTATTTCCAATTGTTCCACATGGTCTATTGTCTGTGACTCACTTCTATTCTATTTCTGGCTTCTATTTCCAATTCGCTGCCAACCACCTGACTCATTTTTCCATTTCATTACAAACCACCTTCCTATTTTGGTTTTCTGCCTCTCGCCGTTAGTCATTTCTCCTGTCTGCTGTCGATGACATCGTTGTATGGCATACTCGCATTGTTTGTTGTTCTGCTCATGTGTATAAGGCCTGTTTCACCTTAGTGTACCCCAATTCACCTCTTTCAGTTGGATTCACTCGTCTAAGTCTAAGTCTACTACTATGTCTACTACTTCTACATCTACGTCAAGGCCAGCTTTGTCAATCACATGACATTTGCTGTTGTATCTCATCTACGCTTACATCAGTGTATTACGTCATCATCTTCGTCTTTGTTCTACCTTTGTTGCTGCTGATAGCAAAGCGCACTGAGCCAAACACCAGTGTTGGTAGCTGTGCAATGATGACACCGCTTCCCACTGTCTTTTGGATCCATTTCCAAAAGTGAACCAACAGTGTTCCCATTCGCCTGTCCACATCATGGGCAGACTCAGTTCTCCTGTCTGGGCCCTTGGTTGTGGCTCCAGACGTATCTGGATCCTCTCTGGATCTAGATGTTTGGTGTTGATTCCTTATTGACACCATAGATCTACGATTTATCAGCCACACTGTGGTGTTCTTCTAATAAATTTAGAAGAATAAACAGTAAATGTCTGTTTACTGTGTCCAAGGATTCCGGCGAGTGTTAAACTTGTCAGTTTTTTGGGTAATAAAAGATCAGTTGATATTTTTCTTTATCACAGTGCTGCCAATAGTATTGGCAGTCAAAAAAGTGTAAGAAACTTAATTGTGTCACACAAACAGACTGAGCCAATAATTGAGTGGTGTCTGCGAATGGTGTGGTTACAAGTAAAAATTATCTGCTTATCTAATCTACTTGTGGACAACTGTATAGTTGTCCACTATCTACAGGTGCCCCTTGTGGGCGGCTTATATAATACAACCCCATAAGTCACTCTGGTGACTTATATGTCCTAACTAGTAGCATATATGCTACTGTAAGAATCTACATTCTTACACCAGTGTCTAGAGCTGAGGGGAGTTAGGAAGCCATGAGAGCTTCCTAATCATACCTTATAGGCACAAAAATGACAAAGAGTGAGTCCTTAATAAAAGGACTCGACATGAAGATAGTTCATGTCAGCAATTTTGCACGACGTGATGCTGCACATGAAGTCATCACATGACACAACAGGTGCACTCACCTTGAATTTAAGTGACGATTGTATCACTGCTTCAAGGCTCTTGCCACCCACTTCCACACCCACACCGGTGCGAGTGTAAAAGCGACATCACAAATGGTCGCCAAAGTGTCTCATCTACACCCCTCAGCAGAGGCACTACCTAGTGCCTCTGAGCAGTTTGTCATGCTCCAAAAGGAGCAGAGCTGGATGGTGCATGGCGTCAAGGACACCATAGCCATCATCCAGCTCTGCTCCTGTCTGGAGTGCAATGCCTCCATGCAGCACTTGCTGCAAGCCACAAAATTGCGGCTTATTGACCCTTGAATGTGTGACATTGAATGTGCATTAAAAGTGGCCTGGCCACCTTTACTCACCGAGATGGCGCGTCCTTTCATTAAGGACATGGTATCTTCTTATAAAGAGGAGACACGCGAGCTCCATTCAGAGGTCGATAGTCTGCTTGCCGCCCTTGATAAGGAGAGGCAGCTCAATTGTGAAATGGTGGATAAGTTATTCACCATGAAGTCGATGCAATCAGGGCTGACAATCATCAATCTGACATCCTTGCCAGATTCAATGACAGACTCAGTGAGTCCCTCTATGCCTACTACCAGTGCCTCACTGGTAGGACCAACACGATCCAGTTGCAAGACCATATCTAAGCAGTGAGTGTTAGTGGCACCATACCCAGCATTGCTGAATACCTGCATTGCCCCGCCATAGGTGACCTGCCTGCAACACAGACAGGATTCTTGCCCCACCCACTGGGAAAAGCACTGCACCCCATGGCAGTACAAACAAGTCATCAACCTGCAGAGTGGCTCGACGTGTGCCCCCTCAACAAACCTAGGTTTGTTGAGCGGCTCGCACTAGCTCATGCGACATTTGCCATGTCACACAGCACACCATCATCAAGTGTGTTGACTGCAAGCAACACTTGGCCACTTGAATGCCAGCATTCAAGATCGTGCACGATATGCCTCCCAATCCTCGGGATGCATTGTGCACCATCAAATACTCCCCAGAGGGAGTATCGCCTGCTATATGCGGGAATGGAGATAACACCCTCCAACTAGAGGATGTTGACAGTTGGGTCTGGCTTAAGCCAAAGAATGACAGTCTTGTCTTTCTTCAAAAGCTCACAGAACTGTTCATGGTCCGTGGCAAATGGGCTGAGCTTGCTGGCACATACCGGTGGCAATACCTACTGACACTGTTATCTACCAGTGTCGAACTCACATTCAAGTGGAAAAGCCCTCCTGAGAGTACGTCCCTTGATGAACTAGCCCAATGACTAGATGTACATGCGGTGGTAGACCCTGCTAGGGCTCTAGTCAATATAGAGCCCTACTTCATGTGCAAGCAGAGTAAGATCTGCTATAATGAAACCGTGCAGAGGGTTCTTGACACCCATTGACAAGCATGATACTCGACAGCGCCTACTACACTACAAAAGACACTCACTGCACACATGCTTATCTTCATCAGCTTTTGCCAGACCATCATCTGCTGTGCTACCTCCAGTTTGCCAGATACATCATCTCCACACTTGTTCCATCTTCATCAATTCTACTAGGTGAGTAACCTGTGCTATGCGCAGGCACCCCATTTGGTGTTTGCTGGTTTTGAACATATCCACAATCAAAAAAATTATATTTCTACATGGTATGTTTGAAATCACATTGTTCCTATGTTAGTGTTGCTGTTGGCTGCAGCCAATATATTTTATCATGGCCAATAGTTCTTCATCTTGAAAGTAATCTTCACCAACCTATCGGCTTGGGGGTTTGTATCTCAGAGCCCCCAAATTGTTATTTCACCAACAGCTGGCCTCAAAAAACTGAACTGAACAAATAAATAGCCTAGCTGCAGCAACACTACCCTATGTATTCAAACAGCCATTTTTATAAGTTGTCCAAAGTCAATGTACTGCCTCTCAGAGTTAACAATAGTGGCAACTCCAATCAAGTCCCAAATACTTACTCAATTTGGATGAGGCAGAACATCCTTACATGCAATATTTGTTGTCACAGCACTTTCATCAAGGTAGAGTGACCAGATAGCACCCCATTACAACTTTGGGGGATTTCTATATTTGCAATAATTGGATTTTCATTACATATTGAATATCACATGCCATATGGCCTCACTAACACTCAGCAGTTTTTCTGCATTGCTCAAAACCAAAGTTCTATCAAAAGTCAGCAATGGGGGTGATCACAGTTGGCTGATTTTGTGGATGTGATAGGGGATTTGATGTTGGATTTGAGCAACTGTGAGTAATAAAAATCATCCAAATCTGACCAGTCAACTCTGATACCCCAGATTGGGAACAGGATTTGGAGTTGATTTACACTCATTCAGCAAATGTGCATCTAGTAGATCATAATAGTATACTTGCAATATTTCTAATTAATGACAGTGTACATTTGAAACACACTTGCAATCCAGCATCAAATCTGCCAAATTTTCCATGAAATCAGTCAACTGTGATCACCCCTAATGTGTTCAATGATTTGGTTTTTGGACATAGATTGTCCAGTTTGTGATTTCTGAATCAGACATGAATTTTCCGATTCTGACTTAGATTTTTTAATTTGGGCAGTTTGCTTGAATCAGAATAATTTGGATTGTCCAGTTCAAGTCAGATTGTCAGATTCAGAATCAGAATCAGATTGGCTGGTTCAGAGTTAGATAATTCAGTTGAGAGTTGGATCTGCCAGTTTCAGAGTCAGAGTGGGTCACTCATGGTCAGATCATCTTGTTCAGAGTTGAAGTGGCCACTCCAGAACCAGATTGGCCAGATTGCACAGGGATTAGGCCTAAATCTGGGAATTTAGGAAATGTGAGGAAAAGCATTCGAAAACATTGTGTTTCCAAAATGGGCAAGAAAATTGTAGAAAACATGACTGAGACTTTAAATTCTCAAAAGGTTTTCTGAGCTCAAGTTCAAAAACCTTTCAAGAATTCAATGTTTTAGCCAGGTTGTTGGGCTTTTTCGAAAACATATTGTTTTCATTGGATTATCCTCAAGTTACCTAAATTCCTGAATCCAGGTCTAATCCCTGTGATTGGAGTCAGATTGTCAGAATCAGAATCAGAGTGGCCATGGAACCAGTGGATAGTTCAGTCAGAGTGTCCAATTTCAAGTTGGATTGTCAGATTCAGAACCTGTTTGGCCAGATTGGTGTCAAATTTTTTAATTCAATCTACTAAGGAATCAATTTAGTAACTTGGAGCCTTGGATTGTCCAGTTCATTGGATTATGTCATTCAAAATCAGACAGTCCAATTTGGTTTAGAGTTGAATTATCTGCTTTAGAATCAGATTGACTGATGGTCTGCTTTATTTGGCCAAATATGAGTTGCATTGTCTAATTTGGATAGGCTGGTTGCTGGCCTGGAGTTGAATAATTTGTTCAGTTTGGAGTTGGATTGTCTGATTTGGGATTGAGTTGACCAGTGTGTAATTGTCTGGTTCAGAATCAGATAATCTGGCTGGTTTGGAGTTGGATTGTCTGATGTGGAATTGGACTGACCAGTTTGTAATTGTCTGGTTCTGAATCAGATGATCCAGCCAATTTGGAGTTAGATTGTCTGATTCAGAGTTGCATAATCTGTCTAGTTTGGAGTCAGATTGTCTGGTTTTGATTAAGATTGTCTAATTCTAAGTCTGATTGTCTGATTCCCAGTCTGATTGTTTGATTCAGAATCAGGACTCAGATTGGTTGGTCCAGAGTTGGATTGGTTAATTTGGAGTGACATAATGTGTCCAGTTTGGAATTAGATTGTCTGATTTAGACATAGCTTGGTGGATTCAGACATGCATTGGCCAAGATTGATCAGTTCAGAGTCAGATTGTCTCATTCACAATTGGATTGGTTGGTTCAGAGTCATTTCATCTGTGGATTGTCTAATTCAGAATCAAAGTAGCTGGTTTGGAGTGGAATTGGCTAGTTCAGAATCAGAGTAGCTGGTTCAAAGTTGGAATGGCCAGTTTGGAGTCTGATGATCTGATTCCAAAATCAGATTGAGGGTTCAGAGTCTGATCTTTTGAATCATGGATTAGCTGGTTTAGAATCAGATTGATCATTGGCCTTTTGGAAGTTGGATTGTCCACTGCAAGGATTGGATTGACTGGTTTAGGTGTCAAATTTACACTGTCCTGTTCATTTTTGCATTTGGCTCATTGGATTCAGATTTGGAATCTTTACCTCAAATTCTCAAATGAGAAACTTTTATTTTGACACTCAAGGCTCCCCAGGAAGTCTTAGAACCCAAACCCTAACCCTAAAATTGTCTGGGAAAGCACTGTGTTATTTCATTGTTATTTTCTTAAGGTGAGGCTTAGGAAATCTCCAGCCATGTCCCAATGGCCTCTCTGATTTTTCCTGTATTTTTCCTGATTTTATTGGGGCTGCTATTAGGCTCAGGAGATCTGCTGACCAATGCTTACTAAAACCACCCACACAGACCCCCCATCAATGTTTCTCATATTGACTAGATGAGTAACCCATGCTTCGCATGGCACCCCGTTTAGAATTTGGTGGATTTTTACATAGTGAAAATTATATTTTTACACAGCTACATGGCCTCGCTAAAGCTTGGCATTTTTTCTGCATATAAAATCACATTCTATATGGCCTCACTAACACTTGGTTTTTTTTTCTACATTATCCTAAACCAACACTCTGTCAGCCATAGTGCCATATCATATCAAGTCTCACTTACTCGTGATGGACGAAGCAGAACATCTTTATATACAATATTCATTGTTATAGCATCTTCGTTGAGAAGCAGTTTTACCCTGTTCCAATTGGTTCCTGAAGAGACTGTGACATGGAATTGACCAAGATCAAACATAGGGACTCACAGGTCTATTCCAACAGTGCCTTGGATTGTTGGATTCATACCTCCTGACTCCAAACCATCTCCTCCACCTTCGGCTTGACAACAACAACAAACAGGAGAAGACGCTAACCAAGCTAGCCCTAAGAACGAACAGGCTAAACGACGACAATGGCCTCATCAATAATAACCTTCACCACCGCGTCAATTGAAACAAAATCAGTATAGACATATCTCTACCGACAATTCTACCAAATCACGCTCTGAACAAACTCATAGGCCTTCGCACAGCCGAAACAGACCCCAACGTTCTTATTAGAAATTACACCTTCTAACCCTTCAAATCACTATTTAGTTAAAATACTCCCCGTCACAGTAGGGTTAACATGAGATCGCCGATCCGTAAACTTGAAACACATATTTCAACCTTAAAACTGTGGTAAACATACAACCCTTGTAACTCCTCTTTCACACAAAAACAAGTTACAAACAAACCCCAGCGACTACAACTAGTATTCAAGCCTAAAACAAACCCCCACTGGCAACACTTAAACGCAATCAAAACACGGGTGGTGTTAAGTCCCGCAAAGAACAATCCGTAAAAGCAGAGTTAAAAAGTGCGAGCTCGTAAAAAATTAGATTTCAAGGTGAAAAAGGTCCCCCTCTTTTAACTCTTGTTTCCCCTTTACCGTCCTTTTAACATTCATTAAAGGGAAACGAAGAACTAAAAGAGGGACCCTTTTAACATTGAAACCAATGTTATACGAACCCACACCTCGAGTACGTAACTTACTCCTTCCCTACGGGACTCAAAACACCCCGTGTTCAGACTACGCTTAAGGATTAAAAGTGGGGTTAGCCCAAGCGACTCAAACCAAGTTGTAAACGTGGGGTTTGTTCACAACTGGTTTTTTGTGTGAAAAAAGAGTCTAAAATGGTGGTACACGAACCGACAGACATAAACTACGAAAAATGTATCAAAAGGGAAGTAGAAAAAGTAACAGTAGCGACAGGAGTAACAACAACTACAACAGTAGGTCACTAACCCTCAACAGAAGACCAAGAAACAAGCCTTCCGATCTTAATTGGACCCACACACTAAGACCTTTAACCGTCATGCCCTAGACTCATTAACCTTCCATAGTACTAACTCTACAGTTCTCAAAATCAAGTTAACATATGTACGTAATACCTGACCTAATATGTATCACATCGTAGCCTTGATAGCCTTAACAGCCTCAAACCCTCTTGTTAGTCTTATTAGTTATATGTCCGATTTCTTTTCGAACCTATCTCTTCGTATAAATTTCCTTATACACCTTAAGGTTTAGTCCTTGTCTTTCCATTCCTATACACTATACATTATGACTTTACCTCGTTTATACCTTAGTCCCATTTTGGATACCCATATTCTAACTTCTACCTAGAACTGATTCTTACAAGTTTACACCAATATAGTCTTATTAGTCTTTTTCTCCAAATAACATTTACGTATTTTAACCTCCTGTCTAGACCCAAGATTGTGTATGGACATGAGAACTTTTTTACCACTCATATGGACACTACTCTATACGTCTTATCCACCACCATCAGACATCTCAATAGACAGCTCTTTACCCCTCATCGACCATACATAGACCCAAGATGAGTACACGTATGAGTGGACCTCACTCTACTACAGCTTCTCATACCCACACACGTACACAGGTCTTACCCCGGGTATAGACAAGAATGTATGCCAAGAGTGACACCGATAGAACGTTTACCCCTATGGCCATACTAACCACTGAGGTATGGGTCCTCTACTCTAAAGGTTCTCATACCCATACATGTACACATGTACTTTCCCCGGGTGTAGTCTGACGTACCACGAGTGACTATAGGTGGTTGGTTTGGTTGTACTATCGATTCGTACTGAGTGTGTCGTCTATACACAGACACAATGTCGATTTCTCTCCTTTTATTCACCCTTCACAATACGACGTATGAGGGGACCTCAGGTCGTACTACATCTTATCTCGTATCCACAGTCGTATACCGGTTTAGTCCGGTTATATACAAGGGGAACGTCATTCCGACCAATGTCCAGTGTATCCAAAATGGACGTCTATGGGTATAAGTATGGGTCCTCATTAAATCAACGACCCAGTCGGACAAATTAATTTATATATAATAGACAAATGTCTTGGGTTGGTCGGTTTTATTTGTGTTTATTTTTTAGTGGGTGTCCAGTATGTCTATACCCATGGGTCGTGGATAAATTAACGGTCCAGTACTAGACTGGGTTCCCAAGAGTGTATGGGAATGGGTGTCCAGATTTGTTAGCTCTCGGAATCACACCACCTTGTGGTAGTAAACTCCGTCTCGAACGTTCATGTTCACTGGTCAGGTTTTTTGTGTTGAGTCTTTTAGGTACAGATTTAGTCTGTTAGGTTCAGGTGAAGTTTGTTAGGTTGAGTTTTTTTCTGTCAGACTTTAA
>MU134426.1:24912-43496 GCA_015039355.1 Ramaria rubella | reverse complement strand
GTTCCCCAAGAGACTGCAACATCAAACTGACCATGACCAAACACAGCAAGTCATAAGTCTATTCCAACAGTGCCCAGAGATTGACCAATAGTCATTGAAAAAGCAGGTCAAACTGGAAACTGTCATCTATGCAACACAAAGTTCATTTCTTCTGGGTTGGTAGTTATAGTGTTGCAAGGAATGAAAGCACTTTGTCCAGAGCAGGCACCAGTCAGGATTCTAACATGAAGGACTCTGTTTGTCATATCAACCAAGCAAAGACATGTGCCATTGCACAGTCCTTGACCAGGATTCATGTTATGAAGAAGCATCAAGGGAACAAAGAAACAGGAGATATGATGGATGATGGCTATTTTAATTGTTGTTTCGAATTGTGGTGAATCCATGAGAAATATGCAAAACCATTTTGCACTGTGATATCACCAGTAATTGCATGGTTTTGAAATGTTTTTTTTCACATTGTTTGTTCCTTAGTACATAAAAATGACTTTCATGTTATGATTTTGGCTTGAATCTTAGGATGCTTTGCAATCACACATTATTTTCATTCAAGAAATGTTGTGATAGTCAGTAGATCTGAGGTCCAACATGTGATATGTTATACTGGGACTTTTCCTCTGGCCTCCATACAAAGCTTTTATATTCATCCTGTGATATGGAAATGCATGAATAAGTAGTCTTTATTTTTCCCAGTAGCTGTACAGTCATCTGACTAATTCCATTTCTATGTTGGCTAAATATTTATGACCCAATGTTGTCATGCTGGCCACATAAAAATTGAAACTGATATTGAACCCAGCATCACAACCAGGTAAAAAAAGTTGTGTTTTGATTTTCCATAGTTTTTGAAATGGTCACTGAAACCATAATCAAAAGGATATTCCTTGTGTCTGATGATTTGCATTCCAGGTTTTGGATACAGATGATCCAGGTCAGTTTGATATTTGAAATAGGATTTAATTGTTTGATTTAGACATGGAAATTTCCAATTCAGTTTGAATCGGACTCAGATTCCTCAATTCAGACTTTGATAATCTGTCCAGCTCAAATTGCCCAGTTCAGATTGAATCAGATTGGCCAATTTAAAGGCATATTTGATGTTTAGTTTCTGATTGTATGATATGGAATCAGACAGGCTAGAGTTGTAATGTCTGATTTAGAAATAATTTGGATTGTTTAAGTAGGAGTTGGATTGTCTATTTTAGAGCTGGATAGTTTTATTCACGATAGGATTGTCTGATTGGGATTTGGATTGTCTGATACACAGATTATTGTCTGATTCAATCAGATTCTCAATCAGAAGCTGCTTTTTTTATGCCTGAAAGCAGTCCAGGACTCAAAACCCTAACCCTAAACTTGCCTGTGAAGAGACAGTTTTACTGTCATTTTTTTTCCCAGGGTAAGGATCAGGCTACCAGGGCCCTCCTCTTTTTGCTACATTTTTCCTGATTTTATTGGGGCTGCTCTGGGGCTGATGAGCAGTTTTTCAAACTCCCAGCTGACCAAGCCTGACAAAGTGTGTGGTTTTCCAGGGTTTCAGTGCCTAAAAGCACCCATGGACCCACTACACTACTTTAATATCTATGATTTTCGATATGCCATCCAGCATTGCCGCCACCACATCCCATGATTCATTTCAGATGACCGCCAAGCCAGACATACACGTTGGGCCACACATTGAACTTCCTAGTCAATGTTCTCCCCTTGATGATCATTTATCCAATCCTCCTCCAAATGTTGCACATCATCGGCACTATCCTCTATATGTCAAATCACCTGAAGGCTCATACCGAATATTCCTCTCCTATCCTCCTTATTGCGTTCACAATTGCATTTGGGTATTCAACCCTGTCTTCCATGCTCCCTTCTATGTCATCAGCTTTGACCCAAACTACAAACCAGTGAATGGTTGGCATTGTATCGTACTCAGGAACTACTGGGATATCAAAGAGTTTGGTCCAGGAACAGAGATTTGCTACGGTTATGTGCCTAAGGACTTCATCACGCAAGACTCGTCTTCGTTCCCTCTCTGGAGGAAATTCGTATCCAAGTGTCATGATTGGTTCACATGTTTCTGAATCGTCTTCAAGTCAAGTAACGCTCCCACCCATCCTTGGAGATATTTGACAATCAACTGGAATCCTATTGGACAGCTATGACTCATTTTCCTCACATGACTCACTCGCTTCTTGGCTGTACTTCTATTTCCAATTGTTCCACATGGTCTATTGTCTTTGACTCACTTCTATTCTATTTCTGGCTTCTATTTCCAATTCGCTGCCACATTTCCATTCCTTTCTTCGACCACCGGACTCATTTTTCCATTTCATTACAAACCACCTTCCTATTTTGGTTTTCTGCCTCTCACCACCAGTCATTTCTCCTGTCTGCTGTCAACGACATTGTTGTATGGCATACTCGCATTGTTTGTTGTTCTGCTCATCTATATAAGGCCTGTTTCGCCTTAGTGTACCCCAATTCACCTCTTTCAGTTGGATTCACTCATCTAAGTCTAAGTCTACTACTATGTCTACTACTTCTACATCTACGTCAAGGCCAGCTTTGTCAATCACGTGACAATTGCTGTTGTATCTCGTCTTCGCTTATGTCATCATATTATGTCATCATCATCGTCACTGCTACGTCCTCATCTTTGTCTTTGTTCTACCTTTCTTGCTGCTGATAGCAAAGCGCACTGAGCCGAACACCAGTGTAAGTAGCCATGCAACGATGACACCACTACCCACTGTCTTTTGGATTCATTTCCAAAAGTAAACCCCCACCATGAAGGCCAGACATTCACTGGCCTTCATCTACCTATGCCACCTTGTCCCCACAGCTACTGGGGAGAACCATCCACATCTGATGATGATTCGTCACTCGACGGATGAGGCGGAGGACCACCCTGTTCAAAGGCATGTACGGATGTGCTGTCAACGGAACTCTCTGCTCCACCCATTCCCCCACACGCCTCTGCTATCACAGTGGATGACAACACAATGGAAGTCAACCCAGCCAACTCCATCCACTACTACAATACCATCCAAGTAGCAGTGCAGTCATCTTCAACTGCGCCTGCACCAGTATATGCTGATCCTCCATCAGCATAAAGTTGCCTGAACCTCCTGAGGTTTGGTCTGTTGGGAGGATGTAAGAATGTAGATTCTTATAATAGCATATATGGTACTATCTGAGGTATATAAAGTGACTTATGGGTTGTATTATATAAGCCGCCCACTAGGGGGTGCTTGTAGATAGTGGACAACTATACAGTTGCCCACAAGTAATTAGATAAGCAAGATACTTTTATTTGTAAACCACACCAGTTGCAGACACTAATATAATCATTGGCTTAGTCTGTTAGTGTGAAACAGTAAAGTCTTACAAAGTGTGTCTCTACATGCCTCCAGGCCTTCATCTGACGTCGAACAGATTAGAAAAAAACATCTGTGGAATGTGTCAATATGTGACCATCACAGGTCTTGACCAGGTTGTCTTCAATAACAGCCTCAAAGCAATATATGGAATGTATGATTTATATGGAAAACATCTCAAAGAAAGAGTGGTAGATCAATGGATGTCCTCTAGTTACCAAAATTACCCTGCTGCATCATTCTCCTCTAGATACCTCTTGCCAAAATCTCATGGGGAAGCCATTGCCATCAACAATTTGGTAGACCCCTTAGGACTCATTGAGAAGTGTGATGATCAGTTTGTATACAACAAAAACAATGTGGTCCACTATTACAGTTGCTGTAGACCCAATGCCAAGATGAATGCTCCAGTGTGAGTTGTTAAGCCATATCCCACAAGTAACAATACTTACATCTACACTATAGCTATACATATGAGCCTGTGGATCCAGCCACATTTTGTCTGGGACACATTGTGGAATTACAAGTAGCTTTTTACCTATGACCAAGCAGAACCAAAGGCCACTGGTTCTTCGACTCCACCCTACATTCAATTAGTTTAATAGATAGCAGCATTGACCAGGTGAGTATTTGGTGTCCCAAATTTTTAAAAGGAGTTTAACATGGCCAGGCATTGCTGAAGATAAAAATGGAGAAAAGAGACCATTACAAGCCTCAACATACATCCCCCCATGGGCTCAAATGTGTATCAGGCATCTGGCTGCTTGAAGAATAGTGTGTGCATATTGCATGCGAGGAAATGTACAAGTTAGCAATAAACAATATGGCCAAAAACTCACGAAAGGACATAAGTAATACTTCCATGGAGGTAGACAAAAGTACCAAGGCAGCCAGAGCAAATGAATTATCCATGAAAGGGATAAAAATGACGTATATTGGATGCTGTGGTTATTTAAATAAAAATAAAAATAAAATCAATCATACAAGTAATTGTACACATTCAAGCATATCAAACATGACCCACCTACTTGAAATATCACCTAAAAAGAAATAGGATAAAACCATATGGTATATAATAGCACATAAAATATATTTAATCATGGACATTTTATACCCTACAAGCCTGATAATACCCAAAAATACACAAGCAATATTTTACCAAGCCTGAACAACCACCCAAACATTAAGTGTCCATATGTACTGGTCCACCATGAATGGGTGCTTAATAAGAGTACCATGAGAACATGACCACCAGTTTGACGAAAAAAAATTAACCAAGAAGAAGGATGAATAAATAAATGTATGGGTTCATAAACTATATGTGAATAACCCTTGGTATAAAGTGCTGTGATGCAGAATATGTGCACGTGCTACAACAGGTATCTCAAATATGTATTTTGTGTCATTGACAAGGAAACCAAAAAAATTGGGATTAACATATAAGTAAGGCCCTGGAAATATACATTGTATACATTTGAGAAATGTAATCACCCTTCACCGGATGACAAGTGAGGGATAAGCTTTGACACTTATGTATGAGGTACCACCCTAAAGCCAAGAAAATGTGGGGATATGTTGCACATAAGATATAAAACACAGTATAATATGGAATTGTGCATATTATAACAAAAATTCTAACTCCAACATTCGAGTTGGGAGAGTTTATCTGCGTGTTAAGGATGTATATGCATTAGTTCAATATTCAGTGAATCAATTAATTATATCAATGCATTTATATAAATATAAAATTGAATTAATTGCCAAAAACAAAATAAATAAATAACATGGAACAGGAATAAAATGTGATGTGTATGTATGCAAGACTGTTGACTTGTGGACAGCAAAGCAGTCACGTGACTATCATCCTGGGCTGGATACATGAGAATCCAGAGCCAACAAAAAAAAAAAAGAGGGCTAAAATCAAAATGAATGACCTAACAAGTTGAAGCAGAGGCCTGTATGTGCGCCAAGAGTTAACTGAAGCTGGCCAGCTGGGGCTTGCTGAGAACTGACAAAAATGGAGGCCCAGACATTGGGTTGTTCCCACTGTGACTGCACCAGGACCCCAAAACTTGTGGAAAACCCAAAAGGAGACATGTTTTGTAGTTTGCTTGCACAGTTTTCTTATGTAATCTGTGGACAAAAATGCAAAATCCCACATTATCGTGGGAAAATGGTGCATGATTATTTGAGACTCAAAAATGCCAACTGGTAAAGACTGATTCTTTCCTTCATAAACTCAGGGAATCAACTTTCATTTCAATTCATCAAAATCCTTTCTATCATCCATCTCTCAGATCACATTGTCTGCTCGTGGGTTGTGCCAATAAAGGCCAAATGTCATTAAAAAAAAAGGTCCAAATTGACTCACAGTGGTTCTCCAAAGCCATAAGGTGTTCTAGAGGTCCTGTGCAGAGCCATACTCTCACACTACTAGGACTGCTCAATTCTTAGTTCATTTGGTTTGGTTTGGTTTGTTTGCTCAAAAGTATTTTGAAAGTCCATGACCAACAAACAAACTGGAAGAATTGAGACAACTCAGTTTTCCCAGTTCATTCAACCCAGCAGACTTTTAATAACATTGTAAGCTGCTGACAACCATGCCAGCTGAGAGATGTGGTAAAAAAACAGTGTGATTTGTTTATTTCATTGTATGTGCCAACCCCTTCTCTCAAGCCATCTCCAGTCAGCGAGTGAGCAAAGGCAAAAAGACCTCCTAGAATTTCCATCACCTCCCCATCACCAATACCTATATCCAGATCATCTGAAGTACCATGACCATCATTTCGCTCTTCCTCATCATTTTCAAACAGTCTGTGGAGCTGCTGATGAAGTCCTGCAGGGATCATCAGCTCCTGTATGTCCTTCAATGTTCTCATAATGCAGACCAAGTACGTGACCTGCCTGCCCATTGTGCTGAAGTGTCAATTTTGCTTCCACAGCAAACAAATTGGAACAAATGTCCCAGGAGGTTCATTCAGGGTCAGAAGGTTATACATAAATTTATCCAAATGTGCATTTAATTTATGATGTATTATAACTAACACATTTAAAAGCTATGTTTCTGAATATAGATGGACATTCCAAATGACGTAGAATCATTAGAAGTTCTATGTTTATGTTGTATTTAAGTATCTGTTATGTACATTCAGGATTTTTTGGATGAGTGTATATAAGAGATACATACCATCACAATTTCGATCTGTTAGAATATAGAAGCCATACAACAATGTGTTACAAGTATAAATAAGCAATGATGATATAGAGTGCAACTAGACATGATGCGTATCATAGTATGTTAGACATACAATAAAAGTTATGGCTACATTGAGATAGGCATGTTGAATAAAATGTGTATCATTAGTAAAAGGAAGATATTGTATAAAATTTTAAAAAACTTCTAGATTATACATATGTATCAATAGTCAGTGTAAACAAGACAATATATGTAAAGCTATTAATTCTGATGTGTAATTGAGATAATGTACATTTAGTCTGCTTGTTTGCAACCTCAATACATGTGAATGACCCTCCAGCTTGAGTTCATCCAGCTTGGTTCATTTTGGGCTTTGGCTATGATGCTAAACATCAGAATTGAATATTTTAACATGTGAGTTGCAAGACCAAATGAAACAAGAATTGAACAGCCCAATTACCACACTACATATGGGACTACACCTCATCTGGCATGTGGCATCTACCTCAAGACCACCATCTTCAGCACTACCACCCAAGATTCCAGCCACTACACTACCACAGCAACATACCTACCAGTCCTATGACATAGGTAGGCCTCAAGTGAGCGAGACTAGGGTGTAGATAATGGTGAGTCAAGTAGTGTTGCCACAACTAGGCTGGCCTGGTTGTGACTATGACTACTATAGTCATCTCACAAAACTGTAATTTTAGGCATAGTCACCTTGTAGTTGCAACTATAAGTTGACTAGTAGTTACATTTTTGGCAGGGAAGCATATCCCATAGTCACTTGTCTAGTCACTGTGTAGTGACATTATAGTTGTGACTGTTATAATCAAGGCTCAGAATATGACTATTGGTTGACTTTTAGTCAAGTCATGACTCACAGCAACACTAGAGTCAAGGTGTAGATTCAACACTAGGCCATTATACTCACCCAGTGCTGCAACACACACTCTCCATCCATCAGTGACAGTACCACCATGTATCCATGGGTGTGCAGCTGCATCCCCACCACATCCCCAACCATTTTCTGGATTATATTGTGCCTGACTCATGAGATGTGTAGCACTAGGTAGCTACATCTGTGGATGGGGTAAGAAGACTGGTGAGCTGGCTGTCACTGAGTCAGCTCAGTGGTCACTCAGCTGTCACCTGGCCAAGTCTTGTTATACATAGTTTATTTATATATGGCTGATTATAAGACATGCTGTATATGTTGGGTTTCAAGTTTTAAGCTTCAAGCCTATATTTTGTGAAATTTGGGCATCATTACAATTCCCTACATAGTGTTAGCGGAGTTAGAATCGTTCGTGTCTCATGTTCCACCAATTTTGAGCTGTCACCAAAACATCTCTGCTTTCTGGCGCCAAATTCACATGGTATTTTCTGAGGTTTGGGTTGTTCATAAACTTAGTTTTGGTTATGGATTATATTCCGTAAGTAGTTACTAGTTACCGTTATTTTTTATAGTAATTTTATATAAGCTAATGCATTGGTTTTTCAAGTATTAAAAACGACCTTTGGCTATGCCATGTGGCTCCAGAATTGTGTGTCCACTGGGGTCCATAATATTTACTTTTCAGCTCGTGGTTGGAGGATTAAATATATGATGTAAAATAACAACCTTAGCCTAGTAGTTAGCCTAGTAATTACTCTAGTCTATCAGTTCACCTTATTCTGGTAATTGCTCTTTATTGGACAGGGCTGCATCTCAACCTATGTATGCTCAAGTCCATGTAGTATATATGTTTATCGTCCTGGTGAGTTTTTTAATTTTTATATTAAGTTTGAAATATATATATATACTCTAAGCAGATAAATGTACATTTCCAATATATTAATGAGCCTTTTCATATGCAATTATTATCAGAGCACATCCCTCAATCTGTTCTTTTTACACAGAGCATGTTCCAGCATGAAAATATCATACTTCATAATCCCAAGCTCTGTTTCCATAAATGCACTTTTGACATTTTCATCAAAATCTCTGAAAGCACGTCTGCAGTCGGTTCAGTTGTTTTCACTGTCAATGAGCCCTTGTATGACCATTTCTGAATATGATCCCCATCCTATGTCATATATTAGTTCACCTAGTTCAAGTGCTGTGGGTCGTTGCACCAATCCTGTGTAGCAGAGGTCGACTGCCATTAGATATCCAGTTAGATCACCTATCTGAGGGAAAATATTTTGTCTGTTGTAGAGTTAGTTAGTGACATGTATGTTGTGAGTGTAATGCCTTGCTCACCCTTCATGTGAACTTGTCAAATATTCATACATGGCTTTGAAGGGTATTTCTCCTTGGATCCTGCATATGAATGCTTCCCATCCTTCCATTGCATTCCAGAATGTGATAGCTAATTTAGGATGTTGTTTGTGATTTGGTGTACCATATGCTGTCATATTTTGAAAGTGATCCAAGCCTTTGTATTGATTAATATGGCAATATGAAATATAGGCATTGAGGTCTCCAAATCGATTGTCATGGGGGTCCGACTCTGCAGGGGCTGTGTATGTTATTCCTCTATATATTAAGGCACTGAATAAGCCACTCCTAGTTCATATGAAGTTATGTTCGAAAGGTCCTTGAGGTCCAGTTACCTGACGTCTTGATGGTGCAAGTTCCCAAAATGGCATGTAAAAGTCTGGACATTTTATGATTTTGCATATTAGATCATTGTCCGAGGGATGTGAGGTCAGTGATTGTGTGAGTGGCATTATATCCCTCAGGAATTTAACAAATTCCACTATGGTTGCTTGTAGAGTATCTGGATTTGAGTTTTTGGTCATCACACCAAAGGGCAGACACATTTTGGCAATATTTCTCATCGCCTGTGTCTCCATGAATGTTGACTAGCAATAGGCAACTGTTGTAATTGGTTGCACGTTTCTGTAATCCACTTGTCTGAAATGTGTTTGATTTTTCTGTTGTTGCATAGTTCTGACTTTGGAAAGCAGTATGCTTTCCAAGTAGCATTAAGAAGTAAGATGTCATATGAATTGGTGTTGGTTGTCAGTATGTTGACAAACTTCCCTTGGGCAGCAGAAATGGTTTCTTCTTTGGGGTATTGAAGCCACTGGGCTATGACTGATATTGTTTCTTTGAGCACGTATGCGCTCAGCTCCTTGTCTAGGAGAAAAGGAGCATGTCCGCCGGTTGTGCATGGTCCTAGCACTATTGCTGTCATAGGTTCCATCTCACAAAATGGTGGTTGATCTTTTCTTTGGATTTCCAATTGACCTATGGACCACGTCTATTGGAATCTTCTTAAGATATTGATCTATGTATTGCAAAGTTGATGGGAACACACACCTCTATGAAACTTTGCACTTTGCGTATCAGATTAGCTATCCATGGTATGTGTGAGTTACAGGGCTCTGTCATTATGGCTTTGATTTCTGTGACACATGCACATTCTACCCAGTCCCATGCAAATCCGTGGGCCACCATGGTGTGTTGTCTATTGATGTGTTCTTGTATATTGTCTTTTGCACTGTTGGATTTAGCATGCTTGACCTTCAACCATGTCTCTGCAACAATTTGTAATGTTTGGTGCTCAAAGGGGTTTTTCTGCATATCCACGGTCCTGCTGTACATCTTTGCATTGCATATTGTGAGTGGGTCGTTGATGTCTTTATTAGTTGTCGGTATGCCTTCTATTTTCTTGATATCTGATGCTAGCTGTTCACATGCATTTTGAATGTTTGCATAGCTCAAAGAGACCTCAAACAGTGTCACTTTTGAGCATCAGTCTTGTGTGATTATAGTAAGGCTATTGGCTTACAGTTGCTTCCCTTCAATCCATTGTTTTCCTTCAACTGCTGGGTCATGAATCCACTTGAGTTTATTGGCATATGTTCTTGGGCGCTGGAAACATGTCCGGTCTCATGTTCATTGTTGTTGTTGTTTGTAAGGATTTTACACTTAAGGTGTGGTTATCACATGAGCTCAAAAGAACCATTCCAAACAGTTCTATAAAGCGGTGTGTGATGTTTACAAAGTAAGTGATGATGATTAACCTAAGGTTATTCTCACGCTACAAATAGTATAGTTGTGGACATATATGTACACAATTATAGCATAAGCATAGCCTATGCCGCTACAATACTTATTATATAGTGGTATATACTACTATCAATGGTATATGTATGTATCAAGGGAAGTATAATTCCTTTACACCCTCCCCCTCAGGCCAAAACCTCGGGGAGGCTGACAATGTATCATACATCATGTCAACGGATATTTGATCCATTGCCAGCAGTAGGGGATGGGGGACCCATTTCCCTGTCTGGAGGGTGCCCATCCTCATATATCTCGGACGTATCAACCCCGAGATCTTCATTACCTGTTAAGCTAGTATTTGTACTGGCTGCGGTGAAGCTACTCCCAATGGATGGAGCAGCGGCAGTGCCTTTAGGCACTGCATCAGCGACTATGTCACTATAGTCGATTCGTGCACATAGTGACACAGAGGTGTTACCCTCAGTAGCCTTACCTTTCCCTTTCAGGTCAGGTAAAGTGGCAAGGCTAAATGCCTTGCGTTCCACGGCACATTGCTGTGCTGAATGTGCTGCCTTGCTGTAGCGCAGTTCAGAGCTCACCCTCTCATAGTAGGGTTCGAGAAAGTCTGTGGCACAGATGGGGTCAACTCCCCCATGATGGCCCAACCACAATGCAATATCTTTCTCGCTAGTGGATTGGGCGTCACTGCTCCAACCGAACTTATTCAGTGCTGAGGATCTAAGATCCCCATTTCCTTGTGGCATATGCCACTGAGCTCCAACGAGGCTCTCCCATTTTCCCTTCTGGGACAATATTGCGCCTAGCATGGTCCGGAAGATGAGGCTATCAGTTTGGGGGGTGATCTTATTCACCCACACCCAAACGTCAATGTCACTTAGATTTAGTGACATGTAGACTTCCTCCCTGATGGCTGCAGGGAGTCCCTCTGGGTTATAAATCCAGAGCATTAGTGCTGACTTTAAGTCAGCAGGGGTGTCGGGGTGGACTGCAAAGCATTCCAGCCGGGTGCTCTCCTTGTGGCCCTTTTTTATACGAGCCACAGCTCTCTTCTGAGCAGGGGTGCATTCAGGGTATGGCAGGGAATCATCCCTGTCTGGGAGTATGGTAAATTGCCTATGGCGGGGGCGATTTCATTCTGTAGCTTGCGCTTTTTAAGCGCACACTTGGACGGCTCCTTTGAAGGAGTCATGCAGACGATGTTCTCGTCGCTGTCTGTGGATGTGTCGTCCCATGGCTTATATGGCAGTACCTTATACAGTACCGGTGCACCTGTAGTAAAGTCACAGATGTATGCATTACCTGGCGGGGGTGGAGGCATACCTGGCTTAGTGATAGGCCAGATAGGGATGTCTGTCCCCATTATGTAGTGTGCCAGGGAGGGCGACACAGGGCCGGGTGATTGAGACAGCTCACCGCTAGACATGTCTGGGTAGCTCACAAGGCTTTTTCACACCTCGCAGCTCTAGATATTCATCTAGTGCTTCTGGCTCCTTGCATTCAGCAAGTGGCTCCCATGTCACATCTCCTAGAGTCCAACATACTTGGAACTCTAGTTCTTTCTCATTTGTCCACGTATGGGTGAGTATTTTGTCAATGAACCATTCTTGTTCATCAGTTTGTCCAAAGTCATAAAACGACTTCGTGTCTCGCTTTGGAAACAACTCGTTGTTGTTTGCTGTATACGGTCGTATTAACGCTGTATGAAATGTAGGGGTGATCCTTTGTGCACTGAGCTCGGGTGGTAACTTGAGCTTTATGTTAGACATTTTGTTATGTATGTCTAGTACTTTATATGGTCCAATAAACTTGGGCATAAGCTTCCTTGCCCTCCCTTTGGGCAAGGACAAGTTCTTAGTTGACAGGTAAACTAAGTCTCCAGGCACATATATGCTGCCTGTTCTTCGCTTTTGGTTAGCGTAGTGTGTCTGTGACACACGACTTTCAATGATAGTGTCATGCACTTCCATTATGTTCCACAGTGCTTGCTGTGCGAATTGTTTAACACCTCTATACATGGTGTTAATCTCTAGCGTCTGTCCAATTCTGGGAAGATATCCACCATTCAGTTTGAACAGTGCAAATCCTGTTGATGCATTGATGCTGCTTTTCAGTGCAAATTCAACCATTGGGCATTTTTCTGCCCAATCCTTTTGGTCATTGCAGACTACTGTTTGCAATATTTGACCTATAGAGTGATTCACTCGTTCTGTTGCTCCATCCGTTTCTGGGTGGAATGATGTGGACATGAGGAGTTTATTCCCCATTAGCCTTTGTAGTTCCTTCCAAAATATGGAAGTGAACTTTGAGTCTCAATCTGATGCTATTGAGTCTGCTGTCTGATGAAGTCGTACAACTTCTCATAGGTATAACCACGCAACCTGCCACGCAGTTACTTTAACTGTCATGGGTATCAAATGTACCTGTGACATTAATCTGTCAATTATTACGAGCAGGTAGTTGAATTCCTTCAACTTTGGGAGTGGGCCCATAAAGTCCATTCCTATAGATTGCCAGGGCCTTTCTGGCACTGGTAATGTATGCAGCAGCCCAGTGGGCTGCTGGTTATTGATCTTGTTCTGTTGACAAGGTCCACATGTTTTGCAGAAGGATTGTATATCCTTCATCATTGTTGGCCACCAATAATAATGGCCAATGTAATTAGCCGTTTTAAATTGGCTAAAGTGGCCAACGGCTTGGTGATTGTGGTCTATTATGACCTCAAATAGTCTCCTCCCCCTCAGGAAGGCTTCACGGGGTAAGCATACCACACTTCTTTTGGACCTATTCTTGATCCAAATTAATCCATCTTTGATCCCAAAGTGAGGATGCGCTTCAGGGTTGGCTAAGACCTTTCTTAAGGTCGTGTCTTTTTCATAGCTGTTGCGAACAAGTGCAGCTAAATCAATTGTATTCTCTATGTGTTCACATAGTGATTTTCCTTCTGGACCTGAGTCCAGGGCAATGACATCTTCTATGTCATTTTCGTCTAGTATTCTAGGCAAAGTTTGAGGACACTCAGCTTCCTCATTTAATTTGTTCC
Organism: Ramaria rubella; assembly: GCA_015039355.1. NCBI lineage: Eukaryota > Fungi > Basidiomycota > Agaricomycetes > Gomphales > Gomphaceae > Ramaria > Ramaria rubella. The sequence continues at coordinate 29,862 of MU134426.1, read as the reverse complement.
ATTCAAGGATTATCCTCTTGCTTTTGTTGTATTTGGCAGACTTGCATGCAGCTGCTGCTTGTATTTCAACGAAATGTTCGGCAGGTAGTAGCTCCCTGTCTGGGTCTAGTCTGGTGTCAGCCTGGACATAGACGTGTTCTGGATGTGCATCTTCTGGCCCATCGAATTCAAAGTAGCAGGATAAGCAATCCGCTACTTTATTCTTTACTCCATCCACGTGGAGTGTACTGTATGTAAGGCGGGAGAGGAACTCCCACCAACACACTTGTCTTGGTGACAAATGTGGCTGGGTCTTGAAGTATTCAAGTCCTTTATGGTCAGTGACTAGGACGAACCTTTGTCCTAGTAGTTTATCCTCCCATTTCATGAGGGCTTTGAGCATGGCTATTGTTTTGTGCTCATGTGTTTGGTAGCTATGCTGCGCTGATGTGAACTTCTTAGACAAGAAGCCAGCAGGTCTACAGGTTTCCCAGTCAGGGCCTTGTCCATATACCACACCGACTCCAGTCTTGGAGCCGTCACATATGACCCAGATTGTCTCTGGATTATCCATGTCTATGAGCTTCAATATCAGAGCTTTGGAAGCTAATGCTTTGATTGACTCAAAGCACTTGTCTAATAAGGGCATCCATATGAACATCCTGTTATTCCAGGCACAGCTTGAAAGGGGTGTATTATATGCTGTTATATCTGGCATATATGGTGCTAAATATTGAACTAGTCCTAAGAAACATTGAATTTCAATGTATGACCGAGGGCGGCGCTGTCAGTTTACTTTTGGAAATGGATCCAAAAGACAGTGGGTAGCGGTGTCATTGTTGCACAGCTACTTACACTGGTGTTTGGCTCAGTGTGCTTTGCTATCAGCAGCAACAAAGCACTGGAGACATGACACAAAATGTACCTAGAGAAAAGCGTGGGAAAATTTTGAAAAAAGATCAAATTTTGACACCATTTGTACGGTGGGAAAATGGTGGGAAAATTGAAAACATAGTGTTTTTTTGGTCAATTTATTTGGGGTGCAGGTGTTGACCAATGTTAAGATTTGATTGGGGTGGAAATTAGAAATTTGCCACAGATTTGTGTCCCACACAATTCAGGGCATTTTTATCAAATTTCTCACGATTTTCACACCCAAGCATTTTGTGGGCAAAATTACAATTTTTCCAGGGAGAAGATTGAGAACAAAAGGGAAATTGCAGGAAAATTATAACTTTGTTTACAAAATGCTTGGGTGTGAAAATCATGATAAAATTAACAAAAATGCCTTGAATTGTGTGAGGCACAAATCTGATGCAAATTCCTAATTTTCACCCCAATCAACTAACCCTACAGTGGGATTGTGTGCCTCCAACTTCAAAGTAACCAGAGATAGTCTGGTTTTCTTCACACAGTCGTTTAGGCCATGTTTGATCTTTGTGTCGAGCCCTATGGGCATAGACTGGCTCGACAGTTTTGTCTATTATACCGCCCGTGGCTAGTCAGACGGGTTGGACATGGGAGTTTACACTCTCATTTTGTATTTGCGTGGCATATATGCTGCGTCTGTCACAGTATCCTGTGGCATGTATTGTGCTGGCACAATACTCAGTCCGATTCTCCTCGGACTCGTCATCTGATCATCAGAACTTTTCTGTAGGTTCTGTGTGCCAGTCTCCCACTATATGGTTGGGGTAATCTTCTTCAGGAGGTAACTCCTCCTCTTCTAATTGACTTGGGACGTCTGGCAGCTCCAAGTTCTCTCATTCTACCTCATCTCCGAGGTCTTCTTCTATTTGCGTGCCTGCAATGCGCAGCTTGTCCCGTAACTTGGGGCAATTAGTTTTTATGTGGCCCATTTGGCCACATTCGAAGCAACATACATCTGATGTATGTGTTCTCCCTTTTTTGGCTGCGCTCTGCTAGGGGTGTTATTTTCCACTGCTTTATTTCCAGCAGTGCCCACTGGTGCCACAGGTATGGTTTGTGGCTTGTATGTTGGTTTACCTGACTGTGTTTTACTTGTACTAGGCTGTGACTTTGCAGCCTGTTCAGGCTTTGTCATAGCTTGACTCTTTTTTGCTGTTGTACTACCGCTGGCCATGGTAGTACTCACTCACATGCTGTAGTCATAGCGGGACACTGACTCAATTACTTGAGCTTCATGTGACAATTTCTCTAAGGAATGAGTCTCTGGGGTGTATCTCTGTTTGAGGACTTCTATCCTCAAAGATGTTCTTAGCGCAGCTAAGAATCTTTTATTCATAGAGTACTTATCCAGCAGCATTATCATGCGTGCCAAGTACTTTAGGATATCACTGAGGATTTCATCCACCGTATGACTTCCTTGCTCTAGGGAGTCAAATTTGTTTGACACTTGTCTATGTGTCAATATATGTAGAAATTGGTGCTGTAAAGCAGCGGCTACAGACTTGAGGGTCCAGTCCCAAATCTCTCGGTCCCACCTTTCTACTGTCCGAGTGAACCACTCAGATGCCTCGTCTTTAAGGCAAGTGCCCATGTACCCTATCTGAACTTTAGTCTTAGATGGTCAAAGTAGGTTATTCATACTTAACCATCACAGTATTCCTGCGATGAACATCTAAAACTCTTCGAGATTGGCACTTCCCCTGTATGGTGCGGGGTGAGGCATTTTTATTCCTGCCTTTGTGAAGGCGGATCTTTTGGCACTCACATGTCGATTCTCATGGAGTATGTTGCGCACCATCATTGCTATCCCATCTGTATAGGCGGGGTGGTCATTAAAGTGAGTTGGCTGGTGACTGACTTCCATGAGTGGTACCGATTGGTACCTCTCTGGTATGCCCTGTATACTCAGGGCTCGTTGGGGGGCGTCAACATCAGATCCCACTGGGGCCTGACGTATTCCTCTGGCTACAGTTGGAATTTCATGTGTATCACCAGCCAGTCTGGCATTTGAGACTTGTTCATATGAGCTGTATTTGTTCTGCACTATCCTAGCGGCGTGCACTGCTTCTTTCATTTCAGGTCCATTGCCCTGAGGATACTGCGCAGCCACTGCCTTTTCCGCTAGCTCTATGCTCAGTTCTGGAGCAGAGCGATTCCTTCTGGCAGCCTTTCGTTCGGCTTCAGCCCAATGGTCTGCTTGTTCTGCAAGCATGTCTTGTGTGTCTGCAATGCTAATTTCGGTGATGTCATCATCTGACTGAATTTGTCCAGTGACAATTTCAAAGAGGGATTGTCTATCCCTCACTCTATCTCGTGGAGCTTTATGCATCACTTCCCTGTCAGACTGGTCGTCTTCCAATTGAGTTCATTTTAAAGCTCAAGGTATTTCTCCAGGGGGTTCCATTCCCCTTTGAGGTCGTGCTTTGCCCTCTTCATCTGTACACGAAAGGCCTTTTTTCCTTTCATTCACATGCATTGTTTTGCACGTAGTTCTTCTATAATTTTCCTCAGGTGTTCATCACGTCTGACCAATATTTCGGTAGCTTTTGTAGCTGCTTTCGCAATTTTAGCTGCTTGTTCACTCTGTTCATGGGGGAACATTATTTGTTGCCAGGTATCATTCGTCTCTTGCAGGATTTCCTCCATGAGTTTGTCCTTGAGGAATTCTTCCTCTGTTGAATAGTCTCATTCTGAGGCTTGTCTTTCGGGGCTTATGCACCAATTTTCTATCATTTTTCTGAGTGGCTTGCATCACTCTGCTGCCTGGGTTGTACCCCAGACATTCCTCCTTTAGCATCTCGTGTGGGTGTCATACTCGCACATCTGTGGGGCTCTCCTCCTTGCATGGGGCCTTGGTCCCTTGCTTGTCACGCACTGGTGCATGACGGTGTGGAGGATTTTAAACCCTCCCTCTCCATCCTATCAGAACCAGTTGATTGGTTCTGATTGGCACTTCCTGGGCATATCCCTGGCATGCTGGACGTTGATGTCACTGACGCTTCTTTCGAAGTGTCACTTGGATTGCCATCTGCAATCTCATTCACATCAGCTTTGCTCGACGGGCGACTCGTCTGACTCCTGGTTCTGACCTGGAGTCTTGCAGACATTCTTTAAGAAGCACTCTCTGCTTCTTTCTCTAGCAAACTGTATGGTTTGCTTTTTATACACACTCTTTTTTTTTAGATCTAGCCTAGGCTAGTTCTTGGGGTTCAAAAAAAGTGTAAGGATTTTACACTTAAGTTGTGGTTATCACACGAGCTCAAAAGAACCATTCCAAACAGTTCTATAAAGTGGTGTGTGATGTTTACAAAGTAAGTGATGATGATTAACCTAAGGTTATTCTCATGCTACAAATAGTGCAGTTGTGGACATATATGTACACAATTATAGCATAAAAGCATAGCCTATTCCTCTGCAATACTTATTATATAGTGATATATGTATGTATCAAGGGAAGTATAATTCCCTTACATTGTTGTTGTTGTCCTCTGATGCTTCATTATCTGCTTCTGAAGAGTCAGTTGTGCCTTTACAGTGTTCAAATCATTGATGTATTTCTAAGGTATTCACTAGATTTTCTTACTTGTTACATATACAACTGCATCCATGTCTACATCACTCTCGTAATCCACATTTATAGGTTCTATGTGAATCTGTTGTCAATGTGATCACACTAAACATGATGAAGGTTTGCTCACAGTTATTGTCTCCTTCCCTCTTTTTGTTCCCTTTCTTTCCTTGCTTTGCTTTCCTCTTTTTTGTTTTCTTGTTCCCTGTCACATTTGAGTTGTCTTGATTGATTAATGGATTGTGGGCTGGTGCAGGTGCACGGCAGTGGACAATTCCCATGATTTAACTTTTCCTGTCTCCACTTATCAATTTTATGATCTATTCAATTATGGTTTGTATTTAGATTTATTGTTCATTATATATAGCAATACCAGCTCATTTGTTTTCTAACATGCCAAGATTTTCTTCAGTTGTATTGCTTGTCATTATGCATTGACCATCAATTGAACTGCATACCATCATGAGTCCAAA
>MU134426.1:1395-18349 GCA_015039355.1 Ramaria rubella | reverse complement strand
GGCATAGAACACTCTAGAGTTAAATTCCCAGTGAGTCACTATAATATACACTACCTGTAGACAATACTAAACTACCTGAAAAAGGTTACCTGTAGTTATCATCGTGAAACGTACACTCTTACTTCCAAGTGATAAAGATGGGCCATTATGAAGGTTATGGGCCAACACACGGCACTTTAGAATGTGTGATACTTATCTATGCAATGGCACACCGCTAGTACGCCACTGCAGTCAACACACACACACACCATCCCGGCTTCATTGTATATGGTTTCACTACAGAAGTTAATAGAATACTATAAGGTACGTCTCTATATCTAAAATTGCAGTCCCATATCCCCGCTTCATTCTTCATCACTGTACTCATACAGCTGCGTTTCAGCAGCCGTATCCTTCATCAAGATCCTCGTTTCTGAAGCAATGTAAGACGTGCCTGGTGGGTCTTGTATGAAATTCAACAACAGAGTTTTAAGTGGAAACATGTAACTATGCAATTAGTCAGTGTATGCTGTATCTACAGCTTGCAATGGCACCATCATATAACAAGAGTGATCCATTACACAACATCTAAAATCCTTGCAATACCTAATAGTTCAGCACACAACCGAAATATGAGCAGTGATTATACTCCAATATACCAAAAATACAGCTACAATAGTCAATGCTTCCCTGTCTATTGAGTCTGGACAATACACCATCGAATATGTGAACTATAACTCAGTTCGGTCCTTCTGCATCACCACAGGAAGGGGGAGCCCTCAATGGAAGGAAGTGGTGCTTGTCTCTTGCCAAACGTAGGATTAGTATCGAGCCACTTGTCCATTTCGTCTGAACGACCAGCAAACGGTTGCTTCCCGAGTAATGAAATAATATCCTCTCTGTGGGACGTCTTGTAAGATAAATAATAACTATCTCTGATATGAGATGATGAACCGTGTTAATACTTCCTTCTCTATTAACTGTTGAGCAACTTTCTGAACTGAAGAGGGTTTCTCTGTCAGTAGTTCTGTTGTCCAAATGTGTGAAAGGCCAGAATAGCCATCAGTTAGCAATCAAACACATTTTGAAGTTGTTTTGTGTCCACGCACTTGATCATCTTCCGAACCTCGTTGTCTAACATCTCTCCAGTTTTCTCACTAAATGGTTTCTTGAACCCTTTGTGTTGACCTTCACCACCACCATACCTGACTGGTCCAATGATAGCATTCATACCGTAGTTGGCTACTGCTTCGAATGCCATGCGTGTGATCTTCTGCAAGTCATCCCATGCACCCGTCATGATCTGGTGAGTACCGAAAAAGATTTCTTCTGAGATGTGTCCACCAAGGGTCATGCATATTCAGTCAAATAGTTGTGGTGTGGAGAGCAGATAGTGGTCAGGTGGAATGACTAGCCCTTTTGCAGGGCACACGTGACTTCTCACACAGCACTTTAGAATGTGATACTTATCTATGCAATGGCACGCCGCTAGTATGCCACTGCGGTCAATGCACACACACCATCCCAGCTTCATTTTTATATGGTTTCAATACAGAAGTTAACAGAATCCTATAAGGTACGTCTCTATATCTAAAATCGCAGTCCCATATCCCCACTTCATCTCATTTCCTGGGTTACATACAATATGGTCCCACCGGGAAGTGCGTGAGTGACTGTCTTGCCGACATGTGCATAAGGTGTCTTGCTGGGTACTGGATGATGAGTATCCATGCGTTCCATGCGGGTGGGGTTACCCCTGGAGGTGCAGTAGGCGGGGTTCCTCTGTGATATCTCGGGCCTGAAAAACAAAGTTGATGTTTCTGTCTAAACAAATAAAAACTCCTGCACATAACTTGTCAGTATCAGTTTCCACGACTACATTATGTTCATACCTAATTCATAGAACATGAAAAGGCCAGGATGATATTCCGCCGGTAGGTGTGAGTGTACCGAGGTGTTGCTGTATCCAGACTCCTCGTCATTATTGTTGTTGTGTCTGTCACCAGATGGACCAAGGTCAGTTATCATTAAGGGTCCATTGTACATTTGGGCCTGTGACATATTGATCTGGCTTTTGCAATGGTGGAAGTTATCATCTTGTGCGATCAATGGTGAATTGACCAGATCTGCCTTGAGCTGCGCTGCATGTTGAACTGATTCTGGCACAAGCTTCATGGCTGCTATGCCAATGGCCCCATATGTCTGTGGGACATTGTGGACATTTATTTCTAAAGCGTGGGTAGATGATGACACTACTGACCTTGAGCATATGGTTCTGCAATTGACAATCTTTATTGTCTGGTAGCTTACTGTTTGCGTTCACACTACTAACGGCTCGTGGTTTGTCTGTGCTCAGACCCTGGTATTGATAGCATCTGGAGCTGTCGTCTCTCACTTGTCTAGATCGATGACAGCTTTGCTCAAAGTGAAAGCCCCCAATGATTTTGCCCTTTGCGGTTTTTCTGGGACTGCCATGTTGTCTCTCATTTTTGGGCCCTAGAACATCATCTTGCAGCTGCATTACTTCATCCTTGAATGTAGGAGATATTGCATCATATAGTCTTCCATCCAAAACCCATAGCCAGAGGACATCATTGTGTGCGTTTGTGTAATCTGTGCCCCTATAAGTGACTTGTTCACCCATCATTCATTTAATATCATATACCTTTCTTTCTTTCAAAAACAGAGAGTTGCAATTCACCCTGTTGCTTCAAGTCATCTTTGAATCTTCTGACTATTTTGTGATCCTTTGCATGCTTTAAAAGAGCCAGTTGTGCTTCAGGAGATGTATCGGCTTCATAGACAAATGCCTTGCTGTGTGGCCAAAGCAGATGATTGTTATATTGGCAGAAGTTGGGAAGTAATGGATCACAAGACGATAAGTCAACAGGCTCCTGAAGCCATTCCGCTCCGAATGCACCTGGGAGACTGACAAGTCATTGCTACGTTGGGTGTTTGATTGGACAATTTTCAAGCACAATCACGTGTCTCGTTTTTTGCTATCTCTTGCCTTAAGTTCTTTGTAATGATATTGGCATTCACATGCTCATGTCATGTCATGAGAGTTTTGGCTGATGAATCCCGATAACATATCCGGTACAAAGCATCCAAATTATTGTATATAAATGGTTCTTGTGGGCCATATAACAGAGTTTGAACCTCATTTATCCCTCCCCTCTCATCTGCTTCTAATTATACATTTCTTCATGTCCTAAAGGCCTTGATGTCGCACAACGATGTTTTATTCTGCATCTGAACCTCCAATTCGCCACTTAGGTATGTCCTGTTTCCCTGTCTAAGTGAGAGCAGATCTTTATGCCTTGCGAAAAGGATTGACAACCCTTATTTGCATTGAAGCATGCACACGCAGACACTGAGCGAGCACAGGGTGAGTGCAGGACGGATGACATAGATCAGGGTGACTTACCATGGGTTTGTCGGTCCTCTTTGCATCATTGTGTCAAGGTGCCTTTCCTTGTGGTGTATACTGATTGATTCAGATCTTACCAGCCTGTCAGGTGCACACTTATAACCATATGGACATCTGTCAGGTGTGCCATTAGAACCATATGGACATAATGACGTAGACAGGAGCGACTTACCATGGTTTTGTTTCCCTGGTTTGCATCATAGACCTGCTGATACTTGTGCCGCACAAGCGCTTCATCCTGTAAGTGGTTGGTACTCTATCGGAAATGAATCAGCATGGCACATGACACATATCGGTGTGGCTTACCCTTTCTGGGTGGCATCGCAATATTGACTTGCAATATTGATTAAGGGTTGAGGGTCAAGGACTCTAGATGGCTGTTTCAGGTTCGATCAATGAACACCGTGCAACTGGAACACTGACAGACATCAACATGGCATTGCTGATATCTGTGAAAGGTACTTACCTGGAATGATTCAAGGCATCCTCATTGTATATTGAAGGCTTCTTTTGGGTGTTGGAATTTGGTGAGCACATTGCGTGTGCTTGCATTGATGAACGAGAACAATTTGCAACAATCAAGAGATGGGAACCACGATATCTACTTCTGTGGTCTGTTGATATGTATATACTGTAGCAACAAAAAAAAATGTTAGTACAATTTTTTTTAGACACTTCAGTTGGACTGATGGCAACTTACTATTATACTATTAGCCCTATCCGTTTTTTTTTCTTTTTTCTTTTGGTTTTTGTTTTGAAAAGGGGGATAAGGCAATTTCAGAAGGGTCGAGTATTGGCACATAGAAGTTCCATCCTATTGCTGATTGACACAGTCAAACCAGGAGAGTTTGGATGGTCCAAAGCACTGTCCGTTGACACAGTCAAATGAAAGAGAACTGAGGAATGAGAAGTGGGTGGCAAACTTGACGACATGGCTGCTTCTTGTGACTATCACCAGTGACATCGGTGTCCCAATATTGAAGTGAAATATGAATCACATAAGAGATTTCATGATAAGATAGTGCAATATCTTATCACCAAATACTTGGGCCCATGATTTGTCATTGTCGGCCTCAGACCTTTTTTTCATGTCACGTGCATGTAATTTAGCAACACCTTTCATTGGCACTCCATGTCACCACCACATGTCCACTTCCTCCAGTACTCTCACCCCACCCCCTTCTTCCCCTCCTTCCCTTCATCTCTCTCCTCACGAGGGACGACAGTTGACTTAATGTCACCGTCGTTGTCGTCTATCCCCCAGAAGACATGTCATTCTGGGGGACGTTCGTCTTCTTGACACCGAAGGACCGGTTCGCCTCCCTCTTGATCCCCATTGCTGTTGGGTACCTCTGCGCCAGCACCTTCATCTCGAGTTATACCTCTACCCCCTAATTCCTCTGCTGCCAATTTACTTCAATGCATGCCCATGGATCTTTCTACTCCCAAGCGGGCCACGAGAACAGTGCAATGGCTTTGGGATATCCGAGCAGGAACATTGAACATTTCTGCCCCATCTGTAGGTAGCTCATGCAGGTATTCAGTGGGTACAGAAAGTGTGTTTGAATCAATGTGTATTTTTGTGGTATTATTGATACATTTTGTAGCTTCTACCGCAAATGCTGGTGATATTATTGACTGCCTTCTGCAACCCCAATTACCCACACTCACCATTCCACATCTGGACGATCCTCAAAGTACAGAATTTTGGGGGAGGGAGATTCCCGCCGACTCCACTGAAACAGATATATGTGGATTTAGACCATGACAATGTGCTGGCCTGGTTACACAAGGTAGAGGCGAAGTGCCAAGGTTGGGGCAATGGTGTCGGCATGTATTTTTTGTTTTTCATTTTCCTTCTGTATATCTGACCTTTAAACAATCTTTGTCTTTCAGTGTCTCACTTCTTAATAAAAAAAATGAGCAATCCGTAATTTCAGCCCAAAAGATCATTATTGCATAATGACACCCAATGTAGAATATATACCAGAGCAACCTGCATTAAGTGGAGTCCCCGAGATTATGAACGACGGTCTTTTGGGCCTATACGAGTGGATGATGCACCCATGCAACTTTCTGCCACATCGGGCTTATGAGGTGTTTATCCTGCTGCCTAACTCTGATGATTTGAAATTGTCAATACTCTTGCATCCATTGCATTGAACTGACATGATATTCCAGCCCAATAACCCCATGGGCCGCTTGCACAACAGAATATGAGGTGATGTGGAGCATATTTTCACATCTGTTGGCAATCGGCTTGTGCAGCCCTGGAAGATGGCATATAATGGATGTTTACTTCCACGCAATACTAGACACCACACTGCTGTCACTTATCACGTGCTCATGAAACAATCTATGCTCTGGACTTATGCTGTCATGATCTGGAGACAATTTCAATGCTCTTGTGTCGATTTGATCGTGTTTTGTGACTACCATGAAGCTTCTGATCACATTAGAACACATTTATTACCTGCTCAGACCACTTGTACAAAATTGAGGGGTGCCTTTAGTCCTGATCCTAATGTCATTAAACTATTGGCATGTCTTGGAGCACCTGCATGTCACATGCACATTCTGGATTAATTGCCCCCCTTGGAGTGCAAGGTTCAGCTTCAATCATGGACCGTGTTTGAAGGGTTTCATGAACCAGTTGCCAAAGGGGAAGATTGGCACATGCCTGAACTTGTTATCAATATGTTTTAGTCCATGGCTCTAATACAGATGCCACCCACGCTGGTTCCAGATGTAGACAGATTTGCATATTTCCTGGATTGTCAATGAATCTAATTTTCTTTTCTCTTCTCATGAACAGTGTTTTACTGGAGGCCTGGGTGCAGACTCCAATTGTATGGACATTGACTCACCTCTGAGGCTGCTGCCTTAGGATATATTGGCAGTGGGGTCTGACAGTGTGGATTTCTATAATTTCGAGGACATGGGTCCAGAGGATGGATTAGAACTAGGGGAAGCATGTGAACATTCAGACTATGAAGTTAACATTGGGGATTTTGATGAAGAAATGTTCCACAAACAATCTTGCGCTCATCCTGTGGATTTTGTGCGGTGGGATGAAGGTGATATACACCCTGGGCCATCGACATCTTCAGCTGCCTGCAAACAATGACACTCCCCTGCTCTTGGCAAAGAAACCCCAGGCACAAAGAGTAGATTTTCAACATCTGGAATCAGAGTAGCACTGGCCATTTCTTACCCCAGTGGCTATGGATCTTCAAGGGCCAGAACTCATAAGGATGTGATGTACAAGCATATGAACACATTGAGGAATGATGTCAGCACCACAGGAAACCCTATTGTCAAATCATCCAAAAGACGCAGTAAATATTGATTCTATAATCGTCACTTGTTTTATATTAAGTTTCATCAATAGAAGAGCTTCCTGCTGGTACTGTGTGTCATTGATGAACTTGGTCAAGTAGTCAGGAACCCATCTCCATCCCCAAAGGATTCGAAGAGATGGATGCGTGAATATTGAGGGGCGAGTGGCCTCCAGACTGTCTTGTTCCATGGGTGGTCACTCCTGTTGAACGATGGGAACAAGCCCGCAAATCTGTTTGTTTGTCTGAGTCCAGACAGATCAAATTGTTCAACAATCCCACTTGGCGACTGCATATCAACCCTAAGGTGGTTACATTTGCACCACCACCTCATATATTCTATAATACAGTACACCTGTCCACAATGATATATAATTGGCTCCTCATCCAGGATGGCATCATCCATTTTTTCAATGCCAATCCTTCATACCTGAAATCAGCCCATCACCTCCAAAATTCTGAATGTTGGTGTCATTCTTTGTCTGGTGTATTGCCTGCTGACTCGCAAGCTTTGGCCATCAAAACTCTTCACATAGCTCCTGTGCCGTTGGTTCTTCCAAATGAACCATTTCCTTTAGTCTGGCGAAACTGGCACGTGTCTGATATGGAGACATTGACGTCCGATCACCTTCTAGCCTTAGTGGTTTGGGAACTCAATGAGATATTATTCATGTTTGGGTTTATACTATTGGACAACACAATTTTATCCAATGCTGCTACACCTGTCAGCACTTGATGTATGTGTCGTGAAGCTTTTTTGAAGAGTTACAACATGCAACTTGACCTTGTGCCAACGTACAAGTACCACGAGCGAGCAATTTAATCAACGGATGATCTTTGGACTAATTGCATTGGTTTTGTGAAGGTGTTTGGTGAAATCATGCAGGATTGGCTTGAATTTCCTAGACATCATAAGGATTTCAGCAGGATTGCATCCTTGAACACGCAATCATTCTTGAAAATTGAAGAGGAATTAATCTTCTTTTTTATAAGAACTTATGCTGATTATTACAGTCGCCATCCTAATCTGCCTAGCATGTGTCTGCATGTGCAAATGCCCGTTTTGTAACCATCATTCACTCTGTAGCCTTAACTCCATCAATTTTCCACATCTTTTTTTGTTTTCTTCTTCCCTTCTGATTTTAATTTGAACCATTGACTTGCAAATGCCTGTTTATTTTGTAGCATCAAATCAACACCATCAGTGTCCTATACCTTGTATTTTTTTTTTTTTTGTGATTTTGATTTGAAAAATCCATTGCAAATGCCCATTTACTCTGTAACATTAACCCCATTGGGTGACAGTAGCTTTCTCTGTTCTTCTTTTCTTTTCTTACTAATTTCTTCTATTCTTTATACTGTGGTCTAAATTTTCAATTTTCAATGTCAATGGAATATCTGGTCCTTTCAATCCTATTCACATCAATCCCAATTTCTCCAACTATGCCTTTCTACTGGGAATGGGTATGCATGGTGCATGGTTCAGTGCAGCCACCCCTAAATATGTGGAAAATATGATGGGAAAGGGTCACCAGCAAAGGGTCCTGCTGTGAGTTTCCACATAGTGTGTTAGCAAGAAATGTACTGATGTTGCCCTGGAAGTTGGATTTGTTGGTATGGTTCTTCTTGGTGACAATCTACAGGTTATGCTCAAGCTGTAAGAAGGTAGATTCTTACAGTAGCATATATGCTACTAGTTAGGACATATAAGTCACCAGAGTGACTTATGAGGTTGTATTATATAAGCTGCCCACAAGGGGTGCCTGTAGATGGTGGACAACTATACAGTTGTCCACAAGTAGATTAGATAAGCAGATAATTTTACTTGTAACCACACCATTCACAGACACCAATCAATTATTGGCTCAGTCTGTTTGTGTGACACAATTAAGTTTCTTACACTTTTTTGACTGCCAATACTATTGGTAGCACTGCGAGAAAGAAAAATATCAACTGATCTTTTATTACCCACAAAACTGATGAGTTTAACACTCCCTGGAATCCTTGGAGTAAACAGAAATTTACTGTTTATTCTTCTACATTTAATAGAAGAATGCCTCAGTGTGGCTGATAGATCATAGATCTATGGCATCAGTAAGGAATCGAAGCTAAAAATCTAGATCTGGAGAGGATCCACAACCAAGGGCCCAGACAGGAGAACTGAGTCTGCCCACGATGTGGACAGGTGAATGGGAACACCGATGAGGGTAACTAGTCCTCGTAATACTACGACACCCGGAGCTTCCAACTCTAGGAGTCAAAAGCGACTATCAGCGGATCCAAGAAGATCTGCACTGGAGGAATCAGAAATGGACAAGATATTGTCCGTTAAGAGAAAGAACAGAACTTTGACTAGGTTGAAGTTACGATCGTCTCTTGATGAGTCGAGAGAGCCACCAACAAGCGACATGGACAACTTGCTGGGGTTGCGAATGTCACAGCTCTTGCATGTCCAAGAACATCACAGATTGCGCAGTTCACCATCCCAAACAGGGACGATAGAGCAGGGGTCAGTGTGCTGGGATGAAGAAACCCGGCGATATGAATGTACAACTCGACATATTGCCCGGATGATTACAGCCCTCAAAGAGAGCCATAAAACCATAGGCACCATGCAGGAAGTGAGCCAACAAGCAGCTGAGGCAGCTCATGCAGTGGATGAAGCCGTGAACCAACTTCAAGCATTAGGAGATGGCATGGAACTGTTAATACAGTCCTTGGAGGAGGAAGTACATGGACCTTTGCGAGGAAAGGCCCCTGAGTGTGGCAACAATCCCAATAGGGATTGTGAAGTAGACCGTGAGGCAGAAAAGGCTCGCAGGAAGTGAGACAGACAGAGGATGCCACCTCCATCTGGGCTGAGCACTAGAAGTGGTCCTCGGGAACCTAGTGTCACGATAGAGCAAGACAGTGTCAGTACGCGCCGGCATACTGAGGAAGAGACAGATTGTGAGCTAGAGGCTTGCGATAGAGAAAATATCCACAAAGGAATTTGCAGATCAAAAAAAAACTTATAATGAGCAAGAAGTGCTCAAAGCAGTGACCCAACAGTCACTGCGGGAGATGATGAAGTCTGACACCAATAGTGTCAGTACCATGACTAGCATTCATGTTAGTCTTGAATGCGAGTTCAATCACTGGGATAGGATCAAACAAAAAGCAGTGTGACAGAATCACCGTGTGCTAGAGGTCCATGCTAAACACACGGATAAACTAGTCGAAGAAGCATACACTGGGTTAGAGGCCTTCGATAAACTGATCGAATCCGCAAGAGTAGCTCGATCTGTCCTCAGTAGCAGCTATAGACTGAGAGATGTGTTTCTAACAGCTGACAAACATCGACCGTTGTATGAGATCGACAAAGACATCATTGATCCACCAGTGCAGCAGAATGTGAATACTCATGTCCCCTGGCTGCACAGGCAGATACAAGTGATACCGCGTGTGGTATCAGTGGCAGTCACAGATCCTGAACGAAGGATTCAGGAGGTGGGGGGAAATCTGTCTAAAA
Organism: Ramaria rubella; assembly: GCA_015039355.1. Taxonomy (NCBI): domain Eukaryota; kingdom Fungi; phylum Basidiomycota; class Agaricomycetes; order Gomphales; family Gomphaceae; genus Ramaria; species Ramaria rubella. The sequence goes on along the minus strand of MU134426.1, from coordinate 8,091 downwards.
ATGTAGATGGAGTCACAAATATGGTGCAAGCTTCCCTTGAGAAACACAAGGACAGCGAGCCAGACAAGTCTGTGCTTGCCAAAGCCGGAGTAAAACTCCCTCACCCAGCAGAATATGCTGGGAAAGTGGATCTTGAAGAATTCGCAAACTTCGTCTCAGGGATCCTGAGATGGCTAGGCATGAATGGTCTATTGGGACCATCCAGCACAGAACTCCAATTAAACTATTTAGGCACGTGCCTCAAGGGTGAAGCATTGGAATGGTACACTCGAAATATTGAGCGTCATGATTGAGTCATGATCAACTGGACCCTGGGAAGTGCAATCGCTGGGTTACAACAGTGATTCCTTCACGCACTCATGCACAGGCATGTGTCAAATAAATTCAATACAATTGTGCAAGGGACAAGAACCGTTCAGGAATTACTGAACGATATTACGAAGTACGCGGCATGGATGATACATCCGCCAGATGAGTATACGATCTGCAAACGGTTTGTAGCAGCGCTTAGCGAAGCACTGCGTCATTAAGTCTTAAAATTAGGCTATACAACAGAATTCAGTTCAATAACTGAATTATATGAAGCCGGTAGAGGATGTGTCTCGATATGACATCGGGTTGCGAAGAACGGAACCTCGCAGCACTCATGCGCCGCAGGCAAAGCCAACATCGACAACTAGTCAAAATCAGGCTGGGCCAAGCTTGTCCCCAGCTCCCAACACAGGAAGCTGTCCGACTGCGAAGCAGACAATATATCATCCACCTAATGCTTGACCTCAAGCCGAAACAAGGCCAAGTATACCCCAAGCAGAGGTACAGACTATGCAAAGAGCTGGAACTGGAGCTATCGTCGCTTCACGTCCTTCGCAAAAACCTTCTGGAGGTTCAGGGGGTCAGGAATGTAGCACAGAGGTAATGTGCTACGAGTGTGGACAGGTCGGGCATATCAAGCCGAATTGCCTGCAATGGAAGAACCAACCACGCATAGCAGGTGCATGGTTGGAGGAAGTGGTTGAGCACTCGGGGAGTGCTCAAGAAAGGGAGGAGGAGCCACAAAGTGGCAAACTAGACGAGTGAATGAATGTCCAAAATGACCATGAGAGCGAAATTGGCAAACTAGTCATTGATTACCAGTTGGAGGTTATGCCCTATCAATGGGATAATGACGACGGTACAAGAATGCAAAGCTTGTATTGAGCAGACGGAGTACGTCCTCTAGAAGGATCGTATGAAGAAAGGCAGCACATATATGTGGTGCAGATGCCAGCTATCACAATCAGTGGTGGTTTAAGCTGAAACAATGACTTCCATATACACGCGGGAGTCATAGACAGGACCATTGAGCCTGTCTATGATCATTGGTTTGGACTGCATGATAAGACGCGCCCCAAACGGGCGCGTATAGACAACCAAACAATCTCCAGGTATTGGGAGATTGGTGGAGTCAGAGCCCACTGTCTATTAGACAGTGGGTGTGAGGGAAGTTATGCTCTCCAGAGATTTTATACGAGCTGTAGGCATTAAGATGGTCGAACTTGAATGTCCAATTGGTCTACAGTTAGCATGTGTCAGCAGTAAGTCGACCATCAACTATGGAACGCACACCAACATCCATTTTGGTGAGCGTAATATCGAGGAATACTTCGATATAGCGAACATAGATTATTACAATGCAATACTAGGAACACCATTCCTACATAAGTTAGGGATATCCCTCAACTTTAGAGATCAGGGATGCATCTGCATGGGAAAGGAAGTAATTCCGAACCATGCGAATGCCTGGGAAGAACAGGCATACTGTAAAAACCCAGCTGAACACAAGACTTGAATCACAAGTCTTAAACCCAACCTAGCAAGCCACAAACCGTGACTTGCAAATGGCTCTTCGTTATATGTGAAGCCACCAATGAGCTTGCCAGATGGGAGGCGAGACAGAGGAAAATGGAAGGAAAACCAGAGAAACATTGACGTTAGTCCAATCAACCAATGTACTGACGTGATTGCCAAAGGAGATACTGGCTCCAAGCAACCATTATTGATGGCTGAAGACTTTCCCAAACTTAGGGAAAGATGGGAGCTAGAGTACCCAGATCTCTTTGGAGGTGTGCCGTTAGAACTTCCTCCTTGGAGGAAATTAACCACGAAATTAAGTTTGTGGATGAAACCAAACAGTTTCATTATCGACTACCAAAGTGCCCAGAAGAACTCGAACTGATCGACAAAGTCAACCGGTATACCACCGCTGGGTGGTGGGTACCAGCATCAGTATGTTCTGCAGCACCAGTGCTATGCATTCCGAGGAAAAACGGAAAGCTCAGAACAGCAATAGACTTACATCTACGCAATGACAACATGGTGAAGGACATTACACCTTTCCCAGACCAGGATACGATTCAGCATGACATAGCTTGTGCTATGTATCAATCTAAACTTGACATGTCTGACACATATGAACAAATATGTGTAATCAAGGAGGACATTGACAAGACGGCCTTCACAACCATATTCAGCACATTCAAAAGCCAGGTTTTGCAGATTGGCAACTGTAATGCGCTGTCTACATTTCAACATCTCATGATGTTGATTTTTCGTAACCAAATTGGTCGATCAGTCCATGTATACTTGGGCAATATATTTATCTATTCGAGCTCTATAGAAGAGCATGAAAAACACCTGGGACAGGTGTTTGATATTTTATGTGAGGCACATCTGTTTCTCAGTGGAAATTGAGCCAAGATCAATTTGTATTCACCTCTTATGGAGTGCCTTGGTCACAGAATAGGTGATGAGGGCATACATGCTGATGGTTCAAGGTTGGAGGAACATTTAATGAAGTCCAATGATTTCTAGGACTTGTGGAGTATCTGGCACCCAGATTTGACGGTGTATACAACTCCCTTATCAGGAAGTGCGCACAATAATAGGACGTTTCAATGGACACCCTTTATGGATAAGTGCTTTGAATCCATCAAAGCACTAGCATGTAAGGCTCCGATTCTGAAGCCAATAAATCATGCTAGCTCAGAATCCATTTGGGTTGTGACCGACGGTTCCAAATCTGGAGTTGGGGCAGTTTATGGACAAGGTCCAGACTGGACAACTTGTCATCCAGCAGGATTTCTATCAAAGAAATTCAGTCCTGCACAACAGTGTTACAAAATGCAAGAGCATGAGACGATTGCTATCCTTGAAGCACTTGTGAAGTGGGAGGATAAGCTGCTATGTCGCCAGTTCACACTGGTGACGGGTAACAAAGGTCTCGAATACTTCAAGACACAACAGCATCTGTCTGACAGACAGGTGCGGTGGTGGGAATTTCTCTCCAGATTCAACTATACCACGATACATGTACCAGGGGTGGAGAACAAGGTAGCCGACTGTCTGTCATGCTACTACGGGAATGACAAGCAGGGTGAACATCGCCCAGCAGATCTAGAAGAATACATTGACGCAGATCTGCAGCTAGACCCAGAAGGAGAATTTTGCCCAATGGATATATTTGTAGAAATGTGAATGGCCGCAGCGCGACGGTTGCAATGATTACAAGATGTGACAGAGCAGCGTGTCATAGATGCGCAGCAGATGGCGCAAGCAGGGGAAGAACCTCCCACACAAGTGGAAGGTAATGAGGAGGACAATGTACTAGCTACAACATCGGGTGCAGACTCAGAGAGTCTACGCTCACGTGTAGAACATGAGTTTGACCTACAACAAGCCGTAGCCAATGGCTATGGAAAAGATCCAATACTCAAGAAAGTGTTGGCAAATCCCCAGGCTCACCCTCAATTTGGGGTGAGAAACGGACTGGTTTGGACAAAGAACCAGTTCAAGAAAGATGTAGTGTGTCTTCCCCAGGAAGTTTTTTCCAAGGGGAGGAGAATGGTCGAGATAATCATTGATCATGCACATAGAGTAGTTGGTCACTTTGGGTGATTCAAAACTGACAAGTACATCAGGCGATCGTACTGGTGGTCAGGAATGGAAACCGACATAGAGTCATTCTGTGGATCCTGTGCAGCCTGTCAGGCTGAAAAGAAGGACAATAGATGACCAGCAGGGTTATTGCATACCCTGCCGATACCTGATAGACCATGGCAGTCTTGAATGGACTTTGTTGGTCCATTGCCGGAATCGAAGGGTCACGACTATTTACTGGTCATGATTGACAGACTCATGTCTATGGTGCAATTAGTTCCAACTACGACAAGAGTGACTGCGCGATAAGTCTCGTGGTTATACCTCAAAGAGGTAGTACAGTTGCATGGAGTACCTGACTCAATAATATCGGATCGCAACTCCAATTCACCTCCATATTCTGGAGGGAATTGTAGCGTATAATGGGCACGAAGCTGCTCATGTCCACAGCATTCCACCTGCAGACAGATGGAGTGACAGAATGAGTAAATCGTTCTGTAGGACAAATACTCCGCACGGGAGTGCAGAGTGATCAGAAGGATTGGGCCAAGAAATGCCCAAGGTAGAGTTCACACTGACCAGCTCAGTCAGCGTGACCACAGGATATGCACCCTTCAAATTGAACAGCGGATATTTGCCCCATATCAGGCAGGTGCTATCAGTGGATACTACATTTAGAGGAGTGCGGCAGTTTGCACAACAAGTGTTGTGGAACTTGATTGATGCTCACAATGCCATCATCACGAGCCAAGTACAGCAGACAGACACTGCTAATACCAGACACCGTCAAGGAATGACATACGAAGTTGGACATCTAGTATATCTGTCTACAAAGAACCTGTCCTTACCTAAAGGACAGGCAAAGAATTTGGTACCCAATTATATTGGGCCATACTCAGTTATAGAAGTGGACAATTCCAGTTCTACAGTGAAACTTGAGTTACCTCCAGAGCTCACAGCTCAGAGGATACTACCAAAGTTTCATGCAAGTTGAATTAAACCGCATATACCCAATGACAATGAATGATTTCCTCGTGGTGACGTAAATTATCTGTTCGACTTTGGGAAAGAAGACAAACCAGAATGGTTTGTAGATGAGATTCTGGCTCATTGCTGCGCTAGTAACTCCAAGCTGGAGTGACAAGTAAGATGGACATTGGGATATGTCACCTGGGAACCACTCTCTGCATGCAGAGAGTTAGAAGCGCTAGATGCCTATCTAGAACTAAGGGGAGTTAGGAAGCCACTAGAGCTTCCTAGTCATGCCTCATAAGGCATGAGAAAGATGACAAGGAGTCCTTAATAAAAAGGGATAAAAAAGGACTCAACATGAACATGATTTGTGTCAACAATTCATGTGACGCAATGACATCATGTGAATGTAGTCATGTGACGCATCAGGTGCGCTCGCTCTGATGTTAAGCAACAATTTTATCACCGCTTCAAGGTCTTCTTGCCACCCATTACCACACTCGCACCAGTGCAAGTGTCAAAACGAGCGCTATCCATGGATGCCGAAGCATCCCAAACACACCACTCAGCAGAGGCACTCCCTGGTGCCTCTGAGCAATTGCGATGCTCCAAAAGGAGTAATGCTGGACTGTGCATGGTGTCAAGGACACCATCACCATCGTCCACTGCAACTTCTGTTCGGAGTGCAACACATATGCGCAGCATTTGCTGCAAGCCACAAAACTGCAGCTCATCGCCCCCCAAATGGGTGACATCGAACACGCAATAATTGTGGCCTGGCCACCTTTGCTTGCTGAGATGGTGCATCCTTTGATTAAAGACATGGTAGCCTCCTATAAGGAGGATATACATGTGCTCAACTGTTATGGATCCCTATAATGTACTTATAGTCTCAAGAATCTGCCTATAGGGTTCCAAGTGTTTCTGATCAGTGGTTCTCTTTATATTTCTATTCCTTGTCCACTGCTGCTGGGTTCACTATTAATGATTCACAAGAGTCCACAACTTGGGTCGCTGACCTAATACTTGCCAAATCAGTAACTCAGCTTCAACTCAGCTACTGACCAATAATTACCATTATTGTAACTCAGCAGCTGAGGTAAGCCAACTCATTGGTCAGCAGGATCATTAATTAGCTCCACAGCAGGTGACTTCTTATTTATCATCCAATATTAATTAGCTAGAGACATTATGACGTCACTACAACCCCAAATCTGAGCCTGAATGCTATGATATCATTTCAGCATCATAGTTATTCATGAGTCAGTAATTTAGTGACATCAAAGTCGTCACTAGCCAATAGTTAGCTTCATATTAATAGTGTAGAAGCTTCTGGAAGATTCTAACCATATATGGCAGCTGCCAGAACCTTCCAGCAGCTTCCATTCTATTGTTAGACCTTCCTAAAGTGTCTAGGGTGTCTCAGATGTAAAGCTATAAGTATAGCTCTAGGTAGCCTTGCAAAAAAGCAATCACACACACATTTCACACCCCACTTCTGCCTGAAGCCTGAGTCTTCTATCAGATCAGTTCAAGCCTGAAGAAACTTGACCTAGCTGAAAAACTCTGTAAGAGCCTCTTTCAGTCTGCCTCTCACCTTGCAGGGGTGAAGCACAATCTCTTCAGCTTTTCGCTGCTTTAGTTGGAGCTCTGTAGTTCGTAGGACCAGAGTTAAAGACTACTAGCTTGTGTAAGCAAATTATATAGTATACTTCAGAAGTGCATTCCATTTTATTTTTGTTGTTCAAAGTAGGCAAATCAATCATATGTTCAATGTTTATTTGACCCTCAATGAGAACTGTCAATGGC
>MU134425.1:30209-219018 GCA_015039355.1 Ramaria rubella | reverse complement strand
AGATGAAAATGTGGTGAGTGCTTATTTGGTATGTCAATAATTAACCACTCCACAAATTTTATATGTATCTCACTGCTCTGCAATCATCAGTCTCAGAAAGTGAGAGAGAAACGGAAAACTGACGACATCCAAGAAGGATCCTCAAAGTGACTGATGACGGGAACATATGCAATCCAACTCAAAGATTGTACGTTTGTTGGTTATTCCCCCCCTTACAGTACGTCTTTTACAAATACAATTACGCAACAGCTCTTGCATGAAAATACACCTGTGCACAAGTTCTTCCTCTCACAAGATCCAGAACCGGTGGTCACTCCACTAATAGCAAGCAGCGCACTGAGCAATACTTATGCAGCTTTGCAGGCAAAGCTTCCATCTCCACGGTTTAGTGGTGCCACATGTTCTGAGCGTATATTCACTATCACAACAGGTATCCTTCCAGCCGCACTCACTATTGGCACAGGTGACGAGTTCTTCCTATTCATGGATTTACATGCGGAAAAACAATGGGTCTCCCTATGGAATGACTGCACAGAAGTGGGTTAATGCTACCACAGAATACAACATTCATTGGAAACACAAGTGTCAGGAGAACGGCACAATATTTGTGAGCAAAAACCCCCGTGCACTTATTGAGAAATTGGGTGAGATGGAGATAAGGATCTCCAAACGAATCCAGAAAGATGATTACAAAAGTATGTTGATACATATTCATTTGTAATTTACATGCTCAGCAGAATGCTATAGCTATGAAAGGGGATGAGAGTTTTTGGAGAAAACACTTGTGCCATTGTTCCACTTGTCAAGGTCTCTCCAGAGACTGGTAAGGCAAAAAAAGTGTGAATTAGAATTATAACAGTCACACAGGTCTCACTAATACCTTCCTAGTACAGCGTAAACCACAGACATGCACTCAGTGCCATACACTTATGTATCTGGGTCCAACTGGAAGTCCTGATAATCACAAGAAGGAGTTTTGCTCAGACGGTGGTAGCGTTAAATTTCAAGACGCACTGTGGCCACAACCTGCTGGAGTCTTCATCAAGGGTACCAGTTTTGACATATCTGCCTTCTTACACACCATTCGGGAGATTTACAAAAAAACTAATGCTCCAGTCACTATGGAGGATGAAGCTTTCGTGAGTAAACTTATGAAAAGGTTGGTGATTGAAGAGGATGGGACAGGCCTCTTTGAGCTGTTTGAAAACTTAAAGGTGATTGGAGATGAGACATTAATCATAGAACAAGAGGGGAGGCGACTACTGAAGGTTGAATCACTTCAGAATTAGCACTGGTAGAAGCAGTTCTTTTCTTCTTTTTTTAATTACATGTGTGATAATTTGTTATTTATACTCTATATGATATACTCTTACAAAATGAGAATGCGCGCTATGGGCTGGGGGGAGAGTCAGCGTGTATGCGAAAACCCTGGCTTGAGTAAGCTGCGGGATCAAACAAACCCCTGCCCTCTTCCCTTGAGGAGAGAGCCTTTGAAAACCCCTTCAAATCACCAATTTTTCTGTCACTGTACCTTTGGAGGAGGCACCACATGATGCGTGGCAGTGGCAGTCAGTGAGTAGCCACGGGAATTTCTGAATGCTGCACTTCTCATCAGAAATTCAAGGAGGACTTGAGACACCTTGGTCTATGTCATCTTGAAGACAAACCCAACATTATGTTCAGCAGTGTTGAACAATAACTTGTAGTGTTTTCAACAAGCTTACTACAGAAGAATCCTCTATAGGCTGGGAAATAATACAATTGCATGCACCATTACAAGTACATTACAAAAACTACAATAATACAAAGTATGTAGCTAAAAGGCTACTACTGTATAACAATACTTACCATTCACCACAATCACCTGCACATGCGATTAGTTTAGAGCCTGTTCGGCACCAAGAAACCATTTCACAACCGCAGAATGTTACCAGTTTATGAGGTCCTCATATATTGGGAGCATTTTTTGGGTTTTGTGATCTATTTGTGAAATGTTGCAGCCGAACGCATGCAAAAATAAGAATTTGTAACATGACCAGCTGCACTTGCTGGCCGTGATATTTGTCATCATTACCCTTCTCACCACTCATTCCCAGGCTCATTATAAAATTAATGTAAAATCGGACAGAGGAAGGTTGCAGTCTTGTGGTGGCCACAGCAGCAGCTTTGTTTTATGCCAAAAAAATGTTCTTAAAGTGGCCTCATCACACCTCCATTCTGAGCTCCTCATTCTCGAGCTGGAGGGCATGGCAAAGGAGGACTCGAAGGATAAGAGTACAATGTGACAAGTCACATATTGTGACTGTAACTCCAGCGTGGGACTCATGAAGCCTAGAGGATAAAATAGATTGCAGTAGAGAAAAGAGAAATGGCTCTGAGCTGTTTCTCAAACTACATAGGAGTTTCGCAACCGCAAGTTGCAGAAGTGATTTGCGAAAATGCACGCCGAATGGTACAAATTTCGCAAATTTTAGATTGTGGTACAATTTCTCATTTTGGGTGGGAGAAAGTGGTTTGCAAAATTGATTTCTCTGTACCAAAGGGGTTCTTAGTGCCTCCCTTATTCATGCCACCAACATACCAGTCTTTCACCTCCTGGCACTTTGCCACTTGCTGCTGTCCACACACCACCCACTCATCTCTACCAGTGCACACCAACAGGCAGGTGCTCCACCCCACCACATCCCGGTCTTGCGCCTCCCACCTTACCCATACCCATCTACTAACCTCAGCAGGACCAAGGCAGCCTCAGGCCAGTGGTCATGCATCTGCTCCTGGCCTCATAGGTTCTTCACTGTCCTCCTGAACTGCTAGAGCATTGAGGTGTGATGGAAGAAAAAATCAGTAATAACCAATACAAGGAAGCTCAGACCCACCTTACAAACCACGACACTCGCGGGTGGGGCAACTGTGCTGCATTGAGGACCACAACGAAGGTGGTGGTCGAAGAGAAGACACGAAACAAATTGTGTGGGTCACATGATGCATGAACTCAATCTGTCTGTCACGCCTGGGGTCAGACTTTGCCATAATAGTGCTTACAAGCCCCAATCATGGAAAAAAAAGGAGAAATTGGCAAGTAATAATTACATAACCTGGAACATAGCTAGCACATTGTGTGTGGACCGACGTAGAGATGGTCTCTGGGGTCCGGCAGAGAAATTTATTATTTGGTATACACACACTGCACGGCACTAGATAAAAATATAGGACCTAGCGAGTGCCACTACCGCATATCTAGTGTATACCCCCTTTGGAGGTGATGGACGGTTACGGTACGGGTGCGGGACAGCCGTATACGGTAATACGGCTACTTCAAATGCTATTAGGATCAGTGAATCAGGGCTTAAGTACACATAGCTGCACGAGTTAGATGCAATCTCTGCTTTAAAAATATCAGAGTGCGAATGGTTTCTGAGACTCCTGGTACAACAGGTGAGAGGGGGAAAAGGATACAACGTATCCATCACACCTTGCGTTCCTCGCAGTCAACATCTACAGGATCGTTGGAACTTCCAACACCCGGCGCCACCAATCCCTCAGTTGTCTACATTCGTTTTGCTGGTGGCAGGCATAGGGGGCCGAGGTTTGGGGATATGTGATGATAATTCCGGTTTGGCTCCATTTGTTGGATCCAGTAGTTGCGAGGACAGAGTGTGCGCATGCGCCGATGAGCGAAGAGGCTCCATGTTTACTGCCAATTTCATCATGTCGTATGGAGCGCGGAATCTGCTGCAATCACTGTAAGCTGCTGGTGACCTTACAGCGCCTCAAGACCCACCTTAAAAGCAAAATTTGCCCCACCATACTAGACATGTATGGGTGCGGACCATTCGGTGTTCGGTGGTACGACGCCGTTCAACCTGAACGGCGTCACGATCCTCTGGCTAAATGGTGGGTATCAGCAGCTCACTGAACGGGACCAACGACTTCACACGTTGGGTAACTTACCTGGAGGTCACCTACCGGTACATGTCGATCGGACGACTTCACAGTTGTAACCGTGAAGTCAATGTGGAAGTCGATGTGTCAAGGTCACGCTCACATCAGCGAACTGGCCCTGGCAACCTGCAAAAGCACCCATCTTACGGCCATTGACGGCCATAAGGAACGGTACCATATTGACCTGCTGCAGATGGGGTACGGTTACAGACCGTCACAGTGCAAGCTGTAGGACGGGTACGGCACCGTACACCGTATTACGGCACCCATACAAACTGTCTTACGGTGACAGTGCCGATCCCCAGGTCCCATTCGCACTTGCAATATTTCGTCCATACAGTCAATCGTTTGTGGGCGCCTTGTGGATAACAATGGGCTGCAGGTGGTTGTTTGGCCATCGGAGTCTTGCTGGAGTCTCCGGGAGACACACGCAGCCGACGCGATGTTCACGTTCTGGGGCTGATGAGCTGTTTTTCAAACTCCCAGCTGACCAAGCCTGACAAAGCATGTGGTTTTCCAGGGCCCACTATGCTACTTTAATATATAGAGGATTAACAGTGCTCATATGGATCATCAGCCTGTGCTACTGAGCACAAATTGATGGAGCAAATGGATCAGACTACCTGCTCAACAACCAAGACTTTAGATTCAATAGTTTGTGACCGGAGCCATACCCAGACCTGTTTGAAACCCTCCATGCAATTAGCCCGTAAAATTTCCTTCGTAAATTACACATCTTAAACGGACACCTAACTCCCAATGTACTACCCAAATCCCAGATAAGTGACAACGGTCGCGACGAAAGGACAGACTCTGCTGGGTCGTACCAGCCGCCCCCAAAGAGAAATTCATATTCCTCAATTGCGACGGCACCAGCGGAAAAGATTCCTCTTGAAGAAGTAGTAGAGACACTGAACATCATTGAATAAGTATTCGCAATGGCGATACGGATAAAACCCTCCTACCCCAGCGAAACGAACGACAGCTAAAGCAAATGTAGACCAGAGAATGACTTCGAAATACTACAATGCATCGCATAAGCTTCGAGCTAATATATAAAATTTGAGGACGCAGTAGGCTCACTTTGTTTTGCTTATTCACCAACTCCTGTTGTTCGTTTTCAAGATCCGTATTGTTTTGCGCTAGCCCGTTTATGTTTTCAATAGATACAGCCAGCGCAGCGTTGGTCAACATCCAAAACGCAACAAGCCGTGTACGGAATGTCTTATTCTCGTCCTACCAGTGAAATAGCTGAGCAAAGAAGGGAAAGTAGCTTCAAGACTGAAGGCTCACATCGGTAGTGGGCTTCTCTATGGTCTCCTGGGAGTCAATCTTCGTAACAGCTCGCTGAACTGTTTCCTTGAACACGGTATCCACGTCGTCCTGTACCCTAGTAACGTCTTCCACCACCGCGGGTTGGTCTTCTTTTCCTTTCTTGGAGGAAACAGACGGAAGGACCTCGGCTTTATCGCTTCCTTTGGTACCCCAACTCACGTCATGCCTGTGCACCTGTCATTTTAGCCCTGAAAAACACACATTGAGAGAGGTATTGACAAGTTACAAAACGCGTAGACGTTGATGACATTCGTGAAACTTGGGGCCAGCAGCATATATTGAGGGAAGCTAGAGAACATATGCCACGGGTCTCGCTAAGAATAGTTAGAAAAAAGATCCACTACAGGGAGGATTACTTACGTATAGGAAAGAAGCAAAGAAGTAAATGCCTGCACTACATGTAAGCTTAAGCGGCGCTGAGAACGTAAAATCGAACCGAATGTCGAGACTAATGCCGCAAGCAGGACACCAGCAGGACCGGTTAAGATGGCGTGAATTTTATCTCCAACTGTCGGATCACTCGTGAAATTGAGCCCCTTGAATGAAACATCGGCTCGGAGCAAGTATTCAGCGGATAGAGCTGCATACCTCAAAGGACTTAACCGTCAATGTTATAGCACAAATGATGAGATATAGGGAGAGGAAGGCATAGACCCTGGAAGTATGTCAGTATTCTACATGTTCTAGCCCAGTGGAGTGGCTCATCTTCCTTACCATAAAGTGATTGCGTAGGTCAACCGCTCGCCTTTAGGTCTGTTACCTAGTGCCAGGACAAACTATCAGGGTACAACGTGTCAGGTGTCAGACACGAGAGCGTTCGAGTTTAACACACCTGTAAAGTCAAAAACGCGAGATAGATCCATTTAAACGCCAGGTTAATCCAGTGGGTCTACGACCGCGGCCTGAGTACCCGTTTACATTTCAGAGAATTTGAATTGTAGCTTACAATGTCGGCTGTACCAAAAATAACGACTGTATTGACAGTAAGATCGATGATCAGACTGAACGTTAGCCATAGGTTTGCCAAGGCAAACCATGAGAAGATGAGGGATGCAACGTTATACTGAGGGAAAATGTTTTTTAATGAGGGCATGTGAAATAGACTGCTCATAGGTACTCACTAGGGCCTGGATGTGGAAAAAGAACATCCTGAAACGAAACATGAAGTACCAGACGAGAACGCAGTAAACCTAAAACGAACCTGATAATACCATGTCCAGATTTATAAAGCCGGAAGAAATGATACAGCGAATACTACTCGCATGATTTATCATCTCAAAAAAAATAAAAAATAGCCGGACCAACGTACAATAGAAGCCGCGAAAGATCCATTCAACCACCTCCGCCTCTGGCTAATCAACTCGGCCGCAGACTCGGGGACGTCCGTCTCAGCCTTCGACGGTTTCACGTAGTTGAGGACCCAGCGTTCCTTGGCTTTGGCCACCAGCTCAAAACAGAGGATACGGTCTTCGGCTAGAAACATGTTTTTCTCGAAGATGCCCATACCATTGATGCCCTTGGGGCCCAGGCGATCAGCGACTGTGACACAGGGTGAAGTCAGTGAGGGATGTGTATGGGGTGGTAGTGAATTACGGGAGTGGTCTCCGTGGAAGTATTGCTCAAGGGGGCGTCCGAGGATGGCCTTAAAGCGATAGGCTGAGAAAGCACCGGGCAACACAGAGACACTGCACTACAAGGTAAAATATCTTCATCCTCTGAACTTCATCGATTACTTACTATCCAAAACTACTCTCGAGAGGCTTGTCCAGAATATTGCTCATCTACAAAGTCAGTTAGCCCCATTACCACCAGGCGAAGCTAACAACATCCATACACCCACCTTATACTCAAAGTTCTGCGCCGCAACTAACGGGTTAAGTAACTTCCTACCCCCCACAATCATAGCATGAATTTCCCCACAAGCTCCACCCAAATGTGGATCATTATAGAACGCCTCCCAGAGATAATATATGGCTTTATGACCGGGCTTGGTCCCAGCGTCGAGGAGCACACAGATTTCGGGCTGAGCGATGGTTAGTACTTATGCATGCTGGACTGAGCTGATAATAACCTGGAGCAACCTTCCTATAGCGTTAAACAACCATCGGTGCGAGTTGATTTTCTTCTGGTTTTTGGCCTTAAGGACGAATATTATTTGAACGGGGACGAGGTTGTTGGGGTCGTCAGCGTGTGGGAGGATGAGTTGGGGCGAGGTGTCAACGGAAACTTGTGTAGTGTACTAAGTGGAAATAAAATAAATAAATAAATAAATGAAGTGAATCAAACGGCAGGATCAGTCCCACATACTTCAAAGATATGAGCGACGGTGTCCTTTCCATCGACCTGCTTCTTCATTATTCCGTCTTGGTATACACCTACAGTGGCTAAAATATCTAGTACACTCTTATCCATGGGCTCTAAACCGTCAACTATCAAGGCAACGGTAATGCGGTGCCAGCCTGGAACGCCCTCCTCTGCGGAACGCTTCCAGTATTTGGAAGACTTTGACTTGCAAATATCCTTCGAACAAAATATCTCAGTTTCTGCGAATAAAGGTAATAGAGCCGAGTGAAAACTGACTCTAATATTCAGCATCACATTGTGGAGAGTACCTGGTGTACACATTAGAAGGTTATTATTGAGTCAATGTACGTGAGGTCATACGAGAATAGAGCAGTTTATCCTCATTGTAGGAGGTGACGGCGATTAAAAGTTCCGTAGGCCTGTTGTAGTTACTCGTTCGCAGAGACCATCCGTTCTCGGGGGTAAAGTCATCAGGATCGACTGTAGCAGCAGAGTAGCGCATGTGACTGGATCACGTGAAATTAGGACATGCATATCGTTCGGAAGAGAACGACTTGAAACGGACGTAAATTCAGTGCTGTTAGTTGCAGACCATTTAGGTTCTACTGCGTTGCGGACGGCGGTGGGCACCGCATATTCGGCGATGAAGTTACCGCCTGTCAGTTTGATTTTTCGGGTAACACCACGCTTAATTGTTTGACGACGGCGCCAGGCGCCATCTACAGAGGACGAAGCAGCAGACGAGGGTCTATCTATTGGCGCATCGTACGCGGCTGTATCAAGAGGACTGAAAGAACGATGAGCTATGACGGGAGCATAAGAGAAGAAAAGAGATGGGTAATTACTTGTAGCTCCCAGGGTATCCCTCGCGTGCGAGAGGCTGTTTCTCGAGTTCCTCTTCATCCTGGGGTGTATAGGAGTGATCTCCACCGAATTCTCCCGGAAAGGAGACGTTGCTGGCAGAATACGCGGTGTGTGATGAGTAGGTGGATGCTGCGTAAGAGTCTTGGGTATGTGTATTGTCTGAGAAAGGGTCGCCTGGCTGAGATGGGTATGAGGGAATTCCTGGTCGTTCATGTTGGTGGGGATCCATGGTGGGAATGGGTCAGGAGAAAGGTGGATGCGAGTGTCAACAGATACAATGCTAAGAATGGTGTAAGGCGGTGCTCGATGGGTCTGGGTAAGTTACAGCATCATGCACGACTTTGATGCTAGCGTCTAATCATCATTCGTGAATCGGGACCCCGGCGTGCCCTAATAGATGTTCGATCCCAAAATTCCGATTTAGGAAAAATTCTATCAGCATACGCTACATAGACTACGCATCGAAGCTCAGTTTCCTATGCCTTCCTTGTTCATCTCTATCTGAAGATCGAAGCCTATCTTGGGCACCTCAGATGCATGAGCACCTCGGTTAGCCATTGCTCAACGATAGCCAGGTGAGGCGCTGACCTTCATATGGTGTGGTAGATCGGTTGAATTGACGAAAATATCCCGTTGTGGGCCGGACGGTGCGCAGACGATGGACACGAAATATCCCTGTTTTTGAGTGTTTCGTACGGATAAAAATTGAATTTCGTCTAAGAGGCCCAAAGCTTGGATTGTAGTGCGCTAGAATTGAACATATCTTGGAGTACGCGGGGTCCTAGTGATTCTGGCATGTCAGACTGTGCCAAATCTGCACGGGAATATTGCTGACTCGGGTGCCAAGATCCATCGGTGTCCTCTCTTCGAAATCTCCACACATCCACTGCAGTCTCAAATCCATGGTTCCAATGCTATCTGCATCTGCTAGCGGCTCGGGTGCAGAGCGTTGTGAGCTTGACGTCGCCTGTGAGTTCTCAGTTCTGATGTGGCAGATGGTTGCATGAGCTACCAGGCACAACCTCTTATGTAAGAGGCATACGGTTTCGGAATTTGAAACCTTCTTACATAATGTACACAGGCACGCATAAGGACGAACGTAGTTCTGAACCATAACGCAATAGGGCGGGTAGTCTGGCGATTGAAGCGAGATTAAGACAATTCTCAGCTCTCCTTATTCCATACTGATGTTTTCCTAATACTATGTCTCTAATGACGAGGTGAAATTATAAGTTACACGTCACGGTTTGTCTTTCAATCTTTGTGATGTGAGTTGAATTACGCTACACCTACATCTGTCTTTTTGAATTATATTTTGCTCATACACAGTTTGTAGTGTTTCGTGTAGCTTTCAACCCCCTCCTCCCCTTGGGGGAAAATTATCGTTATTCAGTGTCATGGTGGCTTCGATAATCGCCGACCGCTCGTATCTCTGGACGATGATGGCAACGAGATGCTTACTTACAAGAAACTGTGAATCGTGGACCAAGGAGACAACAAAATTAATGAATCTCAACGCTAGTATACGCTAAACCCTTATCATCAAAGTTTTGTGCGCGGAACCTTCAAAGTTGCGATCAACATTTATTCCTGGCATGCTTCTTTTGAGTTATTTTCTCTAGGACTTCTGCTCGTCAATGAAGCGATGACTCTGGATGTGCCATGCGCATGGCCGGCTCTCAAGCGGGGGCGCTAGGAGTAAGCTTACTCTGCAGCACTGCTGGACCCCGCGCACGGCTCGAGCATGAATTTAAAGCAAATATACACACGTCACCGTTCAAACCTCTGATGAGACACATCACGACTTCTTTGCTGACTCATAAACTCTACATATTCCCAGCCAGCTCATATGGAGATTTATTTGTGGAGGCGCGGCGCCTTTCTTTGAGAGCTTTCGCCATTGTCACCCTCCCGCACTCTCTGCTCTCGTGAGTACAGATTCTGAGTCATTGAGCTGAGCAATACCTACCTTTGTGGTATTTTTGCTATGTGAGTACACCATCAGTGAATCCAGATCAATAACTTCACCCTCATCCTCGTCCTCAGTCCACGGCTCTGATAACTCGGGTTTTATGGACTTTGGAACCTTGAGTCGGCTGCCTTTAGCGGCCTCAATCTGGGCCTCGCCAACTACCCACGCCTGCAATACAAGCACCTTATCCTCGTCAAGCAACTCGTTGAATCCTTGTAATTGTTCCACGGTGTCAAGACATTTCGTGAGGCCTTGTAACATCAAGGGCTTAACGCATCTCCAATGATACCAGTTGCTAACGGGAGAAACTCAGGTAAAATATACACCCAAACATGAAACTTATCATGACGCACTAAACAGTTCTAGTAAAATCATGCTGTGAACGCTTATCGAGCTTTCCCATTACAATATCGCGCTTGTCGATCGAGGAGCCTGCGCAATGGTGAGTTATAAGATTGAACCACATGAGCAGAATACTATGTACGACACATGTCCCAGTGTAACTATAAGCATTTGATCAATTCAGCATATTCATTGTGAGTAAGGTGTCGTTTGGACTTATCTTGACACCTGGACTGACTGCGTCTGTGTGAATCAATATGGCTAGCTATACACGAGCATTGCACAGCCCCCACCCTGATGCAGCGTATGCGATTCGATACATAGACTCTGAGTCCTCCAAGTTCTTAGCCGCCATCTCCGAGTCTGCCTGTGTTGAGCTCAAAGGAAGAGTTTAGCGGGTGGGTTGCGTTATCTTAGCGGGGAGGGTTTCAAAAGAAATTGAATCGTGAGCATCTGATTTAAGTTTGATTCGCCACTTGTTATGACTTCGATCTTTGCCACTTCATCTTCGCCGCTTGTTCTGTTCATTGTGGTATCCTATTCGAGCTTCGGAGAATCTCGCGTCATGACTGCACTCTTCGGTACTTCCGCTGGCTATTCAGATGCTATATTCTAGGATGGAAGTTCCCACCATTGACATCTAGGAAATGGATGGAATGACTTGTTCAAGCGTTCAGGGCAGCCTGAGATAGCGCCTTCATTCAGGATGATCATCCCTAGATGCCTCATGTCGTCGCCAAATTCAGTGAAAAACTGTGTAAAGAACCGATCTACTATCTATGTGAGGTTCTCAAATGTATTGAGAAATGTCATGAGGAGTCATTTTAAAATTAGTGTTGTGTAATAGGGCCAATAGAGGTGAGATTTGCAAGCCTTTAATTTTAGTTTCACATGCATGGTACTGTTATAATTTCTCAGTGCTAGCTAGACGCGAAATTCAGGTACTGAGAATCTTCGGCTTTTGGAATGGAGCTGCGAGAAAGTATTCGTATATGATTGCATATATGGAATCGCGAGTAAAGTAGTCAGCGCTGCCACGATCTGGAGGTCGGAGTCTCGGACTCGTCTCAGCGGAACTTCGGAGAATCATTTCGGTTACTAACCGGAGAAGTACTACCTTGTATGTTTCCTTATATAATCTTATAAGGAGTCACAGAATGCTTGAGCGGAAAAGTGGCAAGCCGCAATGTCTTACCGGAAAAGACTGCAGAGGACAAGCCAACAAGAATCATTCTCAGAGGACTCCCTGGTCTGGCCTGACCTATTCGCTCTCCATCAAACCTCCTTAAGAAGAGTCTGCAACGAAACAGGACAAGAGAGGACAGAAGTCCAAGGCGGTGCGTATTCCTATGCTCGGCCAAATCTGACACGAATAGGTTACTTATCTGGACAGGAAGACGTAGATATAACATTTTGGGGTCGGGAGCTCATGCTTTGGCACGCTGAGGAGGAACGGATAATCTACCGGCGGGCCTTCTAAGTTCTCACAATAGCCCCGTGATAACGATCCTCTCAGATCTTCTGAGAACCCAGAAATGCAACCATTAATGTGATACGAGACATAGAAATATAATGGGATACTTGGAACACACTCCACTCCCACTTCCTACTTGCTCTCTGTGAAGTGTGGGCTTTATTCAAATTTGCTAGAATATTCTCAACCAAGCCTATCGACATTATGTCTCCGAAACATCTAGGGTGGGATCTACGGACGCCTAAAAAACGCACAGAGACATCTGCGCCATATCCCACCCCAGAGACACCTCGGCGGTTCACGTGCACTCCCCCAACATCCCCCCCCTCCCCCAGGCCAGCGAAGAAGAATAAGCCAAAAGGTAATCTCTCCCATTAATATCACAGTATTTTGCCACTTTGAGTCCGCTCTCACACCCGACCGGGGCAGATAATGGGGATCAAACTGAGAATGTCCACGGGTCAGATCTTAAGTCCCTAGCAGAGGGGTTGAAGGGGATATCTGATGCGGCTGGAGTACCGCAATTGATTGATGGGAGTGCTGGGGGCCTCGTTGAAAAAAGCGAGGTTTTGTTGAAAGTTCTCGGCGAAGTTCAAAAGATACATCCATATATCTCAGGTGCATAAAATCTACCATAGCTTTATGGGTTTTACTGACTTGGCTTCTATGCATTTTAGTGGTCGTTGTTGGTTTCAAGGTTTGTATACACGTTAGATCCATTCGATGCTCTTGACAATGGGCATAACTTGAAGCTTATCTTGGAGATTATGGTCAAGGTCAAAGGCAACCAGGCAAAAGTAGTGGTAATTATTACGGAGATAAAAGATATGACAGATGTTCTTCAGAGGTGGGTGAACAACTTGAATATATATCAGCACGTCAACGTTGAGGTTTGGTAGGCTCGGAGAAATAACAAAACCTGTGGAAAGCCAAGAAGACAGATTGAAATCCCTTGTGGGTAAAGCGGCTGATGATATAAAGGAATGTGCAGAAAACCTTGATGAGTACTTGCGAATGTCCTTATTCGGTTCGCATCTTCCTTCATATCTTTTCTTTTTATATGACCCTCAAAGTACATTCTCCTCACAGAAAGAGTTATCAAGAGTGTAATATGGGAGGAGAGGCTTGCCAAATTTGTTACACTCTTCCGTGACCATCGGGACAAGCTCAATTCAGCGATCAACCTCTCAACAAGGATATTTCTCGGGATACTTCATGAAGACCTCCGTCACGTGTCAGAAGAAGTCCATCATGCTTCCGAAGAAGTCACGCAGGGATTTCAAGACGTGAAGAATATGATTGCGATGTTAGCGTCCCCGGAGGAAAGAAAACTGGCTATGCTTGCTGAAGAGGCGCGCGCGCGCGATCCTTCCCTGACGGATGAGGCGATAGTGCAGAGGCTGAGCAAAGAGTCCAACCAGGAATCGGTGTCCTTCCAGAAATGGAAGGCAAGTAAATTGAATGTTCCCATTGATCCCGACAAAGCCATAGAGGAAAACAGAAAAAGATTTTCAGCAAAGTATGAAGCAAAGTTTACCGAAGAATTGTCTCGCTGTATGGAGAGGTTGGATTGGCCCCACGATAGGGTCAAAGACGAAGTGAGTGTGTAGTGTGTTACCAGTGCATTCGAATTGAAGTACCTTCGCTCTCTTGCAGGACATGCGCCATCTATGGGATATAATGGTATTTAATATCCCTAAGGGCCAGTTGTATTTACAATCAACCGAATCATAGAACTGGCGTGGTAGTGTCAAATCACACCGTTTCGCCATGACTTTGCGGGATTATTTCCACGAATCTTGGCGTTATGACGTGAATGCCAGACCGGCCGCGGATAAGGTGGATGAAGCGAAATCTAAACCGGACTCAGGAGAACAATCTCCATACGAGGCTTGGGCAGTCGATGCCATCCAAGTCTCACGAATGCAGCCGATTATTGAGGCGTTCGACGATGACTTGACCGGGTTTATCACCGTGGTCGAAGTGAACAGCTTGACATGTTCACGCCCCAGAAAACGCGTACCCGATTGCCCCCCCGAATTTAATTGCCGATTTAAGGATACAGATCCCCATCAGCATCCCTGGAGGTATGTCTGTCTTCTTTAAATCCTTTATCCACCCACATTTACTGTGACAAACGAAAGCTTAGAGCATTGGATAGCTTACTGGGCAATTGGTATTTCTCATATTTCTACCAAGACAAAGCGCAGGTTACTAACAAGACGTCTACCGTGTATATCAGGTTGGCAGCAGTCGCTCTTAGAATACGCGTCAAAGATTCGCGAGATTATCGCCAATATGTTTGCTATACTGCCCGATATTCTCGAGCTCAATCGAGGTGCAGTCAACAGATACCTTCAAGATATCTATCCATGCGTCACGGCTTTGGAATGCGCCGTCAATGCGTACGATGGTAGAGTTTGTACCAAATTTTACAGTTATGTCCAAACGGAGGAAATGAGGCTACGTCAGAGGCTAGAGCTTCTGAATTACGACATCGATGATGTCGACACAGTTGCCTTGGTCACAGGACCTGGTAGGATTGAGCAAGTAAGTGTGAGTGTACTCTTGAAACGTATGGCATGTTAAAGCTTTTGATATCCTAAGTATATCCTGCCACTTCTCTACCTAATCCTAAAACGCCAATTTGAGATATTGAGGCTCTGTCGGACCATCATCGTGGATCCTGTTGAGCTCCCTGTCTGTTACCTCCATTTAGTTTCTACTGTTGCCTGATATGATATCTTATACAGGATGCTACATCCACAATCAGGTACGTCCTACAGGCCTTCAAGACCCGCTTCAAGAAACTGCGATGTGGGCACTATTACCTCGTTGACGTAACGGAAGCTTAATCGGTGACTGTGCTTGAAGCCATTTTTCAGCATCGAAGACTTGATGTGAAACGACAATTCCATATCTTTGCCCACGGCCTTGTGAGTCGTGCGTTACCTTCATCAATTAATATATTTTTGACCGGTTCCTGACGACCAGTTCAAATATATTTATGAGCCGTCAGGCTTGTGGACCCACGCGCTCGTGAGGGACACAAGAATGCTCGAATTCACCTACCGCGAGACCGCGGAGCAAAAGTGGATCAGAAAAAGAAAAAAGACCGACGACCCTTCTAGCGCCTCACCTACAGCTGTTCTCAATCATCCAGTGAGTCAAACATATGCAAGGAAGCTTGAATTAGCCCTAGAAACGCCTGTGGTTATAACAACACTCCTGAGCAGTTCGGACTCTTTGAAATACCCCACTGGAATGCCGGCAGATCCTTTGCTATTCCCCGATGACCTCAAAAATTGCCTCCTAGGCACTTGGTATGGGTTCAGATATCGGAATCGCTCTGCTCTGCAATCACAAGGAGGGATGATAACGTTGTGCTTCCAGCAGCAGGACCGAACGATCAAAGCCTCTGGATTATACGACTTCAAAAAATTCAACATCATTGTCGAGGGCAGGGAAGCAGGCATGAATGTCATTGATGTGAATTTCAGGTCCGAAGTTGTTGGCGACCGTCTATTGTGTTGGAGTGGCCAATTGCACTGGAGTAGCGATCCCAAGGAGACTGGTGTCACTGACGCCATCACGGGTACACTGGGGACAAGTCTCGACTCCGAAATTCATGATGGCATTTTCGTTCTCAAGCGAACAATACCCGAGAAGTTACGCTTTCGTCCGTCGCCTGCAGCATTCCACACGGACAAGGCGAAAGCTCTTTGGAAATTTGCGGGCTCTGCTATCAGGTTCCAAGTGCGCAAGCAGTCATGGTCCAAGTTATACTTTGCGGAACGTCTGAGGGAGAAAACCCAATTCATCGACTTGTATCTGCGTTGGAAGCGCCAAGTCCGTCCGCAGGAAAACAGTGACAAAGAGTTGTTTCGACATCTTAGAAACACCCTCATACCTGAAGATAATCGCTTTTACCGGGCGCTGGCTGAGCTGAAGCTGAAGAAAGATATTGGGTTTATGTATGTTAAGAAAATAGCCAAGATATCGCCGAAGCTAACTGTTCAATCATTAGCGCGTGTTGTGCCAACTGTGGCGAAAAAATCCAAGAAGCACGGATCATCTGTCTTACTTGCACGTCCAAGGACAGTTGGTTCCCGGTGGATCTATGCGAGGCAGCACATTGTTCTCACGCGACCATTGACCGGGACGACTTGATGACACCACATTTTTCGACTCATGATACTATGAAAGTCAGACGGGTTGTGCATCTGAGACAAATGGCGGATTTGGAGTGCGCGGCAGGAGACGCGCTCGAAAGGGTCAAGACCGCCTTTGAACGCCCTATACCTCGAGTCCAATGCACTTGTTGCATGAAAGACCTCAAGTTGCCGTGGTCTTTCTGGTACTGTATACAGTGTCCAAGTTCGTGCCTCCCAAGTTTTCACCAGCTCAATTTGTTTATCAATTTATGCAGAAGACATCGTTATTTGCGACGAGTGCGACAGAAAACTGCCGGTGTCGTTTTCTAATCACAAACCTACGCATGACCTTGTCCGGTACCAGCAGGCAGAAGAAAACGAAGATGCTCAGGTCGCAAACTACGGTTTGAAACTGGATAACAGATTGTCAAGTATGGATACCGTATTATTACACATGAATGAACGATTATCGAGGGTAGAGAATCTGTTGCGTGAGGCTCAGGGTGGCAGCTCGGATAGTTCGCCCGTAGTTGTTGATGTGAAACCTCCACAACTATGAATTTATTGTTTTATGCCTGTTGGCTTCACCTCCAGCTGATTCAGGAATCTGATTAATAAATTCTCGGAAATGCCTGAGATAAACAGGCCAGTGCAAGATACCTCATTCAATTGAATCAACATTGAACTATTGGATCTATGTAGAATATGATGACTAGACACAGGAGGCAGGTATGGAGAACTGGCACATTTTGCTGCAGACCTGCTACAATGCAATTTATTTAACCCCCCCCCCCCCTTCACCACATTCCTCATGGATAAGTATATGTATTATAAGGTATTAGACAATGTATGATGCTCATCAGGATCATGATCCAGATCTGGACCCACTTCATATTAGCATCAGTGTGTGATAATCCTAACAAGCTGCTTATAATTCACAAGGTGACATGTAATAGGGCTGTTCACAAGTCTACCCATGGTTCCATGGATCACCCAGACTCAGATCCATGGGTATTGCATCTGGGTGATCTGAACTAAGGCTCTCAACAGGTATATACCTGCAGGTAAGGGTACCTATACCCTTGGTACCTTTCCTTGATCTGGTAGAACTAGTACCCAGCACTTAATCTCACGAGGGTACCCTTAACCCTGGGGTACTCTTGGGTTACCTGGGTATTCATCTATTAGGAGCCTATGACTATATTGAAATTGCTTCTTTTTTTTATTCCCATGGGCACCTTGATTCACACCACATGCCCATCCCTTCACAAATGAGTCCAAAAACACTGTTTCAACAGTGAGACCAGAGCTGGTAATCCATGAGTTCATGACAATGGTGGTATTAATGGACTGGTCACTTAGTCTTGTGGGGAGGGGGGCACTCATAAGGTATGCTATGTAAGCACAAGGTTCTTTATAGACTCTGAATGTTTAAAATCACACAGAAAGTTGAATAACTGGGCAGTGCAAGGGCACTTATCATGTATTATTTTTCAGGGTAATACCTGGGTACCCTCTCATGGGTACCCTCCTATTCTTAGGCCTCAAACCAATACCCAGTGCTTAATTAGGTGCCAGGTACCCTCCATACAGGTACCCTTTATCCACAGGTAAAGGGTACAGGTACCTGCAGATATTACCTGAGGTACCTGTTGAGAGCCTTGATCTGAACCCATGGATCCAGTTTCCAACTATTTGTTGGTAGATCTGTGGGTATATACTATGTTCACTTCTAGCAAGCATAGGTAGCTACTATGTATATCTAATTTTGTAGAGGCCCCAATAAAATAAATAAAAATATGAAATAAATTGCAAAAATTAGGGACAATCAGTAGCTACCTGTGCTCACTATAAGCAAATGGTATGACAAATACCTGTGGGTTTTATGAAATATCCCACAACCCATACCCAGATCCTTGTGGGTATTGCCCTCTGGGTACTCAATACCCATGGGATCCATACCCATGAGTTTTCCCATGGATCAACCCACAGGTACCAATCCAGACTCATGGACAGCCTTAACATGTAAACACAGGGAGTGGGGAGTGGGGAGATTTGGAGTTGAAATTCACATTGAAGATCAAGGTTGAAGCTCATTGTGTGTGGGATCTGTGGAACTGCAGAGTGAGGCATGATGGAAGAAAGGGAGAGGAGGGTGGGGAGAAAACATTTGAGGGATGTGTCTGGCTGCCTAGATAGAAGTAGAAGGCAAGAGAGAGACTGCTTAACTAAGCAAACACTCTCTCACTAATAGGTAACCAGTGTTGAGATTACTAAGTCATACCTTGCTAGGTTTTCTCATCCTGACAGGCTGAGATAGCTGCCTAAAATTCATGAGGTGACATGTAAACATAAGGAGTGGGGAGAGGAGAGAGTTAGAATTAAAATTAAATTTGAAGATCAAGGCCGAAGCTCCTCATGTGTGGGATCTATGGAACCAAACAACTCCACAAAAGATCAGTTCACTATTGCAACTAGACACAATTAGTTAGTCTCTTTCCTCAGGTGCAGATAAAGTAGCAACTGAGTATATTACCTAGACATGATTAGTTAGTCTAGATAGATCAATAGATCAATACATGGCTATTCTTATAAAGTCAGGATAGATGTTTCTTACCTCTTTCCTCAGGCGCAGATAAAGTAGTGACTGAGAAAAGAGGTTGGCACTGGCACCCACAAGTATCCATTTACTTGTGGGTGTCTGGGTACTCTGGATTCTAACACACCCCCTCGGTGGCGACTGGTTCACTAGTTGTTATTGTATTCCCTGAGACCCAGAGCTTCCATGAATTTCCAGTGTTTCAGCCTTGCCAGTCCTTTTGCGAGTACATCAGGGGGCATATTGGAGGTTTGCAGATACTCGAATAGAATGTCCTCGGCATTGACACATTCTCGAATGTAGTGGAACTTGATGTCAATGTGTTTCACTTGAGAGTGAGAGGACATGTTCTTGGAGAGGGATATTGTGGCAGTATTGTCATTTGTTGGTTTGTTTTGTGGGAAGCCTATTAGATTTAGCAGCATGTGCAACCATATGGCCTCCTTTGTGGCTCTGTCTGCAGCTACGTATTCTGCCTCGCATGATGAGCTTGCTACTGACAGCTGCTTTTTGGAGTTCCAGGACACCTCACCCAACCCGAGGGAGAATGCATAGCCAGAAACTGAATGTTGGTCATCCACATTCAATGGCCAATTGGCATTGGTGTTATGAACTAGATTTCTTCTCGTTGGATGTCAGAATTATTGGAATGTCAGAGTTCGGGATTCAGAGTTGGGATTGGAACATATGGATGTCGGCTTCAACTTATAGGTTGCACCCTCTTGGATCCTTTGTGTCCTGGTATTTCAGAAGGTCGGGATATCGGAGAAGTCAGAGAAGGTTGGAGGAGTCGGAGAATGGAAAGTCAGATAAGACTTAGAGACGGAAGTGAGAAGATATTGAGTCAAGGTAGGTCAATATTCAAACTGAAGAACAAAGTACATGGAGGAGTCGTATATAACGAATTGATATGGTCCGAGTCGGAAAGATACGAAATGCGGAAATCCAAAACAGAGTGAATATGGGATTGGGGTAAAAGTAAATATGGACATAAGACTGAAGATGTAGATTTTGATAAGAAATGACTAAATATAGATGGAATGGGGATAAGTAGAACGGGTGGAGTAAATCAGAAATACAAATTGGAATATATTGGAGAAAAGTGGAAAAGATGGGAATGAATCTGGGTTCTAACAGTATCTCCTCTTTAAGGCCAAGCCCTCAAGGCCTAAGATCAGCATGGGAAGTTTGGTTTGGTGATTAAGCGGGACCCCTAATGTGATATATAAGAGTGACAGATGGGGTTCAACTTATCAGACTTCTGATCTTCTTATCCCTACTCCCCTCTAAGCTCAATGTTGATGCCACCGATTATCTTGCTTGAAGATCTTATTTCCAAAGATGATTCAGGGTCAGAAAACGATCTGGAGGCACAGATTCGCGAGATTTTGGAGTTGCAAAAAGAAGCAGCAAAGAAATTGGAGGGGAGAAGGTCGGAGCAGAAAAAGGCCAAAAAGGATGAGAGAAAGGCCAAAAAGAAATCAGAGGGAAAATCTTGGGAAAGGAAAAGCGATGTGGTGGATAGGACCATTACTCGTCGGAGGGTGCAAGAATCTGCCATAAATCGGATCAGGCACGAACAGTATTGTTGCGTGGAATGTTGGGTTCGGGACATGTTTTGTTTGCCAATAGTGGAAGGAACGAATGGGACATGCGATGAGTACACAAAGGATGGAAGGACATGCCGTCGACCGGGAGTGTCGGGTTTGCGGAAGAAGTTGCAAAAGGTGTGGATGTGGGTGAGGGAGGAACAGTGGAATTGCTTTTGAAGGAAATCCAAGAGTTGTGGAAGTCCGTCAATTGTCATGCAAGTTCCATGCGGGTACATTCTGAGGAGACACAGATTCTGACTGGATGGGTGCAAAGAATGGTTCAGCACCAGGAGTGGGAATTGGAAGTGAGGATGGAGGAAATGGAAAGGGATGAAATATGGGAAATGGAATCGGAAAATTGAATCAGGATTGAGCAGAAAAGTGAAGTGGGATTTCTTGGAACAGCTGGAAATGTAATTTAGAGAAATGAACACGGAAAATATAGGAAAAAATTGGAAAAAGGAAAAGGAAAAGTTAAGGCAGAATTGGACTGGGTTTATCAGGATATTTGTTATGAAAGTCTTCAATGATTTCCGAAGTGTTGCCTAATTCTGTAGCAGGAATCCATGAAGTTTCTTCATCGGTACCTTGATAGCCTGTCCAGCGTACCAAGTATTGAATCTTGCAATGTCAGTGATTGTCTATCTTGGAATCCAGAATTTTGTTGATTTCATATTTGGGTTCGCCTTTGATAATAACTGGCGGAGGTGGAGGCTGTATTCAGTTTGGAATTTCATTTGGAGTCGCAGGTTCTAGCATAGAGACATGGAAGGATGGGTGAACAGCACACATACTGTTGGGTAAATGGAGAATGAAGGCTCGATTACTGGCACCTATGGGTGTGATGATTTCAAAAGGTCCAAGGTATTTTTCGGCAAGCTTCTTTGAAGGTCGGGTTGTGTGGAAAAATTCGGCTTTGACGAAGACTTTGTCGCCTACTTTGAAGTCTGGGGCTGGAGAACATTTCTTGTTCGCGGGTTCCTCGTATCGGGATTGCACATCAGAAGTTCTCTTTCAGAGTTCCTGGTGGAGTTCATCTAAGTCGACCGCAAAATATTTTGTGTGGGATGAGACGAGATCATGTTTGGAATGTACTGAAATGTTGGGATTGTAACCTTTGTTGGCAAAGAATGGAGAAACTCCTGTTGTTGCATTCAGAGCATTGTTATAGGTGAATTCTGCAATCGGAAGAAGTTCAGCCCAATTGTCTTGTTGATAGTTACAATAACTGCGGAGATATTGCTCAAGAGTCTGATTTGTTTGTTTGGTTTGTCCGTTGCCTTCGGGGTGATAACCGGAAGTGAAGTGGAGATTCATGTCTAGCGCTTTTCCGAGTGTGCAAAAAAAGGAAGACATGAATTCCGAACCTTGATCAGAGGTAACGTGAGTCAGAACAACGTGTTTGGAGAAGACATGGAGAATGAAAAGCTGAGTGAGCATCGGAGAAGTGATCGTTGTGACTGTTGGAATAAATATAGCTTGTTTTGTGAGTCTGTCAATGATAACAAGGATGCTGTCAAAACCTGATGAAAGCGGAAGTGGCTCAATGAAGTCCAAGGATATGGAGTTCCATGGTCTTGGCGGGATTGGTAAGTGCTTCAGGAATTCGTAAGGCTGGTGTCGTTGGGATTTTGATTGCATGCATGTTGTACAGGATTTGACATAGGAAATCATGAAGTTGCAGAGTTTCGGCCATGTATATTCATGTTGGATATTGCTGAGCATCTTGTTTTGACCAAAATGTCCAGAGATTTGATGATCATGCAGATATTGTAGAATGCAGAGTTGGAGGTCATTAATGTTGGGAACGTAGATTCGGTTGTTGAGTTGGAGAAGTCCTTGAGGATCGACTGACCATCAGGGTGTCGGAGGATTTGTGGGATAGTTGGAAATTGCAGGATCAGAGGAGATGGATTGTCAGATTTCTTCGTGAAGTTTCTCAAAATCCATGATGGTAACTGGCAAAGAGAATTGTGATGTTAAGAGATGTGGCTTGGAGGGACAATGACAGCTGTTTGTTAGTAAAAGCCAGGTGTAAATTGTGCGGATTAATGCTGGCATAGTTGCTACTCCCCTCTTTAGGATAGACATCCCATTGTCTAGTTAAAGAGTTGGGTTTTGTTCCAAGTTTTCCAGGTCAGAATCGGATAACGAGGTTGAATTATCATAGGTATTCCGACCATCGGACTTGTCATTGGGTTAAAAGCTTAGTGGTGGCAAAATATTCGAGGTTTTTGTGGTCGGTTACAACGTCAATGGTGGAACCGGAACCTTCGAGGTAATGCCACCAAATCTTGAAAGCTTCAAAAATCACGAGTAATTCCTTGTCGTGAACGTCGTAGTTTAATTCTGGAGCAGTGAAAGTCCTAGAATGAAAAGCTACAGGGTGAATTTTGCCATCGTCTGGAGAGATGATGGAGAGGATTGCTGCTAGGGCATAGTCCAAAGCGTCAGTTTCCACGATGAGTTGGCAATTGGGAATCCAGTGTGTAAGGATCGGAGCTGTGGTGAAGACTTTCTTAAGTGTTTCAAAGGATTTCTGACACTCATCAGAGAAATTCCATTTTACGGATTTCTGAGTGAGTTGGATAAGTGGGATTGCGATGTTGGAGTAATTATGAATGAAGCATTGGAAAAAGTTCATGAAACCTATGAAGGATTGGATGTCTTTTACTTTTCAGGGTTTGGGCCATTCTTGAATTACTTTGATCTTGTTGTCTGCCATTGAAAGTCCTTTGGGGGAGAGCATGTATCTGAGGTATTCTACTGTAGTCTTGTGGAAATCACATTTGTTGGATCTTGCATAAAGTTGGTTCTTTCGGAGACATCAGAGAACTTTGCAGACATGTTCTCTGTGTTCTTCCAGGTTGTTGGAATAGACTAAGATGTCATTCAGATAGATGAGGACCGAAACATCAAGCATGTCACCAAATATCTTGTTCACAAATCGCTGAAAAGCGGCTGGTGTGTTAGTGAGACCGAAGGGCATAACACATCATTCCAAGGAACCGTATCGGGTCCCAAAGGTGGTTTTCCACTCATCGCCCTCTCTAATGTGGACTAGATGGTAAGCATGTCGGAGATCGATTTTGCTGTAAATCTGTGCCTTTCCAGGGCTTTCCAGAAGGTCGGAAACTTGGGGAAGTGGATATCGGTCTTTTTTTGTGATCTTGTTGGGACCACGGAAATCGATACAAAGTCGGAGTCTGCCTAATTTATTCTTCGAGAATAGTACCAGAGCACTGTGTGGAGAAAGTGAAGGGCGGATGAATCCTATGGCTAGTGCCTCATCAATGAATTTTTGGAGTGTTTCTAGCTCAACTGGAGATAGGGAATAAATAGTTCCCAAGGGGGGACTCTCTCCCTCTATCAGAGCAATCTTGAGATCATAGGGTCAATGATCGGTGAGGATTTCTGCTTTCTTCTTGGTGAAGATGTTGGAAAACTCATGATATTCCGATGGAACACCGTTGAGATTGGCTGTCAGATCGGGATTCGGGGAAGTGTCGATGATGGAAGCGGATCTTCCTTTTGGAATTATGGATAACTGAAAGATCTCCTTGTTATCTAGTTTGCAAAGGTGAGCGAACACGGAAGCAGGGACTAGGTCAATAGGTGAGTCTTGTTCAGATGTTGGAGGGGCGTCTGTGTGATTGGATTTCGGAATTCTGGAGACCGCAGAGGCAGATTTTGTGGAGAGTGATGTCGGAATTCAATCTTGCTGCTGAGGAATGCAGAACGATATACTACCCAATACCCAGTCAATCAAAGGATTGTAGCAGGTGAGCCAGTTGTGTCCTAGCACGACGGAGCAGCTAGAATCAAGCGGTGTTACATACATAGCAACAACCTGATTTTCGCCAGATGGAAAACAGATTGGCATATCGATAGTCTGCGTGATTGCAACATTAGAAGTGCTGTCGAAAAGCTTTAGCAGAATCTGCGGGATATTGCAGAATTCCAGTGGAAGCTTGGAAGCGAATGATGAGTCTACCAAACAGTGGGTTGAACTGGAGTCTATGAGAGCTTGGATATTAGTATTCAGAATAATGTCAGAAGTCAATGGTATGGTAAGAGAATCGGATTTCAAAAGAGTGGAAGCATTGAGTCGAACCTTGGAAAACGCACAGATGGCATCAACACAGCTCTGGGTCTGTGTGGAGGTCTCAGAGCTGCTTATTATTATTTTGAATCTGTAAAGGCCACAGGTTTGACCTTGGACTTGGGTTTGCTTTGAATCGTGGAGGCCACTCGGGCCTTCAATTGAGTGTTAAGGGAGGTTGACTGTGGACAGTCCTTCGTGATATGTCCAGGTTTCCCACAGAACATGCAAAGGTTTTGGTCCATGCCTCGCTGTCTCTCCTGCTTGGTTAGTTTTCCATCTTTTCCGAGTATGTTGGAAATATCCGGAGTTTTGCGGAAATTTGACATGGAGGACTGAGGTTTGGCGGAAGAGGCGGAAGCTGAACTGTTGTTGTTGTTGTTCGTCCTCTTCTGCAACTGGTTCGATTGGGATTCTTGCTTGTCCGATTTGCTGCTGTTACCAGAGTAGTTATTGTTGGAAGTGGTGGCACGGTTGACCTCGCCTCATCATTCCCAATAACGGCTGTCGATGGTTTGCACGAGTTGTCAGAGTTCCCGAAGCATGTCGGCTTTTCCTGGGTTGCAAGAATATCTTTAATACAATTGGGAAGTTTAGTATAAAAAATCCTACGAAGGGTGGCGTCGCCCCAATTGACTCTAGTGGCAAGGTGGTTGAACTCTATGATGAACTTCGTGATGCGTTGGTTGTCTTGCATTTTGAGATTGTCGAGTTTGGTTTCTGCATCGCTGATGGGGTCGTAAGCTCCGAAATTCTCTCGGAGTACTATTGTGAAGTCCCGATAGCTTGTGAGCCAGGGCAGGTCTTGGAAGGCATCGTCATCTAAGAGTTTGGGCTCAAAAAAATCTAAAGCTGTCCCTTTTAGGAAAGAGATAGTGTAAGTAACTTTTGCTTCATCACTGGAAAAGGTCTGGGGATGATCATGGAAGTGGAGTTTGCACTGAATGAGGAAGGGATGGAGCTTTCGGGAATCCGATCCATCGAAGGTGTCGGGTTCACAGAGTTTGGTTTTTCCAGCTTGACTTTTGTTTGGAGTTCCCATGTGCTTGGCTATCTGTTTCAAGGCTTTTAGCATAGCCTTCCCCTCATCTTCTTCCTCATCATTGTCATCCTCATTGTTGTCAATGTTGTTGTCATCACCAGGGTTGCCTTCCGGTTCGTCGTTTGGAAAGTTGGATCCAGGGTTTGTGTTTCTGGTGACAGTACGGGATCTAGTAGAAGGCATAGTGAATGGATCAAGAGTTTCAGTTCGAATATACTGTTATGAACTAGATTTCTTCTCATTGGATGTCAGAATTGTCAGAATGTTGGAGTTTGGGATTCGGAGTTGGGATTGGAACATATGGATGTTAGCTTCAATTCATAGGTCACGCCCTCTTGGATCCTTCATGTCCTGGTATTTCGGAAGGTCGGGATATCAGAGAAGTCGGAGAAGGTTGGAGGAGTTGGAGAACGGAAAGTCGGATAAGACTTAGAGACGGAAGTGAGAAGATATTGAGTCAAGGTAGGTCAATATTCGAACTGAAGAATGAAGTACATGGAGGAGTCGTATATAACGAATCGATATGGTCTGAGTCGGAAAGATACGAATCGATATGGTCCAAGTCAGAAAGATACGAAATGCAGAAATTCGAAACAGTGAATACGGGATTGGGGTAAAAGTAAATATGGACATAAGACCGAAGATGTAGATCTTGATAAGAAATGACTAAATATAGATGGAATGGGGATAAGGAGAATGGGTGGAGCAAATCGGAAATACGAATCAGAATATGTCAGAGAAAAGCAGAAAGGCTGGGAATGAATCTGGGTTCTAACAATTGGTGTATCCTGTAAGTGTGATTGGGTTGCACCTCCAAGGACCAATCTGAGTGATTTCGTAGCATTTAGATATTGCAGGACTCTGATAGCAGCTGTCCAGTGCAGCATGCCTGGATCTTCAAGAAACTGACTCAAGTGATGCATGGCAAAAACAATGTCTGGTCATGTGGCCACTGAGGCATACATCAATGAGCCAACAATTGAACAGTAGGAAATTTTTGCCATCTTCTCCCTCTGTTCATCTGAGGTTGGTGACATTTGTTTTGATAGCACGACATTTGTATTGAGAGGTGTTGAGATCCTTGACGTCTCTTCTATACCAAAACACTCAGCAATCTCCTTGATATACACACATTGACTTAGCGACACTGTCTTGGTTTTTCTATTGCGTTCTACATGTAGACCTAGCAGCCACTTTGCAGGACCAAGATCCTGTAGTTCGTAGTATTTTCACAGGCCTTCCTTTGCCGTTTGCATCACATCAGGTGTACTGGTGGCAATTAGCATGTATCGTGACAATGCACCTGTCTGAGTTCAAGGAACATGTGTATACACTGTGTTCCACTGATACTCGTTCCCACCCTTCTGTGACCATGCTCTTGTGTAGCTTGATAGACCATTGCCTTCCAGCCTGTTTTAAGCCATATATTCTCTTGTTAAGTTTGCAAATCCAGTCTTCCTTTCCCGGTTCTTTCATTCCCTCAGGTTGCTGCATGTATATCTCCTCATCCAGATCTCCATGAAGGAAGGCAGTTTTTACATCAAGTTGGTTGATCTCCCAGTCATTTGATGCGCCTATATGCAGTATTGTTTGCACAGACTGTAGACGCACAACCGATGCAAAAGTCTCTTGGTAGTTGACTCCTGCAACTTGTGTGAATCCCTTCACCTCTAGATGGACTTACGTGTGATTTCTCCTTTTTCATTCCTTTTCCTGACAAAATGAGGTCTTGACTGAATGATGCGTCAATTTTTAGGGACGTCAGATGGCAGGATTAATGTTCAGATGTTGTGTGCCTTGAGCGATCACATTTTATCCTGATAGCCTGCTTTGCAAGAATGCAGTGTTGGCAGATGGGGGGAGCTTGAGATGTACTATTTTGCATACCTGTGATAAGGCCATCTTGGATCACACACATGATTGAGCTGTAATTGGTGTGGCCCAGACATTTGTGCCATGTTTCCAATCTTGGTGCAGCTCTCAAGATGTGTGCGTGATCGGTGTGAGGAGTGCCGCTGTTCAGAGTGTATAGCCCCTTCTCCTTTCTGTCTCCTATGGCTAAGACCTTGTTCTTAGTGGTCTTTATCAGACATTTCTTTGAGTTGAAGATGCTTTTAAGGCCATAATCTGTGAGACGTCCAACAGATATGAGACACAGGGTAGCTGTCAGCACGTACAGTGCATCCTTGAGAATCAGTTTGCCTCCCTTTTCACAACTGAGCCGGATTGTTCCTCAACCTATTGCTGGGATACTCGCACCATTTACACCACATATGTGCCTCTGTTCAATGAGTTTCAGGTTCTGGAAGTGGGATATCACAGGAGAACAGTGGCTTGTAGCACCAGAATCCAAAAAAAATGGGGTATCATCAATTGAGGCTAGTACTGAATGTGTGTGAGGTGTCAGTCTGGTTCCTGGGTGGTTCTCTGTCATCTCCTTGGACCACAACATGGACACAGTGTCTGTGTCCTCCACAGCAGCACAGGACAGATGTCCATTGTATATATGGTCAGCCAAATTGATGTGTATCAATTTGGGATTTATGGCAACAGCCACTGACTCGGATCCGCTATTGGTATCAGCAGCATTTGCTTTTTCCTTTTCCTTCACCAGTCTGGTGCTTTGGCTGATTGTTTTCCTTTCCAGTTTGCTTCAGTTGTATGGCCTGGTTTTTGACAGGTACTGCGCTTCTGCTTGGTTTCAACACTGTCTTCCCCTTTGTGGTTTTGGAGGACAGTGCAGTGTCTTCCTGCTTAGCCAAACCTTGAACCTCTCTGGCCTTGGTTTCTATGCATTTGACAATGTCTTTTACAGACAGCTGGAATTTTGAATTTGTCATGAAGGTGATCGAGTCTTTTTGAAGCCAGTCATATGTTCCGTTGCTTAGAGCATTCAACAGGAGCACTATCAGCCAATTGTCAATGGTGGGAGGAGTGTCGTTGAAGATGGCAGTGATGGCGTCAGCATCTGCCAGAATTGTAAATCAGGCACACATAAATGCGGTTATGTGTAGGCCATACTCACTCTTCAAGCTTGTGACTCCCTCACCTCCTTTCACTGACACAGACTCGAGTATCTCAATGTCTACATCCAGCAACATGAAGTGATACCACAATACACATAAGAATCAAGCCTCACCTGAGCTTGCTTCATCATCTGAAAGGACGATGAATGACTGTAAGGGGAACTTCTATTCCCTCTTCTTCTCTCTATCTATTATTTTGACTCCCTTTATCCTCATTTCCCCATGACCTTCCTATTCTCCTCCCTCTTGCCATTTCGTCCTTCCTTTATTCTAGCTACGTCTTGGGTGCTTATTTAAGCACTCAATGTTGATCTTACAAGTGCCCACGCATTGATGTTCGGACTTCGTTCTATATTCAGTAGTGTAGTCGGCAGTGGGGTCCCTAGACTTTTCTCTTTGGATTCCCACCTGCCAGGTATGCATCCTCCTCTGTAGCTTCCTGTAGGCCTATATCTTTGGATTCCCACCTGCCAGGTTATAGTGTGATAATCCACTAGCCCCAGGGGTTGCCCTTATAGTAGAAAAGTCTGCCAACTCACTGGACCAGTCACTGTCGCCATCATCTCTGAATTGATATCTTCAGGTGCATAGCAGCTCAGGACCCCTCTGGTACATTCCCTAATATTCCATCTACCTCTACCATGTCTACACCCATACCAGAAGACCCAAATCCCTTTGATTTCCAAGCAGCTTACCATGAACTTCATCAGCATGTTGCCATTCTAGAGGCTGCCTTACATGTCAAAAGAGAGCAGAAGGAATTATTGGCACAACAGGTTCAACAGACAGATGTCCAGGTGCACACCTTGAACCATGACATTACTAGCCTTATGACGACATCCCTCTCCCCTCCTACTACCCACAAACGCGCCACACCTGCCACTCCCACTGACTTCAATGGTGACAGAGAAAAAGGATGAGCCTCTTGAACTCCTGCAAGCTTTATCTTGCCCTATGCCCAACTCATTTCGCCAATGATCATGCAAAAGTCCTATGGGCCTTGTCATTAATGAAATCCAGTTGCACTTTGTCCTTTGCCACATGTATCTTTGAAATGGAAACTAGAATTGGTCATCCTACCCATTCTACTTGGGCTTCTTTCGAGAAGACCTTCAAGTCGACATTCTTCCTTCCCCATGAAGAAATTACTGCCCAGACCAAACTTGAGTCACGTCAATATTATCAGAATTGCTGTACTGTTGATGATTATATCAATGAGTTTGAAGAACTGGTAGAGAAGTCTGGATACGGAGAACAGGCCTCCCTCATTATGAAATTCCATCATGGTCTCGAGTCCTGGTGATGGACACAGTTCAATTCGGTTCAGTTCAGTTCATATACTGAACTGACAATTTGCTGGTTACCAGCTCACAGTTCAGTCTGCTGTCAGTTCAACTCACGAATCAGTTCTGAACCGGTTCAAACATTAAAAATAATAATAATCGTATTTAATTACTCTAAAAACTAATTACATGTATAATGTAACTACTCTAAAAATTCCATGTGGGTATGCGTGTGGTGTGGTGGTGGTGGTGGTGGTGGTGTGGGGTGTGGGGGTGGTGATCAGGGCGGGGTGTGGGGGGTGCGATGGGGGTGGCATTGAGGCAGCGATGGGGGCAGTGTTGAGGTGGCGATGGGGGTGGCGTTGAGGTGGCGATGGGGTGATGTTGAGGCAGTGATGGGGCGGCAATGGGTATGGGCTGTGGGGCCACTATGGAGGCGGGATTGGGGCAGCAATGGGGTGGTGAAGGAGGTGGCATTGGGGTGGAGATGGGGGCAGTGGGGTGTAGGGCCATGATGGGGGTGGTGTTGGGGTGGTGTTGGGGGTGGCAATGGGGGTGGCGGGGCGTGGGTGTGGGGCTGTGAATGGGGCAGTGATGGGACCGCTATGGAGGCAGCATTGGGGCAGTGTTGGGGCCATGATGGAGGTGGTGGGGCATGTGGGTGTGGGGTGGCGATGGGGCAGCGATGGAGGCGGCATTGGGGTCGCAATGGGGGCTGTGATGGGGGCTGCGGGGCATGTGGGTGTGGGGCCGTGAATGGGGCCGCTTTGGGGACACTATGGAGGCAGGATTGCAGCCACGATGGGGCCGCAACTGTGGCCGCGGGGTGTGGTACTGGTGGTGGTGGGTGGTCTAGGGTGGTGGTGGTGGGGTGGTGGTGGTGGTGGGTGGCCACGTGGACATGGCACAGCCACCTGTGACCCATCACGTGGGTGCCAGCTAACCAGCACTTTTGAACTGGTTCAAGATCGATCTGAGCCGATCCGGTGATTTCAACTGGACCCGGCTCACAGTTCGGTTCAATTCCCAGTTCAGTTCATTGAACTGAACTGAAACCGAACTGGTACAAATCAGTTTGAGCTGAACTGCATCCATCACTAGTCTCAACCCTTCTATCCAGAGCTGGATTGCTAATATGGTTGAGGGATGCCCATCAGATGATGACCTTCCTGAATGGTTTTCAGTGGCTAGGACAATTTCACAGGCATGTGCTGCTAATGAAGCATTCCAAGGTGCCTTGCGTGGTACATCAAATACTCCTACTTGCCCCACCACTGTCCCTGCTGGTATTAACCAGAGAAACTCACACCCACCCCACCAATTAGACTCAGCATCACAGCTTCAGGCAGTCCCACCTACTGTTACTATGGGTGTCCAACCAGTGGCAATGAAGGTGGATGCCACTTGCCATTGCCATTCCAGTTCCCTTGTCTGTCATAGATGTGGAAAACCAGGCCACTTCTCTCGAGAATGTCCTCAAGCATTCAATGTTTGTACCATGAGTGCTGAAGAGAAGGATGAATGGATTGCCCACTTGCTGTCATCCTCTGATCCTAGGACAAACCCTATCAAGGAAGATGAACCTGAGCTCCAAGAAGAGGAAGAAGAGGATTTTGTGTCACGCAGCAGGTGAATAGTGTGCCCCTGCTGCCAACTTCCAATCGTTTTGCTCCACTGGTGTATAATCAGGTAGATGGTGGGTATACAGATTCAGAACCTGATTCTTCAATCCCAGAGAGCAAAACACTAGACACACAACCCTTAACTCCTTCCCCATCTCGCATTTGCTTCTGTTGTAAAAATTGGGAATGAAATCTTCCTGCACAGTATGCCATTGCCTCCACCCTGGGCCCAAACTCCCTCTCTCTCCCAGTCGAAGTTCAAACCACTGATACAGCAGAGATCAAGTCAGTTAACACTCTACTTGACTCTGGTGCCACCAGGGTGTTTATTGATTTGGGATTTGTTCAAGAAAACCACCTCACTGCAAGACCACTCTCTCGTCCTATTCTGGTGTACAATGTTGATGGCTCACCCAATGAATCTGGATCTATAACTGAAGTTGTTTATCTAATTGTGAAGTACAAGGACCATTTTGAGAGAGCTGTGTTTGCTGTTACGTGCCTAGGGTGTCAACATATGATCCTTGGCTACACCTGGCTTCGAGACCACAACCCAGAAGTCGACTGGAAGTCTCAAGAAGTATGGATAACTTGTTTCCCTCCCCAGTGTCATACATGTCGCAATATCATAAAGGAAGAACATCAGAAGGCTATAAGGGCAACCTCTGGGGCTAGTGGAATATCACACTAGAGCCTGGCAGATGGGAATCCAAAGTATATAAGCTCAAGGAAGGCTACAGGCAAGGATCCATACCTGGCAGATGGGAATCCAAAGAGAAAAGCCTGAGGACTCCCACTGCCGAGGTGGCTACTAACTAAGGAAAGACTCCAAACAGACATTTTGGGCACTTAAAATGGAAGTCACGTGACATGTGACGTAGCCCAGGTAGATTCCAACTTGCACACGTAAGCGGGCGCTTAAATTGCGAACAGAAGTTCCAGCTGTAGAAGTGAGTAGGAAGGAGGAGGGGAGGAAGGAAATGGGAATATTAGATAGAAACAACAGGGAGAAAAGAGAGATAAAAGGGAAATGGGGATAGAAGGGGTGAACATGAATAAGAGAGGAGAATAGGAGAAGGAGAATAAAAAGGAGGAGTATGAGGGGTTCCCCTTACAAAGGCCCTACGACTGCGCACCTGCCATATTGGTCCTTGTCCTATTCTCATGCATAATTTGGATGGACCATCAGTCAAAGAAGAACTCCTCCTGAATCAACAGTATGGAGGTGATTCTGAAATGACTGAAGAACACATCTGATGAAGCTATAGAAGAGGGTGACCACATTCTAGTCGCTATGCTCCCTCCCCAAGCTTAGTTCATTCGTGCTTCTTCAATGACATCCCAATGCCTTTCAGGAGCTGCCTGGCATAACTCCCAACCTTCAGACACTCTTCCAGACTACCTGTCTGACTACAAAGATGTCTTTGCAAAGGAGTTGTTTGACAAGCTTCTGGAACGCAAGCCATGGGATTACACCATCAAACTAGAACTGGGAACCAATCCCCAAGCATCACCCAAGGTATACCCCTTGTTTCCAGGAGAACAGGCTGAGCTGGACAAGTTCCTCGAAGAGAATCTACGTACAGGACATATATGACCATCAAAGTCACCCATGGCTTCACCAGTGTTCTTCATCAAAAAGAAGGATGGTGCCCTATTATTTGTCCAAGACTACTGGGTGTTAAATGCAATGACGATCAAGAATAGGGCTGTCCATGAGTCTACCCATGGATCACCTGGACTCGGATCCATGGGTATTTTCATTTTCAAACCCTATACTCGGATCCACATGGGTATTGCATCCGGGTGATCCGAACCCATGAGTTTCGGACTATTCATGGGTTGATCCGTGGGTATATATTATTCGTTTTAAGCAGACGTAGCTAGCTATGTATTAACCCTAATTTTTACAATTTATTTCGTGTTTTTATCTAATTTATTGGGGCCTGTAGAGGCCCCACAATTTTTGATGCACCAGCAGCTGGAGCTTATATAGCTCCGCTGTTTGTTGTGCTTTGTAGGTCATGTGACTTACAAAACCTTGTTTGAAATAAAATAGGGTTTTGTGAGTTGCGTGACCTACAGAGCACAACAAACAGTGGAGCTATATAAGCTCCAGCTGCTGGTGCATCAAAAATTGTGGGGCCTCTACAGGCCCCAATAAATTAGATAAAAACACGAAATAAATTGTAAAAATTAGGGTTAATACATAGCTAGCTACGCCCACTGAAATCGTAAGCCACGGATTCCAAATACCCGTGGGGTTTAGGCAGAATCCCATAATCCATACCCAGATCTGTGTGGGTATTGCCCATTGGGTACCCAATACCGATGGGATCCTTACCCTTGAGGTTTCCCACAGATCAACCCACGGGTACCATTGATTTGGACTCGTGGACAGCCTTAATCAAGAACTGTTACCCTCTTCCCTTGATTTCGGACCTTGTCAATAGCCTACAAGGGGCCCACTACTTTACCAAGCTTGATGTCCATTGGGGCTTTAACAATGTCAGGATCAAAGAGGGTGATGAGTGGAAAGTGGCATTCAGGACAAATCAGGGACTATTTGAACCTCTAGTGATGTTCTTTGGCCTCACTAACAGCCCTGCCACTTTCCAGACCATGATGAATGACATCTTTCATGACCTCATTGCTGAAGGTGTTGTGTGCATTTATATGGATGACATTCTGATCTTTTCAGAGGACCTAGAAGCACCATGAAGCCATACGGAAGGTGGTCCAGTGTCTCAGATCTCTTCAGCTTTTCGCTGCTTTAGTTGGAGCTCTGTAGTTTGTAGGACCAGAGTTAAAGACTACTAGCTTGTGTAAGCAAACCACCACTTTCCATCTAATTGACACTTTGTTGCTTGTAGGGCCAAATATCAATTGCTGGCTTGTGTTGGCTATCATCACTTCTATTTAATTGAAGCTTTGTTGCTTGTAGGGCCAAAGTTAAATTAATAGCTTGTGTTGGTAACAACCACCACTATTATTCATTTAGCCTTTGTTGCTTGTAGGGCCTAAGTCTAATCAAATAACTAGTGTTG
Organism: Ramaria rubella; assembly: GCA_015039355.1. NCBI lineage: Eukaryota > Fungi > Basidiomycota > Agaricomycetes > Gomphales > Gomphaceae > Ramaria > Ramaria rubella. The sequence continues at coordinate 184,318 of MU134425.1, read as the reverse complement.
GGGTGTAGTACACTTTCTATCTAATCAAGCTCTGTTGCTTGTAGGGCCTTAGCTTGATTACTAGCTTGTGTCAGCACAAAGCTACCACACTCTATCTTATCTGGGCACTGTTGCTTGTAGGGCCTTTGCCTGGTTAACTAGTTTGTGTTAGTGTTGACTTTATCAACTCTCAAGTTAGTTTTAACTTGTTGTTGTTGGTCTTGTCCCTTCGCTCCTTGTTTCTTGGCTATCCTTTTAGTCCTTCAGTTGAACAGCCATTCAATTGTTGCAACCTTGAGCCTAGTCGTCCAAGTCTGCTTTCCCCATATTGCATATAAAAACAATTCCTTTGCCCGGTTTAGGCTTTGGGTGGTCGTTTCGAGTATTATCCTGACCAGACTAGTAGCCTTGCTACAAGTGCTTTGAATTGCATTGTTACTGCAAAGTAATAGTGTTATTTGAACACCGGAGTAGAATCTCTTAATTGGGTTCTCCGTTAAAATAGTCTTTGGTTGATATCCCCTTGAACACTATCAGTGGCTAGACTAAACTTGATTGTGTACCTTACACCAACGTTTAGTTCTGAGTTCACAGTTTCCAAAACAGTTACAGGGAGTTTAGCAGGTACCTGTCATCTGTGTAACTGATTCTTATTTTCAAATATGTGGTTTAGTCCAATACCCACAACACTGTTTGCATTACTTACATAAGCCTGCTCAATCTGAGTTTGAAATATAGTCCCACCATCAACAGATTTGCTTGAAATTTTGACAGTAGAACCATAAAGCTGTTTCAACCTCATTGACTGGAGACATTGGTAGGTTAGATAAACATATTGATATCAATGCCACAGCTACTCACTGAGAACCATTGCAGTACAGGACATATTGTGGTTCAGACGAACCATCACTTCATCCCAACTCAAAGAGCATTGGACATTGTAGTTCATCATGGACTGACCACATGGCCCAAGCTCAGCACACCTGTTGGTCTTAAAACATAGTAGCAAAGAGACATTGGGGGCATAAAACATGAGCATAATATTGAGGAGAGTCGACCTCAGAAAATACCCTTTGAACTGCACAATGGCATGTTGAAAGATTTGAAGTGAGGGGGTGGGGAAGATACTTGCAGCTTGAATAGATTGTAGGGTTATGTTTTGGTTTATATCCCACCTACAGCTTGATGCTTGGCTGAATCACTTACTCATTTAATTCCACAGTGATAATATTTGGTCTGAGAGGTGCAATCACTAGCCTTTCATCCTATGTGCTAGCTAGCTAAATTCATTCGGACAAATGTGTTTGTATGGGCTCTCTGGATGAGGCATGTGATCAGAGCGCATTGCCTTGAGGCTTGCGCCTCGAAAGCTTTGTGCTCCACAAGCGCAAAGCCCACCTTGTCTCCTTTGTCTATCTTTCCGTATATAGTCTTCGTTATGCCCCCTTTTCTCCTCTTCACGTCTCAGTCTCTCACTTCGCGCACTCGATAGTCTTGAAAGACTTCGAGTTGCTTTACCCCTTTTTTGCAGGATCAGTCTTCTGTGTATGTCCACATTCGGATGCAATCAGACAGCCGTTCCGCGCCTCCAATGATAAAGACTTGTGCTGGTGGAAAGTGTCCCGCAAACCCCACAGCCTCAGTTCCAGCCTCTGAGACATCATCCCCACTTCTGATGTCCCCATTCACCCAGCTCAACAGCAAAGTCACGGGTTATGACACCCCTGCCGACCCTCGACAGCCTAGTGGGACTGCCTCACCTGCCGAGGAGTCTTCAGCATTGAAATTTCTCACCGAGGCTCTAGGAACACTCTTGCAGGGTCAGGAATTGCAACAAGCCACTCTTGTCACTCAGCAAGAGGCCCTTTGTGACCAGCTTCGCATCCAACACGAAGCACAACAAAGGTTCCTCGCTCAGCTGAAACCACAGGCCCAGCCTGCAGTCATCCCTCAGCTGCAACAGCCTAGTCCCCAGCTGCCTCATCATTCATCTACATTTACCCAGGCACAGCCTCCGGGCATGGCAGTTAGCTTCATGCCCCCGCTTGGTAATACTGGTGCCGGTACCTGTATTGCTGGCAATTGGGCAACATACTCTTCATCCAGGACACATTTTCAAGTTGGACACATGGATCAGGGAGAAGCCCTCTACGACTGCACTGGAATTTGAGAACGGGTCTCTTGTCCAGCGTGACAAAGATCCCTCTCCAAAGACTATCCAAACTGGGGATCACTCTACTACCCCTTACTCCGTTACTTCAGCATACTCCAGATACAAGTATTATCTACTGGGAACCTTAGTGCAAGCAAAAGCTTCATTTTCGGCTGCAACGAGTACCTCCATTCACTGTATACAATGTATACAGAATATGAATGGATGGCTGTACTCAACTACCACTTTGCTATACATGCAAAGCGCCTCTCAGAGAGGTCATGTGGTGATTATTCACGTTGGGGTGAAATTGATGGTACACTCCTCAATCGGTACCTGATTGGTCACCCTCGCGCATGTGCAAGCATAACCAAAGCAGCACCTGACATATCAAAGCAAACCTGCAATGATTTTAATTATTGTCAGTGCACACGCTCAAAATGTGCCCGAATCCACAAATGCAGGACATGCGATAGCACTGAGCATGGTCAAGCAACATGCCCTTCAAAGAAGACTTCATAGGACCTAGGCAAGGTGAGGGATCGACACGCTCTCCCCTCCCTTTGCCCCAGCCTGAAGGGCAAGTCTTCGATCAACACATCTGTCTCTGGCATACTCGCATCCGCTTTCACCACCATGGGAACCCACTGTGCTCACACTATGTCCTCTGCCCCACTGGAGCCATTACCTTTTGCTCACTTATTTCCTTTGGGACCACTGCCACCTAGACGTCCTAATTCTGATCCACACTGCAACGTGCCTCCTCCTAACTCTGACTCACCTCCTAAAATTCAATCTACTCTTATCAAGAAGGCTTGGGAATTTCATCTTCGTGATTACCCTGACCGCCTGTTTGTAAAATCTTTACTACACATAATAGAACATGGCGCGTTACTCGGATTCAGAGGCACTGACCATCCTCAATCATGCACCAATCTCGAATCGGCACATGAAGCCCCAGACGCAGTCTCCTCAGCAATACAAAACCTCCTAGTCAATGGTCATGCTCATGGACCTTTCAAGTCCCCTCCACTCTCAAATTTTCGCTCTTCTCCTCTTGGCACAGCCACTCAGAAACACAACCCCAAACGACGTCTCATCAATCATCTCTCTTGGCCAGTCAATGACTCTGTGAATGATGGTATCCCCGACTCAGAAGGACACATAAAATACAAAGCATTTAACAGTGCAGTGCAATTGATACGCTCTTTCAGTAAAGGCACTCTACTCGCCAAACTTGATCTGAAAGAAGCTTTCCATCACATCCCAGTAGCTCCCTCGCAGTGGCACCTGCTTGGTTTCCACTGGAAGTCATCGTTTTATTATTCTATTGTCCTGACTTTTGGCCTCAAATCTGCTCCATATATATTCAACCTATTTGCTGAAGCCCTTCACTGGATAATAGATCGGCACTTACCAGGTGGACTTCGGCATTACCTTGATGATTTCTTGCCAGTGTTTCGTCCAGAAACACCTCTCACAGTTGCCAATACCACCATTTACTGGTGCAAGGGGCTGGGCACCCAGCTTGGGCTGCTCTTCCAGGAGGAGAAGACTGTCTGGCCTTGCACATGCCTAGAGTACCTGGGCTTAGAGCTTGATTCATTAGCAATGGAGGCCTGGTTGCCAGCAGACAAGCTCATATACTTGCAAGAGGTTTTGGAGATGTCACTCACGTCTACCTCTATTACCCTGCATGGCCTGCAGGAACTGATCGGCTTCCTGCAATTCACATCTCAAGTGATCCCTCACTCCCGAGCGTTTTTGTGTTGTTTAATTGACTTCTCCACTATGTTTTCTTCATCTTTCGCTTGTCACCGCATTCCTGCATATGCACATGCCGATATCAAATGGTGGCATACCTATGCCCTAGCCTGGAATGGCATACATCTTATTTCACCCTCCTACCCAATAGTTCATGTGTATACTGATGCCAGTGGCCGAAAAGGATTGGGGGGTGTATTTGAAAACCAGTGGTTCTCTTCACGTACTCCACGCCACTTCCATGGCTGTGACATCCAGTTCAAAGAAATTTACGCAGTTCTTCAAGCCATTCTGCGATGGGGTCATCTCTGGAAACACCATCATGTAGTTTTCCACATCGACAACTTTGCCATTGTAAACGCACTGTTTAAAGAAACAAACAGGTCCTGCTTCACTATGTCCATTGTTCGCCTAATTGTCATGCTTGCAGCCTTTCTTGAATTTTCATTTTCTTCTTCTTGGCTTCCTTCTACTTTGAATGCACTTGCTGACGCTGCTTCCTGCTTTCAATATGCTCGTCTATTTATGCTTGCACCCCATTTGCCATGACAGAGTTGCTCGACCAACCCCCAAATTGTTGGTATCAAATCAACGCTCACCTCTCCCCACCTGTCGCCTTCTTCCTCTGGCATGGCCTCGTGTCCAGCACCCGAAAGACTTACAGTACGGGACAAAAATCATTTATTGACTTCATGTTGCTCCATCCACACCTGCTCAATCCAGATGGTTCATACTTACCAGCCAACAAAAAAGCCATCCTTGAATGGGTTGCCCACCTTGGGTACTCACGCAGACTCCTTGCGTCAACAATCAAATGTTACCTTGGCCATGTCAAGTCCCTCCATGTGGATGCAGACCTCCCCTTTGATGCCATTGAGTCCCCTCTCACCCAACGCATCATCCGTGACATCAAGTGCTACTTTGGGGACAGAGCCAGGAAGCCTACCACCCCCATCACCCTTGACATTCTCCGCTGCCTCATCAAGTTTTCAAACCAAAATGCATGTCTTGATGATGCCAACATTGACACAGCCATCAAACTTGCCTTTGCAGGTTTTATGCGGTCAGGAGAATTACAGTCAAAAGTGAAAAGTACAAAGCCTTCGACCCCTCTGCCCACCTCACTCGTGACTCCGTTGCCTTCTTTCCCTCCATCGAAGCCCCAACTCATCTCAGCATCACTTTCCCTGCTTCAAAAACCGACCCCTTTCGGAAAGGCGTCACAATTTGGATTGCTGCTGTTGACGCTCCTACCTGTGCCGTCAAAGCACTTCATCCGCTCTTCAATGTGGACCCCAGAGAACCGAGCTGCCCTCTCTTCTGCAACAGTGATGGTTCCCCCCTCCAATACGCATTCTTTGTATCAAAACTTCGTTCACTGCTAAACAGGGCTGGCTATGACTCTTCTCGATTCTCTGGCCACTCTTTCTGCAGGGGTGCCGCTTCCTCAGCAGCACAGGCTGGATTCACTGAATACAAAATTCAGCAGTTGGGACGGTGGTGCAGTGACACTTACAAACTCTACATCGATGCAGAACGCTCTCGTCTGTTTAATCTCTCTGCACGCCTTCATTGGGCCGTTCCCGATGCTCCACATTTCGAACCACTAGTCCTTCTTGTTGCTCCTCCTTTGGCTTGAGCACGGCCTGTTTTCCCTCCGGGTCATGCAAGAGAGCGGTGGCAACGCAATAGATTCCTTTGCTAGCCATCCACGCACGAAGACAGAGATCATTTGGACAAACACGTTTGTATGGGCTCTCTGGATGAGGCACGTGATCAGAGTGCGTTGCCTTGAGGCTCGCACCTCGAAAGCTTTGTGCTCCATGAGAACAAAGCCCACCTTGTCTCCTTTGTCTATCTTTCCATATATAGTCTTCGTTATTCACTTCGTGCACTCGATAGTCTTGAAAGACTTCGAGTCGCTTTACCCCTTTTTTGCACCCACCCATACCTCTTCCCTTCTCCTATGTTTTTTTTTTCCTGCTCATGTATTTTTGCTTCTTCTGGCTTGAGCACGGCCCGTTTTCCCTCCAGGTCACGCAAGAGAGCGGTGGCGACGCAATAGATTCCTTTGCTAGCCATCCACGCACAAAGACAGAGATGTGCATCTGTTGCATTCATGGACCTGTATTATCCATTGTCAGCATTGGTCATATTCATCAGTGAAAATAGAGTAAGCATGAAAATCACTCACACTTTTGGACAGGAGGTGGGGAATGCAACAGAATAAATGGGAAATATGAGGTCCTTGGCTGAGACTGGATGACTGCCTCATAAGCGAGTTCACTCCTTGGTTCCCAAAACTCATCTCCTACTCCCAAAAGGAAGCCAGCAGGACATAGCAAACAGGGCAGAATTTCAGAAGGTGGCATATCATTACTCAAGGATACTATACCAACTCTGTCTAATCCTCTCACAGTGTCGTGCTTGGCTAATTCTAATGGCTCTGGATTTGGAACTGCATGGTTGAAGATCAGTCATGCCAAAGGTATGAATAGTGTTGCCACAGCTCAGCTTCAAGCCAGCTAGTAGCTGATAGCTGGACTGAAGCTTCAGCTTTCCTCTGGCTTGGGCTTCAGCTTGAGACTGGAGCTTGATTTGAAGCCGGTCTGAGCCAGAAGCAAGCTCACATGGGATGGCACAGAGCATGAGTTGTGGTCACTGGTGGTGCCACAACCACACCAGAAGTTGATACTTCTGGTCCGGCTGTGTCACCGCCATTGTGACAGCACCCATGGGTGCTGTCACTGTCAAGTGCAGCATGGCCCCATCATTGGGGCAGTGGTACTGCCCCACTAACAGTAGTGGTGCAACCACACCAGAAGTCGATACTTCCAGTGTGGCTGTGTTGCTGCCACTGTGACAGCACCCACCACAGTGTGGTGGGTGCCGTCAACATTGAGTGCAGTGACAACAACAGTAGTGGTGGTGGTGCACAGCGATGTACAGCCACTGCCGTTGGTGCATGCAGCACCAACAGCAGTGGCTGCAGCTGTGGCTCATGCAAGCTAGCCAGCTAAGAGCCGCTAGCTGAAGCTTTGGCTGCAGCTCAGGATTTTGAGCTCAGCTTTTCAAGCCATAGCTGCAGCTTGGCTAGCCATTAAGCCAGCTAGCCAAGCTGCAGCAACACTAGGTGTGAAGGAATGTTTAAGAATGCTCTCTGCTGTTGAGGACATTGTACATGCATCCCTTTCACCAGAGCTGGAGTGAAGTCATCTATGCCTCTCGTTGTGACACTGGGATGGCAACAATGGTATATTGTGATGCCAGTGCTCTTTGCATGGCTGGGAACTGCACTGTGCTCAAGCCAGCACTAGCATAAGTACAAGATCAGAAGAGATGGAAATGAGGGGGGAGCAGTCAAGGGTGGGTGTGAAAAAAAAAAACAAGAAACTTGAAGCCTTAATGGCTATCGAGTGATAGATCAGTGGTAAAGACATGAAAGAATAGTGTGGATCCACCTATTGAGCAATATGTCAGTGGTACAGATGCAGTGTAAAAGTGTGTGCATAGTGAGTCTATATATGAAACGAAGGTAAAGGAGTAGTGGGGGTGAAACAAACAAAGATTGTGAGACAAAGACTTGCGACACGTTACCTTGCTCTGCAAGGTCCTTTCCCCCATCAAAATGTTCACAGATTCGTGACAGAATCAATATCTTGAGCTGTATATTAGTATATGTTCCTCATACTCATATCTCGAACTTTTCATAATATCTAACCTTATATGTATATCCTTTTGATATCTCACATTTGTCATTTCCACAAATCTACCTATCTCATTGCCTCTACATTCATGGTGTGTTATTTGTGTTTACTCATTCCTTCCTTGTGAACAATAATTGGGGAAAGCAGTTGAGTGGTAGGCATTTAAATTAATAATAATCAGTGTTGTGCCAGTCATGCAACAGTCTGTCAGCAAAGTCAATGAACTGTGACCTTGGGTGACAGTCAAGGTCATTGACTTTTGATGGTGTCGGGGGTCCCTCACTAATGTGAGATGCAAGCCCGAAATCCGAGTAGGCACTGTGAGACCCAGCCGCACCCCTAACGTTTCTGTCTGACGACTTTCTCATGGACCCTGGGTTGGCACCAGCACAACACTGGGTGTTTGACTGTTCTTTCAATTCAACTTGTTGAATGCATTTTTAAGATTAGTAAGTTAGGTAAGATTGTAGAATTGCACCCAATGACTTTTCCATGAAATGTCATCACAACACCTAGGCCTGAGGTAAGTGCAGAAGATGCTGCTGATATGTTTTCTAAAAAAAAACACCATTTAAAAAAAAACATGCATTAAAATTGTATTTGTGTCATGATTCGACACCTAATGACACTTATCACTGTTGCTATCCCCTCCACGTCTTACCGACACTAGCGATACTAGCGATATTCGCCGTCCAAGATCGGATCACTCAACCTAACAACCGATCGTCGATATATGCAGCTCCAATAACAGTAGATAGGAACATCAATCACCACAACAGTTATAACTCCATTTGGTATATAGCCCACATGGTATCTGTCTGACATCGGTAAATACGTCTAGTATAAAACAGTAGGATAGAACACATGTATTTCTTTAGTTCTATTATCATAAGTCTTCCCCCTCCCTTCACTTGGTGTCATCTACACATCTAAGTTGAATGACGAGTCTAACGACTATTCTGAACTCATCATCTTCTTATCTCCATCTTGATTCCGTCTTAACGATCAACGTCGATAACATCACTAGAACTTTATCTGCTAAATAACAGGTCGAAGGCAGTTCTTGACAGTATAATAGAACTAACACCTACTAGTCGGAATCCTCCTCCCAGTCTCTCCCTTTCAAGTATGTCGGATAGGACAATTGACTCATCGGGTCACCCCCGATACTCCCCTATTGATCATATCCGGACCCATTCCCAAGGACCCACCATCACACCACTACCTTTACCAAATAGAGGTGGATCAGCACCCTTCCCGCAGATTGATCCCACAGCATCCCAACAGCACCAATCTGACACATATATTACACCCGGCTTTATTCCAGACCTCCCCCCACATATGTCATCATTCCCACATCACTCGACGTCGGTATTACCTTGAACAATAGGACAAGAGGAAGCTGAACTTCAACAACTTAGTGAGAATCTTTGCCAGACTGAAGCACTGATAAGCGATCAGCAGAGACAACTTGTCGTGACTCAAGCACAACTAGCGCAAGCTCGTAAACGAGTGCAACGGGCTGGTCTCACTCTAGAACCTATCAGTAATCAACCCATACAGTTACCACATCCATTGACAACTATGTCATTGCTTTCATCTTCCTCACATCCACCAATCCCGACACTGGCACGGTTGGATTCAGAACTCTATATGCCAACTCGACAAGCAATTAATCGTCCTTATACAGCAGTAGCATTGAATATCTTTCATCCCAGCACTACTTCCTGAATGCATGAATACAGATCCCCTTATCCTCATCCTGGGACCGCATATATGCAACATAAACCACCAATCGCTCTCTGACCTCTGTTTGCTCAACCTCATCGACCTCCTGTTGATCCAATAGCAACCCCACTTCCACAACCACTGACCGCTCATCTGACGATGCCAAGAATGGAACACCCGAGTCCCTCTCATGTGTCACCTTCACCATTCAACAGTCCAACTTTTAGAGGGAATCCACCTGATTTCAACAGCAGACAATGGCAAGGCTTCCCAAGAATGCCTCCTTCTGCTCCACCACCTAGTCCAACAGTATTGACTACGTCACATCGCCACAATGTGTCGACACCATTGCAACCTCAATCTCTTCCTCCTGGACCCCCTTTGGGACACCCAGGACAACCACCTCCTCCAACATTTCCTAGCGGACCTCCTGGTGGACCCCCTCCCTTTGGAGGACCACCTGGAGCACCCTTTGGCGAACCCCCTGGCAATCCCTTCGGAGGATCACCACCTGGACTACCACCACCTGGAGGACCAGTGAACGGTCCCTGGTACCAACCTTATGGTGTCCCTTACTATGTAATGACACAATCACAACAGGAAACCGATTCCGAAATCAGGAAACCAACTCACTTTGATGGTACCAAACTGGAATCGATCTGAGCATTTATCGCTCAGTGCATTATGGCATTCGACAACAAACCTCGAAAGTTTTCAACCGATCGCCAACGAGTCACATATGTGGCCTCCTATCTCTCCAGGATCGCTCTCGATTGGTGGCTCCCACACCTCACAGCATCACCCGAAACAACCATCTGAACCAACTGGGATGAATTCATTACCGCTCTCAACCAATTGTTTGGACAACCTGACCTTGCTCAATCTGCCCAACGATCAATCCGACAACTCAGAATGAAGAATAATCATCGCGTGAATAAATACATAATTAAATTCACTGAACATGCTCCTCATACAGGTTGGAACGACCCTGCCCTTTACGATGCGTTCTACAAAGGTCTTGCCAAACACATTAACGACCATCTTCTGTCGCTACCACGAGCAACAACCCTTGACACCCTCAAACAACAAGCCCTGGAATGTGACAATCGCTACTTGGCTCACCAAAATGAGAAAACCTCTCACTCCACATCAGCTCGCCAGACTGGAAGCACTTCAACATATATGAAGGAATCGGAGCACAAGCCATCAGAACAAAGAGGCAACAACTACTACAGCGACAGATCAAAACCATTGCAAGGAGTAGCGACAGACCGAAAAGACCTCAGCAGTGTACTCGATAACACCTGTCATTTGACTGACACTGACAAGGAGTGCCGTAAAGCCAAGGGCTTGTGTATTTATTGTGGAGAAAAAAATGATCATCACAGTCACGACTGTATCTATGCAAAGAACCCACAACAAGCGTCAGGACGAGCCACCTTTACTATTTCGGCAGAACCTCAATCCGCAACAATCAAAGAAGTTATAGATGAGGAACCTCAATCCTCGGCGGAAATCTAATCAGCGATCCATCCAACGTGTGCACAATGGGTCGCATGGCACACCTGCACACAATTCCCTCTGTACAATTACGGTCGGGACTTATATCTCAATCTGATGTTTCATTTATCATTCATCTAACTCTCTCTGATCATTCTGATCCTGTACCTACTCTCATAGACTCTGGGGCAACATCAAATTTTATCGATGTACAATTAGCGACACAACTTCCGACGGCCCGACAATCTCTTTCGCAACCAGTCTCTCTATGTCTATTCGATGGAAAACCTGCCACCAGCGGTTTCATCCACGAATACATTAAAACCACTATCTCTTTTCCTGATTCGTCATCTCAATCTCTATCACTCCTCATTACTCAACTTCATCCATCGGCCCCGATTGTCCTAGGTCTCCCCTGGCTAAAAACCACAAACCCAACAATCGATTGGGCTTCAATGTCACTTCATTTCCAATCCAGCACTGGCTCAATGCTTCCGACGATGACCACTGCCATGTCTTGTATCACAACCACTCAGGACGTCCAATCGACGCTACCTTTGGTTTTCAATACCATCCCAGAACTCCACACTTCTTCAGGGTCGCCCCCTTTGACAGTCCCTGGTTCTTCGGCAATTATATCACCACCATCGGGTATCCTTCCAAAACCCAATTTCTCTCAATCTGACTCCTCTATCTTCCGGTCGCCAATCGATATGAATATGCCAACTACTTTTTCTGACCCATTACCTTTTCCCAATGGATTCATGACCGATATAAGAACACGCGAAGTTCTGAAAATCACTCTTGTTGGTGCTGCTGCATTCAGGAGATCCATAAATGCAGGAGAAACCATATACTCTTTTCATTTTATTCCATCGTTACCTACATTCAAGTCTGAAAGTTTACTTGCTAGCTCCCACAAACCTGCTCTGACATCGCTACTTCATGGCGAAGTATTACCAACAGACAAAGCAGAACTGCTCACCAAGGTTGTACCCAACGAATACCTCGATTTTGTTGACGTCTTTTCCAGACAAGAAGCAAAGGCCGTCCCACCTCATAGGTCTTACGACCACAATATTGAAATCGAAGACAACAAACTGCTACCCCATGGACCAATATACCCAATGTCAGGAGTAGAACTGGAGGCTCTATGCGAATTCCTAGACGATATGCTTGGAAAAGGCTTCATCCGACCATCGATTTCCCCTGGTGGAGCACCAGTACTATTCACTAAGAAGAAAGATGGGGGCCTTCGACTCATTGTTGACTATCGCACTCTCAACAAGATTACGGTCAAGGATCACTATCCAATCCCCCTCATCGGCAACCTTATCGACCAGCTCAAGTCAGCAAAAATCTACACCAAATTTGATCTTCACGCTGGTTACTATAATGTTAGGCTCAAACCTGGCCAGGAAAACAGCCTTCTGCACCTGATATGGGGCCTTCGAGTTTTTAGTACTACCAATGGGTCTCACAAACTCTCTGGCGACATCTCAGCATTTTATGAACAATATCTTTTGAGATATGACTGATCACTTTGTTGTAGTCTACCTGGATGACATTCTAGTATTTTCCGACAACATCAGCAACCATCGGAAACACGTTCGGCAGGTACTCACTCGTCTTAGAGACCATAACCTTCATATCAAACCCAAGAAGTCCATCTTTCACTCTATTTCCATCAAATTCTTAGGATTTATTGTATCGCCAGCTGGTGTATCAATGGACCCTGCGAAAACAAATGCAATTCAAGGTTGGCCGACACCCAAAACCCTGAAAGATGTCCAGTGTTTTTTGGGTTTCGCCAACTTTTACTGATGTTTAATCGCTCGTTTCTCTGATATTGTACTTCTGCTAACATGACTGATGTGTAAGGATACCCCATTCGCATGGAATAAATGATGTTTTTGAACACCTCAAGCTCGCCTTCACTAAGGCTCCAATTCTCACCCATTTCAACCCCAATAACCCTATTGTCGTCGAAACCGACACATCTGACTATGCCGTCGCCGCGATCATCTCTCAAATCTCTCCCGACGATGCTGATAACCATCTGATTGCTTTCTATTTGCAAAGCATGAACCCAGCTGAATTGAACTATGAGATATATGATAAGGAACTGCTCGCCATCTTTGAGGCCTTCAAACAATGGAGAAACTACCTCGAAGGCGCTACCCACGTAGTCCTTGTCCTATCCGACCACAAAAACCTGGAATACTTTGCGACGACAAAGCAACTCACCCGTCGGCAAGCTCGCTGGTCGGAATATCTCTCAAGATTCAACTACATCATTCGCTATTGCGCCAGACGTCTTGGAACAAAACCAGATGCACTCACACGTCAGGGCAACGTGTACCCTAAAGGAGGGAGTAGCAACTATACAGAAGCTAATCCTCATAACTTTCAGACCATGTTCAAAGCTGGACAGTTACTTCTGCGAGCCATAATACTAGACTCAGCCTCACTTCTTTCCGCGATCAGGCAAGGAATTCATATGGATCCCTTCGCTCAGATGCATATACAGAGACTCCAACAGAAATTACCTCCTGCCAACAATTGCCCCAACCCATGGTCCTTATTGACAGATGGTGATTTCCTTCTGTATAATGGTCTATACTACATCCCAGACCACCAGGACCTTCAACTTGACATCCTCAGATCCTGCCACGACCATTGATTATTGGGACACCCAGGAATCGGCAAAACTATTAACAATATTCGACAGCGATATTATTGGCCAAAAATCTGCGCCTTCGTTACTGACTATGTTAAGTCTTGTACCCCTTGTTGCAACACAAAATCCATTCACCATAAACCATTTGGACCCCTCAAGTTCTTACCAATTGGAGAACAACCTTGGGATTCCATCTCAATAGATTTTATCAAAGGACTTCCACTATCTGATGGATTCGACACCATCCTAGTCATCGTCAATAGACTAACAAAGATGGGTTTATTCATCCCCACATATCGTGACATTGATGCTGAAGACGTAGCCATTCTTTTCCTTCAACATGTCTTCTCTAAACATGGCACACCATCTGACATTGTCTCTGATCGTGGCAAACACTTTTTCTCCCGTTTCTGGCGATCGTTATGCCAGCTTCTCGACATCAAGGCCAACTTATCGATGGCCTATCATCCCCAAACAGATGGACAAACCAAACGGCTCAACCAAGTCCTTGAACAGTACATTCGGATTTATGTTAATTATCAGCAAGACGACTGGTCACATCTCCTCCCCCTTGCCGAATTCGCATACAACAACACTTCACATTCAGCGACACAGGTCACCCCATTTTTTGCAAATAAAGGCTTCCATCCTGACCTCGAAGTTTTCCTTGCTACTGTTCCGTCAGAGACTGCTCACCAAATGGCTGTAGACTTAAAGGAATTACACCAGTATCTCCATGAACAAATTAAGGTAACTTTGGCACAGTATCGAACATCAACCAACAACCAAAACACAGTGATTCCAAAGCTGACAGTTGGTGATGAAGTTTGGTTGGATAGCCGAAACATCAGAACCAAGCGACCATCCAAGAAACTTGATCACCGACGGCTGGGACCTTATCCTATAGTCGAAAGGGTGTCATCGCACGTGTTTCGACTTGGCTTACCACTAGCATTACAGAAGATTCATCCTGTCTTCCACATATCGCTATTAGAACCTGCAACCCCAAGTCTTATCCAAAACCGCAATCCGGACCCTCCACCTCCCGTCGAAATCGAGGATTCCCTCAAATACGAAGTTGGTTGCATTCTAGACTTCTGACGATGAAGGAAATGCATACAATATTTGTCGAATGGAAGGGCTATGAACACACTAGCAATGCAACAAGTTGGGAATATTCTGACAATCTTCAACATGCACCGAAACCTGTCGAGGCATTTCACAAGGCTTATCCCGATAAGCCCCGACCTTAAAACTCTTCTTTCAATTATACTTTAGCTAAAACCCTCATTTAATCCAAAACACTACATGATGATAGTCCTAGCGACGGCATCGGAATTCCTTCCGAGGCACCATCAATTGCACAAGACATCTGAGAAGTTGTTTCTCACACTCTTTCTTCCAAAAAACTTTCATTCTCTTTTAATTAAAATGCTTTTCATTCAGACAATATTTCTTAAGGTGACTATTTTTTAATTTCAAAGAGAAACTTGTCTTATTTCATGCTCTCCTTATTACTCCTTCACAAAAACTTTTCTAACTTCTTATTTGTGTTTCTCATCCATGCCTGAACCTCCAACATTTCCTTTTGAACCCCCATTACTGCATTATTAGCGATAATCCACTGTTGCGCTAACCAATTTATCCGATCAGCCCCTTCCACCATCAAATCCTGCAAGCTTTGCAAAGCGCTGTTTCTGATGACATCAAGACGAAGTCGCTTAGAGGGGCGAATAGGTGATTCCCCTGGCGATGAGTTTGGCACAAGGTCAAGGGGGCGCTTAGGGTCGCGAGAAGGTTGCGAACAAGTCGAAGGGATAGGGGGTAGAGAGGAAGGCCCAGCGATGGTGGGCGATGGGGATTTGAGGTGTCCTATGCTCTTGGACAAAGTAACGACGACCTTGCCCTTCCCTTTGGTGTGTTTGGCTATACAAGAAGATATTAGCAATGGCAACCACAAGCAAACCAGCTACTTACGATTCAAGCTGCACTGCTTTCCATCGCGACAGCACTGTCCACACGCACATCCTGCCAACCCGTAACACCGATAGCGATGGCAATTGCACATCTTGCATTTCTTGTCATTCTCAACCATGACACCCTATCGGATGTTAATAAGAGAACAAGCCAGCAAGAAAAGAAGTACTTACGTCGACATATACGATGCCAGCGATATGATATGCCAGTCGATCACCATACTCGGCTGGCATACCTATCTGATGTGTATCGGCAATCCCAACACCACCGAGAAGCTTAGCTTCGTGTTGTGGAACGATGGCGATATCGTCGTGGGCCAATTGATCGACCACTTCGACCATCAGATCCTCTGTCAATGCACTTTACTGAAGAGCGGGACTACTGGGACGAACGGAATCACCTTCGGCGGTGGAGTATTGACTTGTGGACTCGCTAGGCCTACAGCAGCTATCACCAAAGGGTTGGGCGAAGCCACTGTGAAGCCCCCCTATCGACAACAGTTAGGAACAATCGATAAGAAGAGACTCGATTACTTACCTTCATTACCAATACCCAAGACTTCACTGCCTCGATATCGCTTCGAATCTTTGTCACTTTGGCTGTATGGATAGACAAGCCTCCATTGCATCCAATAGCTCGTCCTGTTATCAATATCCATTAAGTGACAGAAATCAACAAGAAGTGGTCCTACTCACATCTATTCCCTCCATTTCCTTCACCCACATCCCGATTTCTTCAAGGATATTTTCGCGTTGCTCGGGTTCAGTCAATGCCTTGGTCTGGAACTGTCTTAATAACATGTTGAAGGAAGGCGCCATTGGAAACCGAATGAAGACTCGTTCAAGGTTGCGCCCGCTTTTATGTTAACAACACATGCTGCGCAAGGACCAGGTCACATTATCGGTGGTACACCTCTCAACGCCTATCAGGCTGTGCATGGACTGTAAAACTATCCGACAAATCACAGCAATTCCCCATATGCATCACTGGGGCTCTGAACTAGAAAGGGGGCTACTGTCATGATTCGACACCTAACGACACTTATCATTGTCGCTATCCCCTCCATGTCTTACCGACACTAGCGATACTAGCGATACTAGTGATATTCACCATCCAAGATTGGATCACTCAACCTAACAACCGATCATTGATATATGCAGCTCCAATAACAGTAGATAGGAACATCAATCACCACGACAGTTATAACTCCATTTAGTATATAGCCCACATGGTATCTGTCTGACATCAGTAAATACGTCTAGTATAAAACAGTAGGATAGAACACATGTATTTCTTTAGTTCTATTATCATAAGTCTTCCCCCTCCCTTCACTTGGTGTTGTCTACACATCTAAGTTGAATGACGAGTCTAACGACTATTCTGAACTCATCATCTTCTTATCTCCATCTCAATTCTGTCTTAACGATCAACGTCAATAACATCGCTAGAACTTTATCTGCTAAGTGAATTCTACTTTCTTCTTTCAAATTACCTCTCTATTCCAGTCCCGACAAGTAGGCACCATCTCAGCACCATTCACTTAACTGTCTTAATCTGTATACTTTGTATACATTGTCGCTAACACTTTTGGCTTCGTTGGAAGGGTTCTTTAACCACATTTGTTGTTACTAACTTTGTTTCACCAAAGATAACAGGTCAAAGGCAGTTCTTGACAATTTGATCATATTATTCTTGGATATAACTGTAAACATCATTTTGACATCACTGAGCAAGGTCTGTCATGGTGCATGCTGCGCTGTTCTAGTATAATGGGTGTTGGGAGAAGTCACATGACTTGTGTCATAGACCATGGAAGGTGACTCAGCTCCCTTATTGTGCTCCTCCCTCCACACCCAACTGTTTGACTGTGTCAATGGCCAGTGTTGCTCTGTTTGACTATGTCAACAGAGAAATAGGAGAATGGCTTCTTTTTTTGCATGGATTACTGCCATTCAGGACCACGCTAAGAAAGTTCGAGGATCGTATTGCGAGGCGACGTTTGTTTTGCAGATAGTGATGTAGGACTGCCGGCATATTTTGTGTGAGGCAGTAAGTGATCATCACTACAATATTTGTTCTTGCAGCTACTAATCATGATACGTACGGTAGTCGGCCCATTGCTCATCAGCTATCTACCTCTTGAAGGCAAAGCCGCACGTGCAAAAGTCATAGTCAGTTTTTTTTTTTGTCCCTTTTCCTTTCCCACTCCATTTACCCCTTGCTAATCCCAGTCACATGCTGCTCCAAAAGTGCCAGCAGCAAAAGGCCAGTGGTCCTGCTGCTGCACAGGCTCTTCTATGCCCACTCGCTCCTGCTGTAGCACCTGGCTCACCACCATTGCACCCTGGCTCGCCTAGCCTCAGTCAGATGCAGCAGATGCACTGAGGGCAGTGCTCAACCTGTCAGAGGCGCAGGTGCTGTTGCCATGTTAATTGGTCCAGATGCGCCATTAGTATTTGGGCGTGAATACCTTTCGATTTTCCAACTCTATGAATGTTGATTCTTCTCCAGTAGTTCATGGGACGTGTATGGCAAACATGTACGACTTCTACAAGCCTAAAGTAAGTATTTCTTCTCATATGTGAGAGCAAAATCTTACAGTCCCTTTACCTTGACTCAGACCTGAAATCGATGGTCCCCTATTGATAACTAATACGGTTGTTTCCGTGAGAAGTACGCATGTGCTCAGTTCAGACGTGCAAAACTAGCTACTGCCATGTCAGCAGCCATGACAACGGCCATGTCACACCAATGGCATTTCTAATGCTCACTACAACAGCCACACCAACGGAAGCTCAAACAGCTCTGCTGAGCCCAAGGCTGCCATCGCCGCCACTGATTTCGATTCTTCTAGTCTTCATTCGCCCTACAGCAAATTGGTTGAAAAGGACACCCCTGCCTACTGGACCACAATTTCCTCTCAGCACCCTCTAAGCCGCAGTTTGCGTCCCCTCAGCCTCCGAATTCCTAGCCCTCTCTCCCACACCGAGTTGCTCGTGTCAAAGCCCCTCAAAAAGACCTTTGTTGCACTTTCCAGGTCCGACGCACATTGCACCAAGTATGTCCTTACCATGTCCTAATTAGAGTGGATGGAGAAACACATGACCCTCACACAGGACTTCTCGGTTGCATACACCTGTGCTGCAAGCGGTCCAACCCAGGGCTGTTCAAGCCGAGGTCAAATTGAGTCTACGCCAACAGTGCTAAGACCTAATGCTAGTGGTAAGTCTTGTGCTGTTGCTCATTGTTTAAGCTTACCTACATATTTGCAATCCCAGTTTGCACCACGTCATTGTGGATCTCTTCATGTTGAGATGCTGCCATGTGTGCTTCATTGAGTGCCACACTTCCGAAGATTTTGAATGATCTATCAGCCATAGCGAAGCGAAAGAACGCAAGGTTGTCTAACTCTTTTTTTTTTTCAAACCTTATGCTCACAACTGCGAATACTTGATAGCACAACAAGTTCCAAGCCTTTGCTTCTAAGTTTATCTCTTACCCTAACTGCAAACGACCCTGTGGACACGTTCAAAGGCAATCTGTGTCACAGCCACTGTCTCCTTCCACCATGTGACCTACCTAGAACCGTAGCATAAAGACACAGAACACCAGCATTGTTGTAGCTTTGATGCTAGAATGACTCTGGCAACTCCTGAATCCACGTCTGTAAGGTAGGCATCCTTAGTAGCGAGCAGGGTTCTGCAGATTCAACATCGGATTCACTAGGTTCACAATTACGGAAAGCAAGTGAAGACACCCTAGGAAAGTTCAGAAGATCATTCAGCATTGGATCTCAAGGTGCCAGAAAGGAGAAGAAGTCAATTAAGGTCGCAACTTGAAGACACAAGCTGGCCTGGGCTGAAAGTGCCAGACTGAACAGAATAACTTAGTGGGAAATATGAGACCCTTGATTAATGCTGGATGACTGCCTCGCAAGCGATTTCATAAGTGGCCCTAGTCGCTGGATTGTCATTTCTGACATTGGCAGCAGTCGCAATGGACCATCACAGCTGCTCATGCCTGCACGCAACCCTCACATTGTATGCACATGTTCCACGCATGTGGGACAGTTCGGGTGAGCTCCTGGTGAAGGAAACCAGCCGTACAGCTTTCACCATTGATGTCTGTGGCAGCTCCAGTCAAGCAGTGTTGCTCACACCTGGATGCGACCCCCATACCACACGCATGTGCTCCAGGCGTGTGCGAGAGCATGTTTCAGGGTGGTTGGTGGATGGGTGCCTAACAATCTGCAGCCGGTCACAAGTCATTGCCCCTTGTTCCATGGCTACTCATTGTCCTCTTGTGGCCACGCTTGTCTGCATAACATATTGGCCATTGGGTCTCTGAGTAACGTACGTCCACGTTACCATTTTCTCTGCACCACCTGTTCAGTCACAGCCTGCAATGCAGCTCTGGCATCACTCTCCGGCAGTATGTCCAGAGCCTCTTTCGCCTTGTCTGCATGAGTGCGGGCCAGATCTCGGGTACATTCAACATCACTCGACCGGTGTACTAAATTGCAAGCTTAGGCACCAGTAGGCTGTGTTAATTATGCAGAGCAATCTCTAAATAGAAGCAGCTCACTAGCTCTACATCACCCTCCCAGATGAATTTACGTTGAATCAGTGGTCCCATGGCCTCATGCTCCTCCCAAGCATACAGCACAGGAGCTGTGGTAAGGCCCAGTTTTAGGTCTGCACCTCCCGGCTTGCTGAGAGTGCCCTTGCCTTCCTCGTAATCCAAAATGTCATCGACAAGCTGACCAAAGTACGTTAATTGGGTGGCAGGAATCCTGGAAAACACCACAGCGCACCTGAAATGCTATTTCTATATTCTGGTCATAAGCATATGCGACCTCCTTCCATACTTCACCTTCTCGCACACTGCCAAACCCATGGATATCAATACTTCAGGCTTCCACCTTCCCACCTACGCCTCACCCTCCAGCCCCTTCTTCACCCTCCTTCTCTCCCACGCCCTCACCACCGAAAACAACCTCCACCGCATCGCTGTCTCCATCTCCCTGCACCTCCTCTCCTTCTCTCTCCCAACGCTCACAGATGACACCACCCAGTGCATCGGCCCCATCTACCCCAGCCTCTGTGACACCCTCAAATGCCTCCTCCCCTGCGCCATGCACATGCCCCCACCCCCTATTGTGACTTTGTCGAGCAGAAAAAGCTCACGTGTGCCTGGGCACTGGCATCCGCCTACCTTGCCTAGGACACTCGGCTGGGTAACTTTGCATCCGCTGCTTCCATTACTTATAAGGTGTAGACCCCCCTTGGGAGCACACTCGACCCGGGCTGTGGTGGCGCTCCTAGGCATGCTCAGATTACCTAATTGGTGCCTGTGATGTAGACAAGTGCGACAAGTGGCCGGTAAGTCGCACTTGTCTACGTCATACCCGGTCCAAGGGTACTTCGATAACTGGCAAAATGTCAATAATGACTCTGGATAATATTAGTGAATGACTTGGTGTTCAAAATCAGCCTCACATCACCTTGAAGCAGGCTGAAGAGTAATGGGCAGGGAGAGATCACAAAAGGTTGTGTTGGAGGGCTTACTTATCTCGAATTGTATTCAGTTGGAGACCTGTG
Source organism: Ramaria rubella (assembly GCA_015039355.1). NCBI lineage: Eukaryota > Fungi > Basidiomycota > Agaricomycetes > Gomphales > Gomphaceae > Ramaria > Ramaria rubella. The sequence continues at coordinate 163,231 of MU134425.1, read as the reverse complement.
CACGTGAATTGGAACCAGAGGTGTAAAGGTAAGCTAATGAAAAACAACAAAAGTATAAGACTCACCAAGAACACTAGTGTTCCACTCAGGTGTCGAATCAAGACCAAAAGATTGTCAGGCCAGGACTCCCATCTGCTTTATGGCTGTCAAGCCTCCCTACAGCCAAATCGAAACACCAACCTTAAGCATGGATGCCACCTTGCTAGCTGTTAAAAAATTCTGATCAACATATCAAGTACATTCAATGTATAAAAGTTATACTCATAGTATGCCTTCAAGCTCAATTGAAGCCACAATCTTGAGTGTGGGTGCCACCTCACTGGCTGGCAAAAATCTTGGCAAAAGGTATGTGAATCAAGCATTTGTAGTGGAAATTGCTGTACTTATCGTGATGGGTACATTGCAGAGCACTTGTAGTCACATAGGCATTCCTGTTGCAGATATAATGTCACTGGCCAAGGGGTTCTTGTTATATTTTTGCAGGACAGATCTGAACATCCATGATGCAGAAATGAGTGACAAAACTGTGGGAAGTTGACTTTGTCTATGTCACAGTGTTTGGGTCTTATAGCAGATTGGTAAGATCTGTATTATAGTGTGCTTACTCAGCCTCAGCACGTGATGGGCATCAGCCAAGTGGGTGTACTTATTTGTGCTATTCATGCCATGATCACATACTTGAGATGATGGAAACATTGCTCAACACTAATAGAAAGTGAAACATGCCAGTGATATACACAACAAGCATACCAAAAGGAAAGTCATACCTCTAGGGATTAGGTGCATAGTCGTTGTAAGTCTTGGATGGAACTTGTGAAGTCAAACAGCTAAAGTCTGAACCATGTTTTCATTGAAACCAAAAGTGACCTGCCCAATCAATTAAACAAACACACAGAAGATCTTAAAAGTTGGACTGACTTACCATATTCACTAAGCCTAGTAACAACTACCCTACCGACCTAATTGACACAACCAGACCTATTTAATTACAGCCCAAGGCACTGCTTGTGAGTCATAAGATTGGGCCAGTCATCCAAGTCTCAAGACAGAGGAGTCAAGTCAAATGGCATCCCAGGGCTGAGTATGACCTGTATTCCCAATTTATATTTTCATGGTATATACACATAGCTAAACTCTAATATTATCAGTGTAGCCTGCAGTCTGGTCAAGCACCAAAGCATGACCGCCAATCCTTGCTCCTGATGAACATATGCACTGCACACACTTCCAAAAAGAGACTTACCATGACTGACTGCTGAAACAAGTGTCATTGCTTATCTGCTCTCAATTGACATTCCTGCCACCACTTTCTATTCTGGTAGGCAATCTTCTTTGTTGTTGAGTCATGTGAGTATGATGTAGATAAGCGCAGTATCTTGAGTTGAGGGAGACTCTTGGAGGAATGAGTCTATGTGGCTTCTGTGCCTTGATCTGGGTACATGCACTGATAACAAAACTACAATATCAGAAATGTTCAGTAATTCAAGTAATATATATATATTCGACCAACCCATCCACTCTGTTGGAAAAGAGATATGTAGGAGGCAATTACTAGACTAAAGTTAATAGATTGACTAGACTAATTACTAGGCTAAAGGCAAATAGTACAGAATAAATGATGTAACTTTAGTTTTCCTCTCACATTATTCTAAAAAACTTGTTGCAGAGAAATAGATATTATGGGTGCATATGGGCTGCAAAATTTGGTGCCACATGGAATAGCCGAAGGTCAATTTTAAAATCCAAAAAACCACCACATTATCACATAAAAATACTACAAAAAATAACTGTAACTAATAACTACTATCGGAATACAATCTGTAACTAAAAGTAACTTTACTGACAACCCAGACCCCTAAAAAGACCATGTGAATTTGGCGCCAGAAAGGTAAGAAATTTTGGAAACGTTCAAAAATCTGTGGTAAAGTTGCGCACAAACAATTCTAACTCCACTCACGCTATGTAGGGAATCGTAATTGAGTCATATGAGTATGATGTAGACAGGTGCAGTATCTCAAGTTCAGGGAGACTCTGGAAGGAATGAGTCTATGCAGCTTCCAGGCCTCAATCTGGGAATGTGAACCACGACTACAGCTATAGTGAAACTAAAATATCAGAAATGTCCAGTGACTAAAGTAATATATATATGTGTGGATGTATCAGTGTGTGTGTAAAAAAAAGATAAGATAGAGGCTTCAATGAACCCATCCACTCCGTCTTGAAAAGGGTGTGTATGCAGTGATTACTAGACTAAAGTTAATAGACTGACAAGACTAATTACTATGCTAAAGAGAAATAGTATAGAATTAATAATGCAACTTTAGTTTTCCACATCTTACATTATTCTGAAAAACCTGTCGTAGAAAATGGATATTATGGACACCTGTGGGTGTGAAAATTCGATGCCACGTGGAGTAACCAAAGGTTGTTTTGAATATTTGGAAAACCACCACATTCTTGTATATAAAACCATACAAAAAATAACTGTAACTAATAACTACCATCAGAATACATTCCGTGACTAAAAGTAACTGTAACAACCACCACAACCCCTACAATGACTGTGGGAATTTGGTGCCAGAAAGGTTAGAAATTTAGGGAAAAGCCTGTAAGTGGGACATGAACGATTCCAAACTCTGCTAACGCAGGGAATCGTAATGGCCAATACCTAACAACAACAAGAAGGTGCAGTCATTCCTTGGTTTCGCAAACTTCTACCATCATTTCATCGAGAAGTTCTCACACCATGCTCATCCAATGTTCAACCTGCTTCGCAAGGACACACCTTGGACATGGGGACCATCTCAACAGGCCACCTTTGACACAATAAAGAGATTGGTAATGTCTGCACCCATCCTTGCATTCCCAGATGATGACCTCCCAATGCCCATATCATGTCAAGGCAGACAGCTCAGACTTTGCAACCGGGGCTGTTTTATCTCAACAATCCAAAAATGATAACAAATGGCACCCTATAGCCTTCTTCTCCAAGAGCCTCAGTCAAGTAGAGTCTTAGTAGAATGCAACTGCGAGATCCACGACAAGGAAATGCTTGCCATCTGTGCCCTCAAAGAGTGGTGACACTTCCTTGAGGGGGCAAGACACCGTGTCGAGATTTTGACTGACCACAAAAACCTCAAGTACTTTCACACATATAAAAAGCTCAACCGCTGTCAAGCTCACTGGTCACTCTACCTATCTCGGTTGGACTACAATCTATACCACTGCCCAGGCAAAACAATGGGCAAGTTGGACACACTCTCTCGTTGACCCAATCATGGCACAGGCTCAAAGGACAATGAGAACTTGGTACTTCTCCAACAAGAACTCTTTGTCATTCGAGCAGTAGAAGGGCTGGAGTTTACAGGCAGAGAGCATGACATCTTAAGGGACATTTGTAGTGGCACCAAGGAAGGAGAGCTTGAAGAGTCAGTCGCACATGCTGCCAAAGAGCTTCGCAAGACTACTGGGAAGTCCGTGAGGTCATCAGAGTGGGACGAGAAAGATGGTACACTTCTATTCTGTGGAAAGGTATATGTCCCTGATCAGCATGACCTACGATGTTGAATTGTCTCCCAACATCATGAGACTTGTATTGCTGGCCATGCTGGACATTGGAAGACCTTGGAGCTTGTCTCTCAGAACTATTGATGGCCTCACATGTCTCACTACATTGGTAACTACACAAAGACATGCAACTTGTGCCTGTGCACCAAGGCTCAATGTCGATTGTCTGTTGGAGAACTACACCCTCTAGAGGTTCCTGAACAGCACTGGGAGATGGTCAGCATCGACTTCATCATTGAACTCCCTGACTCACATGGGTATGATGCAGTGATGGTTGTCGTGGATTCCTTATCCAAATGTTCTCACTTCATCCCCACATTGACCACCATGACAGCATTGGGAGCCTCTCGCCTCTTTAGGGATCATGTTTGGAGATATCATGGCCTCCCCTTTCATGTGGTTTCAGACCGAGGCACACAGTTTGTCAGTGAGTTCACTCAGGAGCTATACAGACTTCTGGGTATCAAGGTAGCTGCCTCCACTTCGTACCACCCACAAACAGATGGACAAACAGAATGTGTCAACCAAGAGCTCAAGCAATATTGGGTCTAGTTGTGAATGAAAGACAGGATGACTGGGACAACCTCTTGCCCCTCGCTGAGTTCCAGTACAACAACCATGTCCACTCATCCACAAAAGAGACTCCCTTTATGCTTGACTCTGGTCACCACCCATGGATAGGCTTTGAACCTCACCAGCAACCATTGAGGAAAGAGGCTGTGAATGAGTTTGAGCAATGAATGGCTGACTCCCTGTCTGAAGCCAGAGCTGCCCTAATAAAGGCCAAGGAAGACATGGCGCAGTACTATAATCGTTGCCATGAGCCAGCCCCTACCTTTGTTCCTGGTGACAAAGTCTTCTTAGATGCCAGTGACATCAGCACCACTCACCCCTCGGAGAAATTGTCACACTGAAACTTAGGCCCCTTCCTAGTGGAACACAAGGTTGGCTCCCATGCTTACCGCCTTCGACTTCCCAAATCTATGAGTTGCCTACACCCTGTCTTCCCTGTGGTCAAACTCCTCCCAGCTCCCCCAGACCCAATTTCTGGTCGGAAAGCCCAACCACCCCCACCCCCAGTTCTGGTAGGGGAAGATGAGCATTATGAGGTTGAACAGATCTTGGACAGTCAGCTTCGCCATGGAAAGCTCGAATACAAGGTTAGGTGGAAAGGTTATGGTGTGAGGACAATGAGTGGATGCCTGAGGCAGATTTGGCAGCCCCTGACCTTGTTGCTGACTTCCATCGCCTTCACCCAGGTGCCCCTCATTGTATCCATGTAGCCAACTTTGACACCTTTCGTCAGATCCCACTTGTGTCTCCCATAGGTGTCAGTGTGTTGGGATGTCACACTCTAGAAGGGGGGTGATGTAAGGGGAACTCCTATTCCCTCTTCTTCTCTCTATCTATTATTTTGACTCCCTTTATCCTCATTTCCCCATGACGTTCCTATTCTCCTCCCTCTTGCCATTTCGTCCTTCCTTTATTCTAGCTACATCTTGGGTGCTTATTTACAGCTGTTTTGCTTATGTAAGGCAGAGTCAAAACTTGACTCCGAATATCCATACGGAAAGAATTTGCTTTAGCACACCAGCAAAAGTGAATTAAAATATGGAAATTGGGAATATTTAAGTAGTATATGCTAGCTACAATCAGATGTATAAATTGAAACATATAAACATGTATTTGTAAATATGTCATAAATGTGTTATTTAGCTCTGGTACATACATTTTGAATTAATATTGGGTCCAAACATTTTTAGATCAGAGATATATAAGTAAACTAGATATTTGAAGATGTTTTCCCTCTATAACTCCCTCCCTGGGTGCGGGGGAAGAGTGTCTAAGCTCTCCTCTATGTATCACACTCTCCCTTCATCTATTCATACACATTTAGAAAGGAATAATTTAAGAATAAGTAATATGCATATATATCTCCAATATGAGTGCTTTTGTGTAAGAATGTAGATTCTTACAATAGCATATATGCTACTATTTAGGACATATAAGTCACCAGAGTGACTTATGGGGTTTGTATTATATAAGTTGCCCACAAGGGGTGCTTGTAGATAGTGGACAACTATACAGTTGTCCACAAGTAGATTACATAAGGATAACCTTTTTTACTTGTAAACCACACCATCGCAGACACCAATAAAGTTATTGGCTCAGTCTGTTTGTGTGTAACAATAAAAGTTCTTACACTTTTTTGACTGCCAATACTATTGGCAGCACTGCGATAAATAAAAGATCAACCGATCTTTTGTTACTCAGAAACTGACGAGTTTAACACTCGCTGGAATCTTTGGAAATAGTAAACAGACGTTTACTGTTTATTCTTCTAAATTCAATAGAAGAACGCCACAGTGTGGCTGATAGATCGTATATCTATGGCATCGATAAGGAATCAAAGTCAAACGTCTAGATCCGGAGAGGATCCAGATACGTCTGGAGCCGCAACCAAGGGCCCAGACAGGAGAACTGAGTCTGCCCATGACATGGACAGGCGAACAGGAACACCGATGAGGGTAACTAGTCCTTGTAATACTACGATGACCATAGTTTCCGACTATCAGCGGATCCAAGAAGATCTGCACCGGAGGAATCAGACATGGACGAGAGATTGTCTGTTAAGAGAAAGAAGAGAACTTCGACTAGGTCGAAGTTACAATTGTCTCTCGATGAGTCGAGAGAGCCGCTGACAAGTGACACGGACAATTCGCCAGGGTTGCAGATGTCACAGCTCCCACATGTCCAAGAACATCGCAGATTGCGAAGTTCACCGTCCCAAACAGGGACAATAGAGCAGGGGTCAGCGCGCTGGGATGAAGAAACCCGGTGATACGAATGTACAACCGGACATATTGCCCGGATGATTACAGCCCTCAAAGAGAGTCATAAAAACGTAGGCACTACACAGGAAGTGAGCCAACGAGCGGCTGAGGCAGCTCGTGCAGCGGATGAAGCCACGAACCAACTCCAAGCATTAGGAGATGGTATGGAACTGTTAATACAGTCCTTGGAGGAGGAAGTACAGGGACTTTTGCGAGGAAAGGCCCCTGAGCATGGCAACAATCCCGAGAGGGATCGTGAAGTAGACCGTGAGGCAGAAAAGGCTCGCAGGAAGCGAGACAGACAGAGGATGCCACCTCCGTCTGGGCCGAGCACTAGGATTGGTCCTCGAGAACCTAGTGTCACGATAGAGCAAGACAGTGTCAGTATGCACCAGCGTACTGAGGAAGAGACAGATTGTGAGCTAGAGGCTCATGATAGAGAAAATATCCGTGAAGGAATTCGCAGATCAAAAAAAAACTTATAATGAGCAAGAAGTGCTCAAAGCAGTGACCCAACAGTCACTGCAGGAGATGATGAAGTCTGATGCCAATAGTGTCAGTACCATGACTAGCATTCATGTTAGTCTTGAACGCGAGTTCAATCACTGGGATAGGATTGAACAAAAAGCAGTGCAATGGAAGCACCATGCGCTAGAGGTCCGTGCTAAACATGTGGATAAATTAGTCGAAGAAGCATATACTGTGGGGATCAAAGGCAAGGCCTTCAATAAACTGATTGAGTCCATGAGAGTAGCTCGATCCATCCTCAGTAACAGCTATAGACTGAGGGATGCGTTTCTAACAGCTGACAAACATTGACCGTTGTATCAGATCGACAAAGACATCATCGATCCACCAGTGCAGCAGGACGTGAATACTCACATCCCCCAGCCACACAGGCAAATACAAGCGATACTGCATGCGGTATCACTGGCAGTCACAGATCTGGAACGAAGGATTCAGGAGGCAGGAGGAAATCCGTCTGCATATGTAGATGGAGTCACAAAGATGGTGTGAGCTACCCTTGAGAAACACAAGGACAGCGAGCCAGACAAGTCTGTGCTTGCCAAAGCTGGAGTAAAACTCCCTCACCCAGCAGAATATGCTGGGAAAGCGGATCTCAAAGAATTCGAGAACTTCGTCTCAGGGATCCTGAGATGGTTAGGCATGAATAGTCTATTGGGAGCATCCAGCACGGAAATCCAATTGAATTATTTAGGCACACGCCTCAAGGGCAAAGCATTGGAGTGGTACGCTCAAAATATCAAGCGTCATGATCGAGTCGTGATCGACTGGACCCTGGAAAGTGCAATCGCTGGGTTGCAACAGCAATTCCTTCACGCACTCATGCACAGGCATGCATCAAATAAGTTCGATACAATTGTGCAAGGGACCAGAACCGTTCAGGAATTACTGAACGATATTACAAAGTATGCTGTGTGGATGATACATCTGCCGGATGAGTATACGATCTGCAAATGGTTCATAGCAGTGCTTAGAGAAGCACTGTGTCATGAAGTCTTAAAATTAGGCTATATGACAGAATTCAGTGCAATAACTGAATTATATGAAGCCGCAAAGGCGGTAGAGGATGCATCTCGATATGACATCAGGTCGCGAAGAACGGAACCTAGCAGCATGCATGCACCGCAGGCAAAGCCAACATCGACAATTAGTCGAAATCAGGCTGGGCCGAGCTCATCCCGAGCTCCCAACACAGGAAGCCGTCCTACTGCGAAGCAGACGATATATCATCCGCCTAACGCTCGACCTCAAGCCGAAATGAGGCCGAGTATACCCCAAGCAGGGGTACAGGCTACACAAAGAGCTGGAGCTATCGTCACTTCATGTCCTTTGCAAAAACCTTCCGGAGGTTCAGGGGGTCAGGGATGTAGCACAGAGATAACGTGCTACAAGTGTGGACAGGTCAGGCATATCAAGCCAAATTGCCCGCAATGGAAGAACAAACCATGCATAGCAGTTGCACAGTTGGAAGAAGTGGTTGAACACTCAGGGAGTGCTCAAGAAAGGGAGGAGGAGCCACCAGGTGGCAAACTAGACGAGTGAATGGACATCCAAGATGACCATGAGAGCGAAATCGGCGAACTAGTTGCTGATTACCAGTTGGAAATTATGCCCTATCAATGGGATAATGAGTCATAGACAGGACCATTGAGCCCATCTATGATCACCGGTTCAGACCATGTGATAAGATGTGCCCCAAATGGGCACATATAGACAACCAAACAATCTCCGGGTATTGGGAGATTGGTGGAGTCAGAGCCCACTGTCTATTAGACAGCAGGTGCAAGGGAGTTATGCCCTCTCCAGATTTTATACGAGCTGTAGGCATTAAGACGTTCGAACTCGAACGTCCAATTGGTCTACAGTTAGTGTGTGTCGGCAGTAAGTCGACCATCAACTATGGAACGCACACCAACATTCATTTTGGTGAGCGTAATATCGAGGAATACTTCAACATAGCGAATGTAGATTATTACGACGCAATACTAGGAACACCATTCCTATGTAAATTAGGGATATCCCTCGCCTTTAGAGGTGAGGGATGCATCTGCATGGGAAAGGAAGTAATTCCGAACCATGCGAATGCCTGGAAAGAATAGCTGGACATTAAAAACCCGGCTGAACATAAGACTCAAATCGCAAGTCTTAAGCCCAACCTAGCAAGCCACAAACCGTGACTTGCAAGTGGCTCTTCATTATATGTGGAGCCACCAACGAGCTCGCCAGATGGGAGGCGAGACAAAGGAAAATGGAAGGAAAACCAGAAAAACATTGATGTTGGTCCAATCAACCAATGTACTGATGAGATTGCCAAAGGAGGTACTGGCTCCAAGCAACCGTTATTGACGGCTGAGGACTTTCCCAAACTCAGGGAAAGATGGGAGCTAGAGTCCGCAGACCTCTTTGGAGGTGTGCCGTTATAACTTCCTCCATGGAGGGAGATTAACCACGAAATTAAGTTCGTGGATGAAACCAAACAGTTTCATTATCGACTACTGAAGTGCCCGGAAGCACTTTGAAATGAACAGATCGACAAAGTTGACTGGTATACCACCGTTGGTTGGTGGGTAGCAGCATCAGTATGTTCTGCAGCACCAGCGCTATGCATTCCGGAGAAAAACAGAAAGCTCAGAACAGCAATAAACTTACACCTACACAATGACAACACGGTGAAGGACATTACGCCCCTCCCAGACCAGGATATGATTTGGCATGATGTAGCTCGTGCTATGTATTGATCCAAGCTTGACATGTCTGACACGTATGAACAAATACGTGTAGTTGAGGAGGACGTCAACAAGACAGCCTTCATGACTATATTTGGTACATTCAAAAGCCAGGTTATGCAGATTGGCGACTGTAATGCGTGGTCTACATTTCAACGTCTCATGATGTTGAATTGGTCGATCAGTCCACGTATACTTGGACGATATATTTATCTATTCAAGCTCTATAGAAGAGCACGAAAAACACCTTCAACAGGTGTTTGATATTTTACGTGAGGCACATTTGTTTCTCAGCGGAAATCGATTCAAGATCGATTTGTATTCACATTGTATGGAGTGCCTTGGTCACAGAATAGATGACAAGGGCATACATGCCAATGCGGATAAAATGGAGAAGTTTCGAGGTTGGAGAAGACCTCAAACATTTAATGAAGTCCAACGATTTCTAGGACTCGTGCAGTATCTGGCACCATATATGCCAGATTTGATGGCATATACAACTCCCAGGAAGTGCACGCAATAACAGGATGTTTCAATGGACGCCCTTGATGGATAAGTGCTTTGAATCCATCAAAGCGCTAGCATGTAAGGCTCCGATTCTGAAGCCGATAAATCATGCTAGCTCAGAACCCATTTGGGTTGTGACTGATGGTTCCAAATATGGAGTCAGGGCAGTTTACGGACAAGGTCCAGACTGGATGACTTGTCGTCCAGCAGGATTTTTATCAAAGAAGTTCAGTCCCGCGCAACAGCGTTACAAAACGCATGAGCATGAGACGATTGCTATCCTTGAAGCACTTATGAAGTGGGAGGATAAGCTGCTAGGTTGCCAGTTCACACTGGTGACGGATAACAAAGGTCTCAAATACTTCGAGACACAACAGCATCTGTCTGACAGACAGGTGTGCTGGTGGGAATTTCTCTCCAGATTCAACTATACCACGGTACATGTACCAGGGGTGGAGAAAAAAGTAGCCGACTGTCTGTTGCGCTACTACGAGAATGACAAGCAGGGTGAACATCACCCAGCAGAAGAATATGTCGACACAGATGCGCAGCTAGACCCAGAAGGAGAATTTCTCCCAATGGATAGATTCGTAGAAATACAAATGGCCGCAGCGCGATGGTCGCAACAATTACAAGATGCGACAGAGCAGCGTGTCATAGACGCGCAGCAGATGAAGCAAGCAGGGGAAGAACCTCCCACACAAGTGGAAGGTGATGAGGAGGACAATGTACTAGCTACAACGTTGGGTGCAGACTCAGAGAGTCTACACTCACGTGTAGAACGTGAGTTTGACCTAAAATGAGTCGTAGCCAATGGCTACGGAACAGATCCAATACTCAAGAAAGTGTTGGCAAATCCTGAGGCTCACCCTTGATTTGGGGTGAGAAACAGACTGGTTTGGACAAAGAACCAGTTCAAGAAAGATGTAGTGTGTCTTCCCCGGGAAGTTTTTTCCAAGGGGAGGAGAATGGTCGAGATAATCATCAATCATGCACATAGAGTAGTTGGCCACTTTGGGCAATTCAAAACTGACAAGTACATCAGGTGATCGTACTGGTGGTCAGGAATGGCAGCCAAAATAGAGTCATTTTGTGGATCCTGTGCAGCCTGTCAGGCGGCAAAGAAGGACAATAGACAACCAGCAGGGTTATTGCATACCCTGCCAATACCTGATAGACCGTGGCAGTCTATTGGAATGGACTTTGTTGGTCCATTGCCGGAATCGAAGGGTCACAACTATTTACTGGTCGTGATTGACAGACTCACATCCATGGTGCATTTAGTCCCAACTACGACGAGAGTGACTGTGCAACAAGTCGTGTGGTTATACCTCAAAGAGGTGGTACGGTTGCATGGAGTGCCTGACTCGATAATATCGGATCGCGACTCCAAATTCACCTCCATATTCTGGAGGGAATTGCAGCGTATAATGGGCACGAAGCTGCTCATGTCCACAGCATTCCACCTGCAGACGGATGGAGCGACAGAACAAGCAAATCGTTTGGTAGGGCAAATACTCCGCACGGTAGTGCAGAGTGATCAGAAGGATTGGGCCAAGAAATGCCCAATGGTAGAGTTCACACTGAACAGCTCAGTCAACACGACCACAGGATATGCACCGTTTGAATTGAACAGCAGATACTTGCCCCATATCGGGCAGGTGCTATCAGTGGATACTACATTTAGAGGAGTGCGGCAGTTCGCACAACAAGCCTTGTGGAACTTGATTGCTGCTCACAATGCAATCATCGCAAGCTGAGTACAGCAGACAGACACTGCTAATACCAGACACCGTCAAGGAACGACGTACGAAGTTGGACAGCTAGTATATCTGTCTACAAAGAACCTGTCCTTACCTAAGGGATGGGCAAAGAAATTGGTACCCAATTATATTGGGCCGTACTCAGTAATAGAAGTGGACAATTCCAGTTCTACGGTGAAACTTGAGTTACCCCCAGAGCTCACGGCTCGGAGGATACTACCAAAGTTTCATGTGAGTCTAATTAGACTGCATATACCCAATGACAATGAACAATTTCCTCGTCATGACATAAATTATATGTACGACTTTGGGAAAGAAGATGAACCAGAATGGTTTGTAGATGAGATCCTGGCTCATCGCTGGACTAGTAACTCCAAGCTGGAGTTACAAGTAAGATGGACAGTGGGAGATGTCACCTGGGAACTACTCTCTGCATGCAGAGAGTTAGAAGCGCTTAGATGCCTATCTAGAACTAAGGGGTGTTAGGAAGCCACTAGAGCTTCCTAGTCATGCCTCATAAGGCATGAGAAAGATGACAAGGAGTCCTTAATAAAAAGGACACGACACAAACATGGTTCGTGTTGATGATTTGCGTGATGCAACGGCATCACGTGACGCATCGGGCGCGCTCACTCTGATTTTAAGCGACGATTTTATCACTGCTTCAAGGTTTTTTGCCACCCACTACCACACTCGCACCAGTGCGAGTGTCAAACAAATGATTATCCATGGACACCAAAGCATCCCAAACACACCATTCAGCAGAGGCACTACCTAGTGCCTCTGACCAATTCGCAATGCTCCAAAAGGAGCAACGCTGGACTGTGCATGGCATCAAGGATGCCATTGCCATTGTCCACTGTGACTCCTGTCCAGAGTGCAACGCGCATGCACAGCATTTGCTGCAAGCCGCAAAACTGCGGCTCATCAACCCCCGAATGTGACATCAAACGCGCATTAAAAGTGGCCTGGCCACTGTTGCTTGCCAAGATGGCGCGTCCTTTTGTTAAGGACGCAGTATCCTCCTATTAGGAGGATGTACACAAGCTCAACTCAGAGCTCGACACGCTACGCGCCGCCCTTGATAAAGAGCGGCAAATTAATCGCAAAATGGCAGAAAAAATATCCGCCATGAAGGCGGCGCAATCAGCACCGACTATAATTGATCTAACCTCGTTACCAGATTCGATGACGGACTCAGTGAGTCTGTCTACGACCACCACTGGAGCCTCACCAGGAGGACCCACCCGATCCAGTCGCAGGACCGCATCCAAACAGCAAATGCTGGCAGCGCTGTACCCAGCGTTGCTGCATGCTCGCATCGCCCCCACCATAGGCGACCCGCCTGTAACGCAGACAGGATTCTTACCCCGCCCGTTGGGCAAGGCACCACACCCCACTGCAGTGCACACCAGTCGTCGAACCACTGCGTGGTTCGACAAATGCCAGCTCAACAACCCAAAATTCGTTGAGCAGCTCACGCTTGCACGCGCAACATTTTCCCTGTCGTGCAGCACCATGCAGCACGCTATCATTAAGCACGCTGACAAGCATGATACTCAACAGCGCCTACTACACTACAAAAGACGCTCACTGCACACACGCCTATCATCATCAGCTTTCGCCAGACCATCATCTGCTGTGCTACCTCCAGTCCGCCAGACACATCATCTCCACACTCATTCTATTTTTCATCAATTCTATTTTCAATATGCCATCCAGCATTGCCGCCACCATGTCCCATGATTCGTTTCAGGTGACTGCCAAGCCAGACATACACGTTGGACCACGCGTTGAACTTCCTAGTCGACGTTCTCCCCTTGATGTTCATTTGTCCAGTCCTCCTCCACAAGTCGCACATCGTCGGTACTATCCTCTATATGTCGAATCTCCTGAAGGCCCATACCGAGTATTCCCCTCATATCCTCCTTATCACATTCACGATTGCATATGGGGATTCGATCAAACCTTCCATGCTCCCTTCTACGTCATCGGTTTTGACCCAAACTTCGAACCAGTGAATGGTTGGCATCGTATTGTCCTCAGGAATAACTGGTACATCAAAGAGCTCGGACCAGGAACAGAGATTTGCTACGGTTATGTGCCTAAGGACTTCATCAAGAAGGGCTCGTCTTCGTTCCCTCTCTGGAGGAAATTCGTATCCAAGTGTCGTGATTGGTTCACATGTTTCTGAGTTGTCATCAAGTCACATGACTCACTTACTCATCTTCGGAGATATTTGACAAGCAACTGGAATCCTATTGGACGGCTATGACTCATTTTTCATCACCTGACTCACTCGCTTCTTGGCTGTACTTCTATTTCCAATTGTTCCACATGGTCTATTGTCTGTGACTCACTTCTATTCTATTTCTGGCTTCTATTTCAAATTCGCTGCCACATTTCTATTCATTTCTTCGACCACCTGACTCATTTTTCCATTTCCTTACAAACCATCTTCCTGTTTTGGTTTTCTGCCTCTCGCCGTTAGTCATTTCTCCTGTCTGCTGTCGACGACATTGTTGTATGGCATACTCGCATCGTTTGTTGTTCTGGTCATGTATATAAGGCCTGTTTCGCCTTAGTGTACCCCAAAATTCACCTCTTTCAGTTGGATTCACTCATCTAAGTCTCAAGTCTAAGTCTTCTAAGTCTACTACTACTACTACTACGTCTACATCAAGGCCAGCTTTGTCAATCACGTGACATTTGCTGTTGTATCTCGTCTACGCTTACGTCAGCTTGTTACGTCATCATCTTTGTCACTGCTACATCCTCATCTTCGTCTTTGTTCTACCTTTGTTGCTGCTGATAGCAAAGCGCACTGAGCCGAACACCAGTGTAGGTAGCCGTGCAACGACGACACCGCTACCCACTGTCTTTTGGATCTATTTCCGAAAGTAAACCGACAACGCTGATCGCGAGCAGCGACTCACTACTTGAATGCCAGCATTTGTGATACACCTCCCAATCTTAGGGATGCATTGCGCACGATCAAGTACTCCCTGGAGGGAGTATCACCCACCATTTGTGGGAATGGCGACAACACCCTCCAACTAGAGGATGTTGACGTATGGGTATGGCTTAAACTCATTAAGCCAAAGAAAGACAGCTTGGTCTTTCTTCAAAATCTAATGGAGCTTTTCATCATCTGTGGCCAGTGGGCCGATCTTGCCAGCTCAAACTGGCGGCAAGATCTATCAGCGCTGCTGTCCACCAGTGTCAATAAGGCATTCAAGTGGAAACGCCCCCATGAGAGTATGACTCTCGAGGAACTAGCCCAATGGCTAGGAAACCATGCAGGGGTAGATCCCAGTAGGGCTCATGTCAACATTGAGCCCTACTTTCTCCATAAGCAGAGCAAGGTCTGCCACAACGAGACTGCGCAGAGGGTCCTCAACGCTCGCGAAGGCCGGACATTCACCGGCCTACATATACCCATGACCCCTCGCCCCCCAGGCTTCTGGGGAGCGCCATCAACTTCGGACGACGATTCGTCCATGGATGGACATGGTGGAGGCCCTGCTCGAAGGCATGTACATATGTGCCGATGACGGAACCATCCGCCCCGTCTGCCACTCACCCGGCATCCGCTACCACAGCGGATGATACTACTATGGAGGTCGACCCAGCCGACTCCTTGTACTACGACAACACCGTCAAAGTAGCCATGCAGTCATCATCGACTGTGCTTGCACCTATATATGCTGATCCGCCATGAGCATAACAGTTCCCAAACCTGCCTGAGGTTTGGTCTGTGGGGAGGGTGTAAGAATGTAGATTCTTACAGTAGCATATATGCTACTATTTAGGACCTATAAGTCACCAGAGTGACTTATGGGGTTTGTATTATATAAGTCACCCACAAGGGGCACCTGTAGATAGTGGACAACTATACAGTTGTCCACAAGTAGATTACATAAGGATAACCTTTTTTACTTGTAAACCACACCATCGCAGACACCAATAAAGTTATTGGCTCAGTCTGTTTGTGTGAAATAATAAAAGTTCTTACATTTTGGGCTCTTATTGAAGACTATTTGAGGCACCAGAGCTAAATAACACATTTATGGCATATTTACAAATACATCTTTATATGTTTCAATTTATACATCTGATTGTAGCTAGCATATACTACTTAAATACTACCAATTTCCATATTTTAATTCACTTTGCTGGTGTGCTACAGCAACCTCTTTCCATATGGATATTTGGAGTCAAATTTTGACTCTGCCTTACGTAAGCAAAACAGCTGTAAGCACTCAACATTGATCTTACAAGCGCCCATGTGTTGATATTCAGACTTCGTTCTATATTCAGTAGTGTAGTCAGCAGTGGGGTCCTAGACTTTTCTCTTTGGATTCCCACCTGCCAGGTATGCATCCTCCTCTGTAGCTTCCTGTAGGCTTATATATCTTTGGATTCCCACCTGCCAGGTTATAGTGTGATATTCCACTAGCCCCAGGGGTTGCCCTTATAATGACCTGGCTGTACTCGCATGCTTGCATTTTGGTTATGAATGATGAGTGTTGTGAGAGTCCAAGCCATCCAGTCCAGGTGATAACTCAGAAGGCATTTGAGAAGTCATTATGTCTTCAAGTGAAGGTACAGAAGCAGTCCAGCTGTTATCCGGTCACACAGCTACAGTATGAGATCAGCATGCACAGGATGCCAAACCTAAAACTCAGAAGGCGGCCAAGCTACAAATGGAGCCTTTGAACTGGTCTGGAACTGGTTCAAGATCAATTCAGACTGGTCCAGGGATTTCAACCAGACCCAGTTCATGGTTCAGTCCATTTTCTGGTTCAGTTCTATGAACTGAACCTGAACTGAACTGGACCAAACCCCTTTGGACTGAACTCCGTCCATCACTAGTTTTTTAAGAGACATCAGCTTGGAGTTTATGGTCAAAAACTGTGACACATGTTCCTCTATGCTGGATGTGCCATCCCATTGAAGTCCTATGAGTTCCACGAAGTTGTAGAAGGTGTTGATGCCAATATTTACCTCACAGTGAATTTCCACAATGCTATGAACTAGATTTCCTCTTGTTGGAATGTTGGAATTGTCAGAATTGTCAGAATGTTGGAGTTCAGAGTTCAGGATCAGAAATGTACAGACATTGGCTTCAACTTATAGGTTGCGCCCTCTTGGATCCTTTGTGTCCTAGTATTTCAGAAAATCGGAGTATCAGAGAAATTGGAGAAGTTGGAGAATGGGAAGGTTGGATAAGACTTAGAGACGGAGGTGAGAAGATATCGAGTCAAGGTGAATCAATATTCAAACCGAGGAACAAAGTACATGCAAGAGTCATATATAATGAGTAGATACGGTCCGAGTTGGAAAGATATGAAATGCAGAAATCCAAATGGAACAAATATGGGATCGGAGGTAAGGATGGATATGGATATAAGACCAAAGATGTAGATCTTGATAGGAAATGACTAAATATAGATGGAATGGGGATAAGTAGAATGGGTGGAGTGAATCAGAAAACATATCGGAAATATGAATCAGAATATGTTGGAGAAAAGCGGAAAAGCTGGGAATGAATCTGGATTCTAACAGTATCTCCTCCTTAAGGCTGAGCCCTCAAGGCCTAAGATCAGTGTGGGAAGTTTGGTTTGGTGATTAAGTGGGACCCCTAATGTGATATATAAGAGTGACAGATGGGGTTCAACTTGCCAGACTTCTGATCCTCTTATTCCTACTCCCCTCTAATGTTAGAACCCAGATTCATTCCCAGCTTTTCCGCTTTTCTCCGATATATTCTGATTCGTATTTCCAACTTCCTCCACCCATTTTTTGCTTATCTCCATTCCATCTATATTTAGTCATTTTCATCAAAGATCTACATCTTCGGTCTTATGTCCATATTTACTTTCTACCCCAATCCCATATCCACTCTGTTTCGGATTTCTGTGTTCATATCTTTCTGATTTGGATTGTATCAATTCGTTATATATGACTCCTCCATGTACTCGTTCATCAGTTCGAATATTGACCCACCTTGACTCGATAACTTCTCCCTTCCGTCTCTAAGTCTTATCCGACTCTCCGATCTTGTCTGACTCCTCCGACATTCTGACCTTCTGAAATACCAGGACACGAAGGATCCAAGAGGGTTCAACCTATAAGTTGAAGCCAACGTCCATACATGTCGATTTCCAACGTCAATCCCAAACTCCGACATTCCAACAAATCCCAACATCTGACAAGAAGAAATCTAGTTCATAACAGTATATTCGAACTGAAACTCTTGATCCATTCATTATGCCTTCTACCAGATCCTGTACTGTCACCGGTGTTAGGGATCCCTATAATGTAATTATAGTCTCCTGGTCTTGTTTATGGGGTTCCAAGTGTTTCTAATCAGTGGTTCTCTTTATTTTTCTATTTCTTGTCACTGCTGCTGAGTTCACTATTAATGATCCACAAGAGTCCACAACTTGGATTGCTGACCTAAAAACTTGCCAAATCAGTAACTCAGCTTCAACTCAGCTACTGACCAATAATTACCATTATTGTAACTCAGCAGCTGAGGTAAGCCAACGCATTGGTCAGCAGGATCATTAACTAGCTCCACAGCAGGTGACTTCTTATTTATCATCCAATATTAATTAGCTACACACATTATGACATCACTACAACCCCAAATCTGAGCCTGAATGCTATGATATCATTTCAGCATCATAGTTATTCATGAGTCAGTAATTTAGTGACATCATAGTCGTCTCTAGCCAATAGTTAGCTTCATATTAATAGTGTAGAAGCTTCTGGAAGATTCTAACCATATATGGCAGCTGCCAGAACCTTCCAGCAGCTTCCATTCTATTGTTAGACCTTCCTAAAGCATCTAGGGTGTCTCAGATGTAAAGCTATAAGTATAGCTCTAGGTAGCCTTGCAAAAAGCAATCACACACACATTTCACACCTCACTTCTGCCTGAAGCCTGAGTCTTCTATCAGATCAGTTCAAGCCTGAAGAACTTGACCTAGCTGAAAAACTCTGCAGGAGCCTCTTTCAGTCTGCTTATCACCTTGCAGGGGTGAGGCACAATCTCTTCAGCTTTTTCACTGCTGTAGTTGGAGCTCTGTAGTTTGTAGGACCAGAGTTAAAGACTACTAGCTTGTGTAAGCAAACCACCACTTTCCATCTAATTGACACTTTGTTGCTTGTAGGGCCAAATATCAATTGCTGGCTTGTGTTGGCTATCATCACTTCTATTTAATTGAAGCTTTGTTGCTTGTAGGGCCAAAGTTAAATTAATAAGCTTGTGTTAGTAACAACCACCACTATTATTCAATTAGCCTTTGTTGCTTGTAGGGCCTAAGTCTAATCAAATAACTAGTGTTGGGGTGTAGTACACTTTCTATCTAATCAAGCTCTGTTGCTTGTAGGGCCTTAGCTTGATTACTAGCTTGTGTCAGCACAAAGCTACCACACTCTGTCTTATCTGGGCACTGTTGCTTGTAGGGCCTTTGCCTAGCTAACTAGTTTGCGTTAGTGTTGACTTTATCAACTCTCAAGTTAGTTTTAACTTGCTGTTGTTGGTTTTGTCCTTTCACTCCTTGATCCTTGACTATCCTTTTAGTCCTTCAATTGAACAGCCATTCAATTGTTGCGACCTTGAGCCTAGTCATCCAAGTCTGCTTTCCCCATATTGCATATAAAAACAAAGCATTGGAACCCTGTATGCTCTCCCTCATAGTTTCAAGTATTATCTTGACCAGACTAGTAGCCTTGCTACAAGTGCTTTGAATTGCATTGTTACTGCAAAGTAATAGTGTTATTTGAACACCAGAGTAGAATCTCTTAATTGGGTTCTCTGTTAAAATAGTCTTTGGTTGATATCCCCTTGAACACTATTAGTGGCTAGACTAAACTTGATTGTGTACCTTACACCAACATTTAGTTCTGAGTTCACAGTTTCCAAAACAACCAGAATCACAGACCCTGGATCTAGCATCCCGAATAACAAACCAGAAGACGACCCCGGTGACAACGACAATGTCAACAACAACAAGGACGACGATGATGATGAAGAAGATGAAGGGAAGGCTATGCTAAAAGCTTTGAAACAGATAGCCAAGCACATGGGAACTCCGAATAAGGGTCAAACTGGAAAAACCAAGCTCCACAAACCCAACACCTTCAACGGATCAGATTCCCAAAAGCTCCATCCCTTCTTCCTTCAATGCAGGCTCCACTTCCATGATTGTCCTCAGACCTTTTCCAGTGACGAAGTGAAAGTTACTTACGCTATCTCTTTTTTAAAAGGGATGGCTTTAGATTTTTTCAAGCCTGAACTCTTAGACAACGATGCCTTCCAAGACCGGCCCTGGCTTACAAACTATTGGGACTTCACAACAGTACTCCGAGAGAATTTCGGAGCTTACAATCTCGTCGGCGATGCGGAAACCGAACTCGACAATCTCTGAATGCGCGACAACCAATGCATCACGAAGTTCATCATAGAGTTTAACTGCCTGGCCACTAGAGTGAATTGGGGCGACGCCGCCCTTCCTAGAAGTTTTTATACTAAACTTTTCGATCATATTAAAGATATTCTTGCAACCTGGGACAAAGCCGACACGCTTCCAGAACTCCGACAACTCGCGCAAACCATCAACAGCTATTATTGGGAACGATGAGGCGAAGTCAACCACGCCACCACTTCCAACAATAACTACTCCAGTAACAGCAGCAAATCGGACAAGCAAGAATCCCGATCGAACCAATTGCAGAAGAGGACGAACAACAACAACAGTTCGGCTTCCGCCTCTTCTACCAAACCTCAGTCCTCCACGTCGAATTTCCAAAAAACTATGGATATTCCCAACATACTCAGAAAAGATGGAAAACTAACGCAACAGGAGAGACGGCAACACATGGACCAAAACCTTTGCATGTTCTGTGGGAAACCCAGGCATATCGTGAAGGACTGTCCATGATGAACCTCTCTTAATGCTCAATCAAAGGCCTGAGTGGCCTCCACAATTTTGAGCAAACCCAAGTCCAAGGCCAAACCTGCGGCCGTTACAGATTCAAAATAATAATAAGCAGCTCTGAGACCTCTGCACAGACCCAGAGTTGCATTGATTCCATCTGTGCGTTTTCCGAGGTCTGACTCAACGCTTCCGCTCTTTCAAAATCCGATTCTCTTACTATATGACTGACTTCCGACATGATTCTGAATACTAACATTCAAGCTCTCGTGGACTCGGGTTCCACTCATTGTTTTATAGACTCCTCATTCGCTTCCAAGCTTCTGCTGGAGTTCCACAACATCCCGCAAATCCCGCTAAAATTTTTCGACGGCACTTCTAACATCTCAATCACGCAGGCTATCAATATGCCAATCCGCTTTCTGTCTGGCGAAAATCAGGTTGTTGCTATGTATGTAACACTGCTTGATTCTAGCTGCTCCATCATGCTAGGACACAACTGGCTCACCCGCGACAATCCGTTGATTGACTGGGTATTGAGTAGTATATTGTTCCGCATTCCTCAGCAACAAGATTCAATTCCGACATCACTCTCCGCGAAATCCGCCTCTGTGGTTTCCGGAATCCCGAAATCCAATCACGTGGACGCCCCTCCAACATCCGAACAAGACTCACCTATCGACCTAGTCCCTGCTTCTGCATTCACTCGCTTGTGCAAACTAGGCAACGAGGAGATCTTTCAGTTATGCATATTTCCGAAAGGAAGATCCACTTCCGTCATCAATGCCTCCCCAACTCCCAATCCAACAGCCAATCTCAATGGCATTCCATCAGAATATCACAAGTTTTCCGACGTCTTCAGCAAGAAGAAAGTGGAAATTCTCACCAATCATCAACCGTACGATCTCAAGATTGACCTGATAGAGGGAGAGAGTCCCCCCTTGGGAACCATTTATTCCCTATCTCCAGTTGAGCTAGAGACACTCTGAAAGTTCATTGACGAGGCACTAGCCATAGGATTCATCCGCCCTTCACTTTCTCCACACAGTGCTCTGGTACTATTCTCGAAGAAGAAATTAGGCAGACTCCGACTCTGTATCAATTTCCGTGGTCTCAACAAAATCACGAAAAAAGACCGATATCTGCTTCCCCGA
Organism: Ramaria rubella; assembly: GCA_015039355.1. Taxonomy (NCBI): domain Eukaryota; kingdom Fungi; phylum Basidiomycota; class Agaricomycetes; order Gomphales; family Gomphaceae; genus Ramaria; species Ramaria rubella. Next base: position 141,207 of record MU134425.1, on the reverse strand, counting down.
CTTTCCGACCTTTTGGAAAGCACCAGAAAAGCGCGGATTTACAGCAATCTCCGACGTGCTTACCATTTAGTCTGCATTAGAGAGGGTGACGAGTGGAAAACCACATTCAGGACCCAATATGGTTCCTTTGAATGGCGTGTTATGCCCTGCGGTCTCACTAACACACCAGCTGCTTTTCAGCGATTCGTGAATGACATATTCAGTGACATGCTTGATGTTTCAGTCCTCATCTATTTGGACAACATCTTAGTTTACTCCAACAACCTGGAAGAACATGAAGAACATGTCTGCAAAGTCCTCTGATGTCTCCGAAAAAATCAACTTTATGCAAGATCCGACAAATGCGACTTCCACAAGACAATGGTGGAATATCTCAGATATAGACTCTCTCCGGAAGGACTTTCAATGGCAGACAACAAAATCAAAGTAATTCAAGAATGGCCTGAACCCCAAAAAGTAAAAGATATCCAATCCTTCCTAGGCTTTGCAAACTTTTACCGACACTTCATTCATAATTACTCCGACATCACAATTCCGCTTACCCGACTCACTCGGAAAACTGTAAAATGGAACTTCTCTGATGAGTGTCGGAAATTGTTCAAAACACTTAAGAAAGCCTTCACCACAGCTCTGATCCTTACGCACTGGATTCCTGATTGTCAACTCATCGTGGAAACCAATGCTTCAGACTACACCCTCACGGCAATCCTCTCTATCATTTCTCTGGAAGATGGCGAAATTCACCCTGTAGCTTTTCATTCCAGAACTTTCACTGCCCCAGAATTAAACTACGATGTTCACGACAAAAAAAGAATTACTAGCTATTTTCGAAGCTTTCGAGATTTGGTGACACTACCTCAAAGGTTCCGGTTCCACCATCGACATTGTAACCAACCACAAGAACCTCGAATATTTTGTGACCACCAAGCTTCTAACCCAACAACAAGTACGATGGTCGGAATACCTATGTCAGTTCAACCTTGTTATCCAATTCCGACCCGGGAAACTCAGAACAAAACCCAACTCTTTAACTAGACGATGGGACGTCTATCCTAAAGAGGGGAGTAGCGACTATGCCAGCATTAACCCGCACAATTTCCGCCTGGTTTTCACTAATGAACAGCTGTCATCGTCCCTCCAAGCCACATCCCTTAACGTCACAATTCTCCATGCAGTTACCATCATGCGAGAAACTCCATGAAGAAATCTGACAATCCATCTCCTTCGATCCCGCAATTTCCGACTATCCCACAAATCCTCCAACACCCTGATGGTCAGTCGATCCCCAAGGACTCCTCTGACTCGACAACCGAATCTATGTTCCCGACGTTAACGACCTCCGACTCCGTGTTTTACAATATCTGCACAACCACCAGATCTCCGGACATTTTGGACAAAACAAGACACTCAGCAACATCCGACATGAATATACATAGCCAAAACTCTGAGACTTCGTTATCTCTTATGTCAAATCCTGTACAACATGTATGCGATCAAAGTCCCAATTACACCAGCCTTATGGATTCCTTAAGCATTTACCAATTCCACCAAGACCATGGAATTCCATATCCTTGGATTTCATTGAGCCGCTTCCGCTTTCATTGGGTTTTGACAGCATCCTCGTTATCATTGACAGACTCACGAAACAAGTGATATTCATTCCAACAGTCACAATGATCACTTCTCCGATGCTCACTCAGCTTTTCGTTCTCCACATCTTCTCCAAGCACGGTGTTCCGACTCACGTCACCTCCAATCGAGGTTCCAAATTTGTGTCTTCTTTCTTCCGCACACTCGGAAAGGCGCTAGACATGAATCTCCATTTCACCTCCAGATATCACCCTGAAGGCGATGGACAAACCAAACGAACAAATCAGACTCTTGAGCAATACCTTCGCATTTATTGTAACTATCAACAAGACAATTGGGCTGAACTTCTTCTAATCACAGAATTTGCCTATAACAACGCTCCAAACGTGACCACAGGAGTCTCTCCGTTCTTCGCTAACAAAGGTTACAATCCTGACATTTCCGTCCATCCCGAACGCAATCTTGTTTCATCCCGAAAGATTTTGCAATCAACTTAGATGAACTCCAAGGGGGACCTTCAAAAGAGAATTTCCAACGTGCAATCCCGATATGAGGAACCCACAAACAAGAAATGTTCTCCAGCTCCAAACTTCAAAGTAGGCGACAAAGTCTTCGTCAAAGCCGAATTTTTCCGCACAACCCAACCTTCAAAGAAGCTTGCCAAAAAATACCTCGGACCTTTTGATATCATCGCACCCACAGGTACCAGTAATAGAGCCTTTATTCTCCGACTACCCAACAGTATGCACGCTGTTCATCCATCTTTTCACGTTTCCATGCTAGAACCCATGACTCCGAACACAATCCCAAACCGAATACAGCCTCTGCCCCTGCCAGTTATTATCAAAGGTGAACCCGAATGCAAAATCGATGAAATTCTGGACTCCAAGATAGACAATCGCCAACGTTGCAAGATACAATATTTAGTACACTGGACGGGTTATCAAGGCACCAATGAAGAAACCTCGTGGATTCCCGCTACGGAATTAGGCAACACTTCAGAGATCATTGAAGACTTTCATCGCAAATATCCCGACAAACCCGGTCTGACTCTTCCTTAACTTTTCTTTCTTTTTCTGATTTCTTCCGATTTTTTCCTACATTTTATGTTCAAGTCCCTAATTACATTTCCCTCTGTTCCAAGAAATTCTGCTTTGTTTCCACTCAAATCCCGATTTAATTTTCAGATTCCATCTCCCATATTTCATCCCTTTCCATTTCCTCCATCCTCACTTCCAATTCCCACTCCTGGTGCTGAACCATCCTTTGCACCCATGTGGTGAGAATCTGCATCTCCTCGGAATGAGTCCGCATGGAACTTGCGTGATGATCGACGGATTTCTGCAACTCTTGGATTTCCTTCACTAGCAACTCCGTTGTTCCTCCCTCACCCATATCCATGCCTTTCGTGACTTCTTCCACAAATCCCAACATTCCCGGTTGACGGCACGTCCTCCCATCCTTTGTGCATTCATCGCATGTCGCATTTGCTCCCTCCACTATCAGCGAACAAAAAATATCCTGAACCCAACATCCCGCACAACAATACTGTTTGTGTCCGACCCGGTTAATTGCAGATTCAAGAACCCTCCTACGGGCAATGGTTCTATCCACCACATTGTTTTTCCTTCCCTGAGATTTTTCCTCCGATTTCTGGTCGGCCTTCGTCCCCTCCTTTTCCACCTTTCTCCACTCCGACCTTCTCTGCTCCAATTTCTTCGCCACTTCTTTTTGCAACTCCGCAATCTCACGAATCTGTGCCTCTAAATTGCTCCCCAATTCTGAATTATCTTCAGAAATCAGGTCCTTAAGTGAGATAATCAGTGGCATCAACATTTTAGCTCAGAAGAGGGTAGGGATAAGAAGATCAGGGAACTGATAAGTCGAGCCCCATCCATCACTCTTATATATCACATTAGGGGTTTCACTTAATAACCAAACCAAACCTCCCATGCTGATCTTAGACCTCAAGGGCTCGGCCTTAAAGAGGAGATACTGTTAGAACCCAGAGTCATTCCCAGCTTTTCCGCTTTTCTCCGATGTATTCCAATTCGTATTTCCGACTTCCTCCACCCGTTTTTTGCTTATCTCCATTCCATCTATATTTAGTCATTTTCATCAAAGATCTACATCTTCGGTCTTATGTCCAAATTTACTTTCTACCCTGATCCCGTATTCGCTCTGTTTCAGATTTCCGTGTTCATATCTTTCCGATTCGGATTGTATCAATTCGTTATATACAACTCCTCCATGTACTCATTAATCAGTTCAAATATTGACCCACCTTGACTCGATAACTTCTCACTTCTGTCTCTAAGTCTTATCCGACTCTCCGATCTTGTCCGACTCCTCCGACATTCCGACCTTCCGAAATACCAGGACACGAAGGATCCAAGAGGGCACAACCTATAAGTTGAAGCCAATGTCCGTACGTCTCAATTTCCGACTTCAATCCCAAACTCTGACATTCCAACAAATCCCAACATCTGACAAGAAGAAATCTAGTTCATAACATCTAAGCCCAATGTCGATGCCACCAATTATCTCAATTGAAGACCTCATTTCTGAAGATGAGTTGGAATCATAAAATGATCTAGAGGTGCAGATTCGCAAGATTTTGGAGTTGTGAAAAGAAGTGGTGAAGAAATTAGAGTGGAGGAAGTAGGAGCAGAAAAAGGCCGAAAAGGATGAGAGAAAGGCTGAAAAGGAAATGGAGGATAAAATTCAGAGAAGGAAAAGTGATGCAGTGGATAGAACCATTACTCATCAGAAAGTGCACGAGTCTGCTTTGAATTGGATCAGGCATTAAAAATACTGCTGTGCAGGATGTTGGGGTTGGGATAGGTTCTTTTTGCCAATAGCGGATGGAATGGGACATGTGATAAATGTGCAAAGGATGGGAGGGTGTGTCATTGACCGGGAGAATCAGGATTTGCAGAAGAAGTTGCAAAAGGTGTGGATGCAGGAGATGAGGGAACAGTGGAATTGCTGTTGAAGGAGATTTGCAAATTGCGGAAATCTGTGGATCGTCATGCAAGTTCCATGTGGGAGCACACCAAAGAGATGCAGGTTTTAACTGGGTGGGTACAATGGATGGTTCAGCATCAAGAGCAGGACTTGGAAGTAAGGATGAGGGAAATGGAAAGGGATGAAATCTGGGAATTGGAATTGGAAAATTGAATTGGAAATAGGCAGAAAAGGGAGGCGGGATTTCTTGGAACAGACGGAAAATTTTACATATGGAAAAATCGGAAAAATGAAAAGGAAAAATGAAGGTGGGATTGGACTGGGTTTATCGGGATATGCATTATGAAAATCCTCAACAATTTCTGAAGCGTTGCCTAATTCCATAGCGGGAATCCATGAGATTTCTTCATCGGTACCTTGATAGCCTGTCCAGCACACCAAGTACTGTAACTTGCAATGTCAGTGGTTGTCTATCTTGGAGTCCAGAATTTTGTCAATTTCATATTTGGGTTTGCCTTTGATAATGACTGGCAGAGGCGGAGACTGTATTTGGTTCAGAAACTCATTTGGAGTTGTGGGTTCTAGCATGGAAAGATGGAAAGATGGATGAACAGCACGCATACTGTCAGGTAACCAGAGAATGAAGGCTCAATTACTGGTACCTGCGGGTGCAATGATTTCAAAAGGTCTGAGGTATTTTTTGGCAAGCTTCTTGGAAGGTTGGGTTGTGCGGAAAAATTTGGCTTTAATGAAGACTTTGTTGCCCACTTTGAAGTCCAGAGCCAGAGAATGTTTCTTGTTTGCGGGTTCCTCATATCAGGATTGCACGTCGGAAATTCTCTTTCGGAGTTCTTGGTGGAGTTTGTCTAAGTTGACTGCAAAGTCTTTTGCATGGGATGAAACAAGATCACGTTCAGGATGTACAGAAATGTCAGGATCATAGCCTTTATTAGTGAAGAACAGAGAAACTCCTGTTGTTGTATTTGGAGCATTATTATAGGCGAATTCTGCAATCGGAAGAAGTTCAGCCCAATTGTCTTGTTGATAATTACAATAAATGCAGAGATATTGCTCAAGGGTCTGATTTGTTTGTTCAGTTTGTCTGTCGCCTTCGGGGTGATAACTGGAAGTGAAGTGGAGATTCATGTCTAGTGCCTTTCCAAGTGTGCAGAAAAATGAAGACACAAATTCTGAACCTCGATCAGAGGTGACGTGGGTCAGAACACCAGTTTTAGAGAAGATGTGGAGGATGAAGAGCTGAGCGAGCATTGGAGAAGTGATCGTTGTGACTGTTGGAATGAATATGGCTTGTTTCGTGAGTCTGTCAATGATAACAAGGATGCTGTCAAAACCTGATGAAAGCAGAAGTGGCTCAATGAAATCCAAGGAGATGGAATTCCATGGTCTTGGTGGAATCAGTAAATGCTGAAGGAATCCGTAAGGCCGATGTCATTGGGATTTTGATCACATGCATGTTGTACAGGATTTGACATAGGAAACCACGAAGTCGCGGAGTTTCGGCCATGTATATTCATGTCAGATATTGCTGAGTGTCTTGTTTTCACCAAAATGTCCAGTGATTTGATGATCGTGCAGATACTGTAGAATGCAGAGTTGGAGGTCGTTAACATCAGGAACATAGATTTGGTTGTCGTCAAGTCAGAGAAGTCCTTGAGGATCGACTGACCATTGGGGTGTTGGAGGATTTGCAGGATAATCGGAGATTGCGGGATCGGAGGAAATGGATTATTGGATTTCTTCGTGCAGTTTCTCAAAATCCATGATGGTAACTGTGCAGAGAATTGTGATGTTAAGGGATGTGGCTCGGAGGGATGATGACAGCTGTTTGTTAGTGAAGACCAGGCCGAAATTGTGCAGATTAACACTGGCATAGTCACTACTCCCCTCTTTAGGATAGACATCCCATAGTCTAGTTAAAGAGTTGGGTTTTGCTCCGAGTTTTCCAGGTCAGAATCAGATAACAAGGTTAAACTGACATAGGTATTCCAACCATTGGACTTGTTGTCAGGTTAAAAGCTTGGTTGTGGTGAAATATTCGAGGTTTTTGTGATCGGTTACAATGTCAATGGTGGAACCGGAACCTTTGAGGTAATGTCACCAAATCTTGAAAGCTTCAAAACCACAAGTAATTCCTTGTCATGAATGTCATAGTTTAATTCCAGGGTGGTGAAAGTTCTAGAATGAAAAGCTACAGGGTGAATTTTGCCATCTTCCGGAGAAATGATGGAGAGGATTGCTGCAAGGGCATAGTCAGAAGTGTTGGTTTCCACAATGAGTTGACAATCAGGGATCCAATGCGTAAGAATCGGAGTGGTGGTGAATTTAAGTGTTTCAAAGGCTTTCTGACACTCATCAGAAAAATTCCAAGTGATGGATTTTTGGGTTAGTTGGGTAAGTGGAATTGTGATGTTCCGATTCCCTGAGTTTACAAAGGAAAGAATCGACTTTTATTACTGGGCTGTTTTGGCCTTTCAAAAGATCATCCCCCTTTTCCCACAGTAATCTGGGATTATGCATTTGGGTCCATAGTTTACATAAGAAATCCCTACAAGCTGAGCACAAAATATGTCCCTTTTTGGATTTCAGGATGGTTCTGGGGTCTCCATGGGGTTCTACTGGGAATGACCATTTTTTTGGCATTTCATTCTGCTTGGTTTGGGAGCACCTTTGATCCCAAACATGGGATTTATGTAGAGACTCTTCTGTAATTGGCTTCCACAACTTCCTAGGTACTCAGATTTTATTTTAAAATTGTTTGCTGTTTTCATGATCATGGTATCTTGTCACAATCCAGCTGGGATAGTAGTCATGTGACCACACTGGGTCCACAAGCAGATGGTACTGGCGACTCAAACTTACATGTCAAAACTCTCAATTTTCTTTGGACACTTGCAAGGCTCTTTGAGTTCATCAGCAACAGCAAATTCTTTATTTTACAAATAACTACAGTACATAAGCAAAAGTCATAAGGACAGTGTATTTATATCCACAGTGGAGGGTGGCAGCAGTGTGCAGAGGGTGCGGAGGGGTCTAGGAAGGTGGCAGTGATGTACACAAAGCACAGAGGGGGACAGGAGGGCGGCGGGGGAGTGCGCTGAGGGTTCGGTGGGAGCGAAGAAGGGCGGTGGCGGTGGGTCTGAGGGTGCAGGTTAGTCTTGAGATGGTAGCAGGTTCAGATTATTCTGGTGAGCATTTGCAGTTTCTTCTTGCCAGGTGCAGATTAGTCTAGGAGGGCAGCTTGTGCATATTAGTCTAGGATGGCATGCGGTTGCAGATTGGCTGTTGGATTGGGAGTTGGTGCGGCATTAGGCTATGAGGGCAGTGGGTGCAGATTCGTTTCGGAGGTATGCATTACTGAAGGATGTCCTCGTGTGCCTAGTTTGGTCTAGCGAGTGCATGCGGGTGCAGGGATTAGGTCTATGAGGTGCAGTCTTGTTCGGATTAGTCTAGGAGGGCAGCGGGTGCACGTGATTGGATTTCGGGATTCCGGAAACCAGCAGGGTGCGGATTAGTCTCGGAGGGCAGTGGTGTCGGAGATTGAGTCTTGTTGCTGAGGCATGCGGGTGCAGATATAGTACTCAGTAGGGCAGCGGGTGCAGATTAGTCTACGGATTGTCGCGGGTGAGCCAGTTTTGTCCTAGCATGATGGAGCAGCTGGAATCAAGCAGTGTTAGTCATAGGAGGGCAGCGGGTGCAGATTAGTCTAGGAGGGCAGCGGGTGCAGATTAGTCTAGGAGGGCAGCGGGGTGCAGATTAGGTCTAGGAGGGCAGCGGTGCAGATTAGTCTAGGAGGGCAGCGGGTGCAGATTAGTCTAGGAGGGCAGCGGGGCAGATTAGTCTAGGAGGGCAGCGGGTGCAGATTAGTCTAGGAGGGCAGCGGTGGTGCACACAAAGCATGGAGGGGTGGGATGGCAGTGGGGATGGCGCGGAGGGGGGGGGGGGGTGGCAGCCTGTGCATGCTGGGACGGACATAGGCTGGGGCTGCGTGGTGGTCTGGGATGAGGTGTGGAGGGGTGGGGGTGACGCGGTGACAAGCATGATACTCGACAGCGCCTACTACACTACAAAAGACGCTCACTGCACACGCGCCTATCATCATCAGCTTTCGCCAGACCATCATCTGCTGTGCTACCTCCAGTCCGCCAGACACATCATCTCCACACTCATTCTATTTTTGATCGATTCTATTTTCAATATGCCATCCAGCATTGCCCACCACCACATCCCATGACTCATTTCAGATGACCGCCAAGCCAGACATACACGTTGGACCACGCATCAAACTTCCTAGTCAACGTTCTCCCCTTGATGTTCATTTGTCCAGTCCTCCTCCACAAGTCGCACATCGTCGGTACTATCCTCTATATGCCGAATCTCCTGAAGGTCCATTCCAAGTATTCCCCTCATATCCTCCTTATCGCATTCACGATTGCATATGGGTATTCGATCAAACCTTCCATGCTCCCTTCTACGTCATCGGTTTTGATCCAAACTTCAAACCAGTGAATGGTTGGCATCGTATCATCCTCAGGAATAACTGGTACATCAAAGAGCACGGACCAGGAACAGAGATTTGCTACAGTTATGTGCCTAAGGACTTCGTCAAGCAGGACTCGTCTTTGTTCCCTCTCTGGAGGAAATTCATATCCAAGTGTCGTGATTGGTTCACATGTTTCTGAGTCGTCATCAAGTCACATGACTCACTTACTCATCTTCGGAGATATTTGACAAGCAACTGGAATCCTATTGGATGGCTATGACTCATTTTTCATCACCTGACTCACTTGCTTCTTGGCTGTACTTCTATTTCCAATCATTCCACATGGTCTATTGTCTGTGACTCACTTCTATTCTATTTCTGGCTTCTATTTCAAATTCGCTGCCACATTTCCCTTCATTTCTTCGACCACCTGACTCATTTTTCCATTTCCTTACAAACCATCTTCCTATTTTGGTTTTCTGCCTCTCGCCGTTAGTCATTTCTCCTGTCTGCTGTCAACGACATCGTTGTATGGCATACTCGCATCGTTTGTTGTTCTGCTCATGTATATAAGGCCTGTTTCACCTTAGTGTACCCCAATTCACCTCTTTCAGTTGGATTCACTCGTCTAAGTCTAAGTCTAAGTCTACTGCTACGTCTACTACTACTACGTCTACATCAAGGCCAGCTTTGTCAATCACGTGACATTTGCTGTTGTATCTCGTCTACGCTTACATCAGCGTATTACGTCATCATCTTCGTCACTGCTACGTCATCATCTTCGTCACTGCTACGTCATCATCTTCGTCACTGCTACGTCATCATCTTCGTCACTGCTACGTCATCATCTTCGTCACTGCTACGTCATCATCTTCGTCCTTGTTCTACTTTTGTTGCTGCTGATAGCAAAGCGCACTGAGCCGAACACCAGTGTAAGTAGCCGTGCAACGACGACACCGCTACCCACTGTCTTTTAGATCCATTTCCGAAAGTAAACTGACAGCAGATGAAGTGGCAGGGTGTTGAGTGGCGCTGCAGAGGGTGTCCAGGTGTGGGGGCAACACAGATGAGGTGGGGAAACATGGATGAGGTGGGGCAACGCGGATGAGGTGGGGCAACGTGGATGAGGTGGGGCAACGCGGATGAGGTGGGGCAATGTGGATGAGGTGGGGCAACGTGGATGAGGTGGGGCAACGCGGATGAGGTGGGGCAACACAGAGAGGGTGGCGGGGCGTTAAAGAGCGCTGCAGAGGCGTGCAGGTGATGTGGAGGGGGTGGGGGCAACGCGGATGGAATGGCGGGGAGTTGAGGGGTGCTGCAGAGGGCATGCAAGGGTGGGGGCGATGCAGATGGGGGGGGGAGGGGGGCGGGGCATTAAAGGACGCCGCAGATGCATGTGGGAGATGCGGAGGGGGTGGGAGATGCGGAGGAGGTGGGGGCTATGCTGAGAGCGTGCAGGTGACACAGATGAGACGGATGAGGTGGCAGCAATGTGGAGATGGGGGCAGCGATGCGGATGGGGTGGGGACAACGTGGAGAGCATGGGGTGACACTGGAGCGTGGCGAGGTGTTGAAGGGTGCACAGAAGGCCTGCGGGTGTGTGGAGGTGACACAGATGGGGTGGGGGTGATGCTGAGAGCATGCGGGTGATGCGGATGAGGTGGCGGAAATGTGGAGATGGGGGCAGCAACGCGGATGGGGTGGGGATGACGCGGAGAGCGTGTGGGTGTGTGCACACTGCAGGGGACACGAATGGGATGGGGGTGATGTGGAGAGTATGCGGGCGTCGTGGATGGGTGGCGGTGTTAAGCGTGCGGGTGCGGATGTCGCAGCGCACAGCTGCATGGCTTACATGCAGTCCTCAACCTTTTGAAGGTCCTCTGGCATGGATGTGGCCCGTCTGGGGCCATTGGGTGGTTGTGGCCCATGTGGTGTTGGTCTTGGGTGGCAGCAAGAACGTGCTGACGTGACAGCATACGTTTTAGGCGCCAGACCTTGCGGAGGTTGCACGGTCCGGCGCCTATTTCAGCCTGAATACAAAGTAAGATGTTGGCGTAAGATGTTGGCGTAAGATGTTGGCTTCTCACTATACCACAAATGTCTACTGAACACAACACTAGGTGTAATTCCACCTCATAATTCCTTGGTCTGGTATAGGTGAATTACAAAAGTTTCTTACATAAAACATTCAGATTGTGTGACATAGTTAGTGTTGCTGTGACTCAACTACAAGTTGACTAGTAGTCATAGTCTGGTCAAGTTGTGACTATAAAAGTCACAACTATGATGTGACTACACAGTGAATAGGCTAGAGACTACAGGATATCTCATGTCTGTAGTCACTCCCCTGCCAAAAATGCAACTATCTAGTTGTAGTCACAATTTTTTGCGGCTAATAGTCACTACTACAAGGTGACTATGACTACAACTACAGATTTTTGAGGTGACTACAGTAGTCATAGTTGTGACTATTGTAGTCACAACCAGGCTAGCCTGGTCATGGCAACACTAGACATAGTATGACATTTAGTTTGAACTCTGTTGATTGCATCTTCTTTCATCATGAACAACATCACTTGCACATTGCATGCTGGTGTATGCAGGTTTCTAAGGATGCAGATTAAGCTGCTCCACCATGTGGTGAGAACTCATACTGAGGGAGAACTGTCAGGGGGTGTCAGGGTGACAAACATAGGGGAATCGGCTTCTGTCATGCGGAGCAGTGGCCTATTTCACAAGTCAGAGTAATTATGAATGAAGTGTCAGTAAAAGTTTGTGAAATCTAGGAAATATTGGATGTCTTTTACTTTTGTGGTTCGGGCCATTCTTGAATTACTTTGATTTTGTCATCTGCCATTGAACGTCCTTCAGGGGAGAGCATGTATTTGAGATATTCTACTGTAGTCTTGTGAAAGTCGCATTTGTCGGATCTTGGGTAAAGTCGGTTTTTTCAGAGATGTCGGAGAACTTCACGGACATGTTCTCAGTGTTCTTCCAGATTGTTGGAATAGACTAGGATGTCGTCCAAATAGATGAGGATGGAAATGTTGAGCATGTCACCAAATATATCATTGACAAATCGCTGAAAAGTGGCTGGTGCATTAGTGAGACCGAAGGGCATAACATGCCATCCAAAGGAACCGTATTGGGTCCTGAAGGTGGTTTTCCACTTGTCACCCTCTCTAATGCAGACTAGATGGTAAGCATGTAGGAGATTGATTTTGCTGTCAATCCGCACTTTTCCAGGGCTTTCCAGCAAATCGGAAAGTCAGGGAAGCAGATATTGGTCCTTTTTCATGATCTTGTTGAGACCACGGAAATCAATGCAAAGTCGGAGTCCACCTAATTTCTTCTTCAAGAACAGTACTGGAGCACCATGCAGAGAAATTGATGGGTGGATGAATCCTATGGCTAGGGCCTCGTCAACTTTTGGAGTGTTTCTAGCTCAACTGGGGATAGGGAATAAATGGTTCCCAAGGGGGGACTCTCTTCCTCTATTAATTCAATCTTGAGATTGTATGGTTGGTGATTGGCAAGAATTTCCACTTTCTTCTTGCTGAAGATGTCAGAAAACTCGTGATATTCCAATGGAACACCATCAAGATTGGCTGTCGGATCAGGATTTGGGGAAGTGTTGATGGCTGAAGCAGATTTTTCTTTTGGAATTACACATAACTGAAAGACCCCCTCATTGTCCAGTTTGCAAAGGCAAGCAAACGCGGAAGCAGGGACTAGGTCAATAGGTGAGTCTTGTTTGGATGTTGGAGGGGCATCCGCATGATCAGATTTTGGGATTCTGGAGACTGCAGAGGGGGATTTCATGGAGTGTGACATTGGAATTGAATCTTGCTGCTGAGGAATGTGGAACAATATACTACCCACTACCCAGTCAATCAACAGATTGTAGCAGGTGAGCCGGTTGTGTCCTAGCATGATGGACCAGCTGGAATCAAGTGGTGTTACATACATAGCAACGACCTGATTTTTTCCAGATGGAAAACAGATTGGCATATTGATAGTCTGTGTGATTGCAACATTAGAAATGCTGTCGAAAAGCTTTAGCAGAATCTGCAGGATATTGCAGAATTCCAGTGGAAGCTTGGAAGCCAACGATGAGTCTACAAAACAGTGAGTGGAACCAGAGTCCATGAGAGCTTGGATATTAGTATTCGGAATAATGTTGGAAGTTAATGGTATGGTAAGAGAATCAGATTTCAAAAGAGCAGAAGCATTGAGTCAAACCTCAGAAAACGCACAGATGGAATCAATGCAGCTCTGGGTCTGTGCAGAGGTTTCAGAGCTGCTTATTATTATTTTGAATTTGTGGTGGCTGCAGGTTCGGCCTTGGACTTTGGTTTGCTCGGAGTTGCAGAGGCCGCTCAGGCCTTTGACTGAGCATTAAGGGAGGTTGACTGCAGGCAATCCTTCACGATATGTCTGGGTCGTCTGCAGAACATACAAAGATTCTGGTCCATGTGTCGCTGTCTTTCCTGCTGGGTCAGTTGTCCATCTTTTCCGAGTATGTTGGAAATGTCCAGAGTTTTGTGGGAATTCAATGTGGAGGACTGAGGTTTGGTGGAAGAAGAGGAAGCCAAATTGTTGTTGTTCATCTTCTTTTGCAACTGGTTTGATTGGGATTCTTGCTTTTCCGATTTACCACTATTACCAGAGTTGTTGTTGTTGGAAGTGGTGGTGCAGTTGACCTCGCCTTGTTGTTCCCAATAATGACTGTCAATGGTTTGCACAAGTTGTCAAAGTTCCAGAAGCATGTCAGCTTTTTCCCAGGTTGCAAGAATATCTTTAATATGATCAGGAAGTTTAGTATAAAAACTCCTACGAAGGGCGGCATCGCCCCAATTGACTCTAGTGGCAAGGCAGTTGAACTCTACGATGAACTTCATAATGCATTGGTTGTCACGCATTCGGAGATTGTCGAGTTTGGTTTCCGCATCGCCAATGGGGTCATAAGCTCCTAAATTCTCTTGGAGTATTGTCGTGAAGTCCTGATAGCTTGTAAGCCAAGACGGGTCTTCAAAGGCATCATCGTCTAAAAGTTTGGGCTCGAAAAAATCTAAAGCTGTCCCTTTAAGAAAAGAGATAGCATAAGTAACTTTCGCTTCATCACTAGAAAAGGTCTGAGGACAGTTGTGGAAGTGGAGCTTGCACTGAAGAAGGGTTGGAGTTTTTGGGAATCTGATCCGTCGAAAGTGTCAGGTTTGCAGAGTTTGGTTTTTCCGGTTTGACTCTTGTTTGGAGTTCCCATGTGCTTGGCTATCTGTTTCAAAGCTTTTAGCATAGCCTTCCCTTCATCTTCTTTGTCATTATCATCATCCTCGTTGTTGTTGTCAATGTTGTCATCATCACCAGAGTCGCCTTCCGGTTCGTTGTTTTGGAAACTAGGTCTAAGGCTTCTGATTCCGGTGGTAGTATGGGATCCGGTAGAAGGCATGGTGAATGGATCAAGAGTTTTAGTTTGAATATACTGTTATGAACTAGATTTACTCTTGTCGGAATGTTGGAGTTCAGAGTTTGGGATCGGAAACATACAGATGTTGGCTTCAACTTATAGGTTGTGCCCTCTTGGATCCTTCGTGTCCTAGTATTTCAGAAAATCGGAGTATTGGAGAAATCAGAGAAGTCGGAGAACAGGAAGGTCAGATATGACTTAGAGACGGAGGTGAGAAGATATCAAGTCAAGGTGAATCAATATTCAAACTGAGGAATGAACTATGTGCAAGAGTCATATATAACGAGTAGATACGGTCCAAGTTGGAAAGATACAAAATGCAGAAATCCAAAACAGAATGAATATGGGATCGGAGGTAAGGATGGATATGGATATAAGACCGAAGATGTAGATCTTGATAGGAAATGACTAAATATAGATGGAATGGGGATAAGTAGAACAGGTGGAACGAATACATATCAGAAATACAAATCGGAATATGTTGGAGAAAAGCGGAAAAGTTGGGAATGAATCTGGGTTCTAACACACAAGCTTTTTGTACATTTTCTTTGATGTAGTAGCTGGGGCTAGTGGCACTAATCCCTCAGATTCAAGACACAGTGTGAATCAATCATCGACCCAGTCCATAATTATTCCTTGCACTTTGTAGTTGCAAGTTTGCCAGTTGTCCTGTGTGCTTTGACTTGTCATTGTCAGTTGTGGTGGTGTGCTGATCTGAGGTGTTGTAGTTTGGGGAGGCAAATCTGCTCCTGTAACTACACCTAATACTTTTTCCTTCACCAGTGCCCCTGGGAGCCATAACATCCCTAATTGGAAGTTTTCAGGACCAGTGAGTACCACTTTGGTTGTTTCATAGGGGCTGGATGGTATGATGAGTTGGAATGGGGAAATGGGATGTGAGGATTGCAATATTCTTATTCTTTGAGTGCAGTCTGGTGTGTGGGGCCCATAACCTGACAAGATTATTCAATACAATAGTGCCTGCGTGTCTAGTCTTTGAGATTAGTTCAAGACATTATGCTGGTCATAACGGTTTTGGTTGAGTTATTGTTATTTATTATTCGCTTTTTCAAATATACATGAACCTAATTCCAACTCTGTTTATGCATACGGAAAGAGTACTGTTGACTAGACTCATTGGGATGATGGGCAAGTTCGCTTTCACCTTTGTCCATTCTTGTCAGGAGGTGGAGGTGCAAATAGGGGATCCCAATTCCTGGCCATATATGGAGTTTCAGTAGCATATATGCTCTTGTAATTCAGGCTGCTAGCTAGTCACAGTGAATTTAGGGAACTTGAGGATAATCTAAGGAAAACAATATGTTTTCGAGAAAGGGAGAAAACCCGGCTAAAACATTAAATTCTCGAAAGGTTCTTGAACTTGAGCTCAGAAAACCTTTTGAGAATTTAAAGTTTTAGTCATTTTTCTACAATTTTCTTGCTCTTTTTAGAAACACAATGTTTTCAGACAACTTTTTCCACATTTCCTAAATTCCTGGATTTAGGCATAATCCCTGTGTAGTGCTTGTACAGTTGGACTTAAGGTGGATGTTCTAGTGGAACATGGTTTTGAAGAGACATACAGGAATTTACAGTTTGCAAATCTTAAATATTCATATTTTCAGAGTGATGGTATCTGGGCTGTTTGATGCATGTACCTACTTTACCTACTTGCACTCTGCATGATATGCCCCCTGGCCCCATTAGCCTACTTTACTCTCTGCGTAGTCAGAGCTTTCACCCAACCCTGTCTCATGCACTCTCACATCCTTAACCCACAAATACCAACCCCTAAAACACAGCATATGTTCAGTTTGACCAATGATGTCAGATGTACCTTTGAATTGTACATATGCTGCAGTGTAGTGCTGTCCTGGAGTAAAAGAGAAAAATTGGATCTCAGATTTGAAAGAGCATGATGAGTGTTGTGGCTAATGCTGCTATGCGCCATTCTCGATAAAGAAACGGAAGATTCGCCGGGGACCGATGGAGCGGCGACTGCTGACGCTGACGCTGGTTGTTTCAGCCTTACTTGCTGCCCCATCTGAGCTCCCATAAGTATGCCTTCGAAAGTAAGTCGCAGCTCTTCTAAACGCTTTCCTCAAACTCTTTCATAAACTGTAGGTCCAAATACCTGACAGATCGATCCGTATTTGTGCAGATCGAGGAGGAACATTTTGTGATGTTCACGCGTGAGCAATGCACGGTCTCCCTCATTCCTATTTCAACTTTTGCCCTCTCTCGACCGTCAGATCATATCCTGATTCGGAGAACCCATCAGCACGAAAGGAGATCGTCGTGAAACTTCGTGAGTGTAGCAGAATATCGCTCTAACTTTTACAGGCTGAATTGTCGCCAGTCTCGCAGGACCCCTCCAATTATCGCGATGCACCAACGGAGGGCATCCGACGTGTTCTCGAAGCTGTAACGGGCGATTCGATCCCGCGAGGTCAAGTACTCAAGACAGATAAGATCGGTGCGGGCACATGACAGACTGTCCTACCTCTATCTACAGCATCTTTCACTAGACTATATCCGCCTATCTACTACGGTAGCTACCAATGCACTGCTCGAGCGGAAAGGACATAAACACGCGCTAGTTATCACCAAAGGTTTCAAAGTGCGCTTTGCAAACGTGACGTTCTCTCCCTTGCCTTATCATTGCACCGCAGGATCTTCTCTTGATAGGAAACCAATCGCGCCCACGTATCTTCGATCTTAACATCCGGCGGCCTTCTCCCCTATATAGCGCAGTTGTGGAGGTAGACGAGCGCGTCACACTGGCAGGGTACACATCTGACCCACAGGTGGCTGAACATGCTGTCGTATTCACTGAGGATGGCAAAATAGAGAGAGGACTGCGAGGTCCGGGATGGGACGGCGAACACGACGCAGAAGGTCCTGGCGAAGTTGTGCGTGGTCTGAGTGGCGAAGCCGTGCGGATCCTCAAGAAGCCAGGTAAGCGCACTATGACGTTGGTTCACCCCCAAGTCTGCTTCACGTACCCGTAGACGATGCATTTGTCAGACGCGACCTCAAAGTTCTCTACTCCCAAGGATACAACTCCCTCGCGATAGTTTTCGTCCATTCGTATACCTACCCCGACCACGAACTCCTTGTCGGACGAATCGCGCGTGACATCGGCTTCGAACAGGTCTCAATCTCTAGCCAGCTCATCCCTATGATCAAGATGGTCCCGCGTGGCGTATCCAGCACCGCAGACGCGTACCTCACGCCCATCCTCATGGAGTACCTTGACGGGTTCTTCGAAGGCTTTGACGAGAAGCTGCGACGCGGGTCAGGGAAGGATGCGAAGGACGAGCGGGAGGCGGGGACGAAGAAGGGAGAGGAAGGACTCCATGATCCACGTGTGGAGTTTATGGGTTCAGATGGGGGTTTGTTAGATCTGGATAACTTCTCGGGATTAAAGAGTATACTGAGTGGACCGGCGGGAGGCGTGGTGGGGTATGCGCTTACTAGCTGGGACGACGAACGGCGGCAGCCCATCATTGGGTGCGTACGCCAATCCATACTCACCATCTGCTCACGCCAGGCGCTGTAGACTCGATGTAGGCGGGACTTCTACGGACGTGTCCCGATTCTCGGGGCGGTACGAGACCGTGTACGAAACTACGACGGCAGGAATCACGATCCAATCGCCGCAACTCGACATCAATACAGTTGCAGCTGGGGGTGGCTCGCGCCTCTTCTGGCGCAACGGCCTTTTCCAAGCAGGCCCTGAAAGTGCAGGCGCTGAGCCTGGCCCCGCGTGCTACCGGTGCGCTCCCTCCCCTTTCATCCCTCTCTTCACACCAGGCGTTGACACCATATCGTACCATGCAGGAAGGGCGGCCCGCTCGCAGTCACAGACGCCAACCTCATTCTTGGCCGGCTCCTCCCGTCCTACTTCCCGAACATATTCGGAAAGTCGGAGAAGGAGCCGCTGGATGTGGAGGCGAGCCGGAGGGCGTTTGGGGAGCTCGCGGAGAGGATCAATAGTGATCCGGGGATTGCGAAGAAGATGGATATGAACGAGATTGTATATGGGTATGTGGGCGCGCGCGCTGTTTGGGTGCACATTGGGAGATTCTTGTTGATAAGCGTGGACGTGGCAGGTTTATCAAGGTCGCGAATGAGACGATGTGTCGGCCTATCCGAGCGTTGACTGAGTCCCGTGGATTTGCGACATCGAAGCATATGCACGTATCGCACTTCCCCTGGCCATCGCCACCTTTCGCTGACCCAGGTGTATATTATCAGTTTGGCGAGCTTCGGTGGTGCAGGCGGCCAGCATGCATGCGAGATCGCGCGCCTGCTAGGTATCAAGACGATACTCATACACCGCCACAGCTCCATACTGTCGGCCTATGGTCTCGCATTAGCCGATAGGTACGCTTTTCACCTCCTCACACTCGCCCGCTATCTCACACTGATCATCTGCAGAGCATACGAGCTTCAAGAACCGTCATCGGCCCTTTACAACGAGTCCACCAAACCTGGCTTGATCTCCCGGCTTGACACTCTCACGACCAACGTCGTCTCAGAGCTCAAACGCCAAGGCTTCAAGGACGCCCGCGTGCGCACGGAGCGTATGCTCAATATGCGCTTCGAAGGCACGGACACGGCACTTATGGTCCTATGCGAAGGCGCGGAGCTCGATACGGAAGACTTCGAGACGGCGTTCAAGCGGGAGTATAAGAAAGAATTCGGGTTTTTGCTGGAGACGAAGATGGTCGTTGACGATATCAAGGTAACTACTTCACTATGTGAGGTCAGCTCGTACGTCCCGCTGATGTTGTGATGTAGGTCCGTGGTATCGGCAAGACATTCGATACACTTGGTCCCTCCGTTTTCAACGAACTCGAGTCGCTCTCGCCCCCGCCGCGGCCGGCCTCACAGGTGAAGGTAGACTCCCGCCACAGCGTATACTTTGAAGGCCGCGGGCGTGTTACGGACACACCTGTATATCTACTAGAAAAGCTAGACTTGGGAGATACAGTGGCGGGCCCAGCAATGATTGTGGATGGGACGCAGACGATCGTGGTGGTCCCTGGCACGGAGGCGATCGCGCTGAGTAGGCATTTGGTGATCAATGTTGATACGGGAGAAGATGGCTTGCGTGGATAAGGATTGAGTGGCGCAGGGTAGGGCGTGGTGGACTTTGTTGTTGTATTCGTTGTGGATTATTCCAATTGTACGTGTCACAAATTGACTTAGATCTGAACAATAAAATCAGCCACAGAGATCATTGCTGCGATGATACTCAAGCTCCCCATTATGAGATCAAGCTAGAAAACCGACGAATGACAATAACAATGAGAACCAATATACACTTTGAGGTGCAGTGGGCGAAGCATTTAAGATGTCCATTCACGAGCCCACCAAACAACCTTCATTTAGAAAGATCCCTGATACTTTTATTCTGAACACTCATGCATCATGCGTCGTACCAGATACAATGTATCTAGACTCTCTACTCAAACACCACAACAGCTTACATCTACTTCGCACCTAGCCAAGCCACAGTAACTAATGCTGCAACCCAACGTCTAGTCATCGTGGTCAGCACTATCGTCAAACCCCATGATATATTAAATTCAATGTTTCATTTTACAACCTCCCTTGACCTTCAAAACGCAGCAATTGGTCTCGACATCAACTCAAGCAGCGGGGTATTAACTTCATGAACGATGTGTCCTGCAAATGCAACATACCCCGTACATCGTGCCTGGATCTGGTGCCAAAAATACCATAGAATTCAATGTGGGTGAGGAAACAGCTGCAGAAGCCCCTGCACCTCTTTGACAATCGCCGCGATCAATATATGCTCAACGAAATGGGACTGTAGATATTGGAGCGAAATTATTTTGCAGGATCTGGGCAGAGGAGGGTTCGCCTCACCGCACGCGATCAACCGGTTTCACGATTGGGAGGCCCAGGAATATGCTACTTCAAGCTATGGAGGAACATACTTCCCTGTTCCACAAATTCAAGCACTTCTACTCAGAGGAATTCGCTTGTCTGCGCCTCTGATGTGCTAGCCTGCGTATTGGTGTATAACTACGGTACGTGATAATATCCCGCTTTGCGCTTTATGACTCGTCGCATATATACATTGATTCTATTCTCTCGCCAAGTGGAGCTGGAGCCGCTTGGTTTCCAATAGGCCAGCTCTGTTCCTAGCGACGAATTAGAGTATACGACGCCGTCAACTTTCTGACCTTAATTTCAAAAACAAGGTGTGTAGCTTGGTAAGATGTCCATGCTATTACTGCAGTTAATGGGGTGAGTCGGCACCTTGCGTTAAGGTTAGGATCACGATCGTACAACGCCTTTTGTATAACAATTTCCCCATTTCACGGATTAATGGTTCATTTGAGTAGAATCGACCTCACTGGTATTTAAAACAGTGGCAAAGTGTGGGTCTCAACACACCAATGTTATTAAATTCTCTTTTGGTCAAACTGACGTTGCTCCATTACGTCTAGCTCTCAAGCTTTCATTTGATGCATCACCTTCCGATCCGAATTGTGTTCTTTGACACTGAGCGCACATCGTTGTGGCTCACTGGCAGAGCCGTCACAGGTCTACTCGGGTATATTGTCGATGCTAGGTTTAATTTTTTCCCGGGTTGAACGAAGGGTGACTAATCATGACGATTTCCCATGTCGGTTCCGACTATGCCCTGCGAAGTTGATTAAGCCTCCATCCTTTTACTACCATTAAGACATCATAACCCAATGGCGCGCATCCAGACTGCCCTTACTACGTTACTGGGTACATATTTCAGCTGGTTGACTTTGACTTAATATACAGCTTCTGAAACTATTTCGTAGACATACATTCCCCGGTCGTGGTTCCTCCAATGACCTTTGCTTCTGGTGGCAAGCTTGCAGGTGAAGTCACCAAGGCAGGAGGGTTTGGTTTTGCTGCTCCTGGTAGGCATGATCTGCACACATCAACGTACCTATAATCCCAGCCTGCAACTCGTCAGGTTTCCAGGACCCTGCTACCTTCGCACGTGAACTCGATGTCGTTAGAAACATACTTTCTCTCGGTCCAGATATCCCCCTCCCCATCGGTGTTGGTGCTATTTGCTGGCTGCTTGACGCGAAGCCTGAGCTCGTCGCCACGCTGGACGCCGCGCTCGAGCATCGCGTCAAAAGCATCTGGCTGTCCTTCGGCAACGACTTGGGCAAATGGGTCGCACACGTCCGTCAGTTCGACCAAAACCGCAAGGTGCCCCATAAGACCCTAGTTTGGGTCCTCGTCAACTCGGTTGCGGAAGCCGAACGGGCTGCAAATGAGTGGAAGGCAGATATCATCATTGTCCAAGGTGAGTGCTTCTGTTCGACGAGAAGAGCAGCAATCTAACACCCTATTTGCAAACCACAGGGATCGAAGCTGGTGGCCATGGACACGGCCAAGCGCTCCCACTTCTTACACTATTCCCCCTTGTCAAAAGCGCGCTTCCGAATGGGCCACCATTAGTTGCCGCAGGGGGACTCTCCAACGGCGCTCATATAGCCGCATTGCTGACCCTTGGCGCCGACGGGTGTGTCATAGGCACCCGGTACCTCGCCACACCCGAAAGTACGTACACGGACAACCAGAAAGCTGCGGTGCTCGGTGCAGACCTTACTGTCCGTAGCGTTTTATTCGACGAGCTGTCGGGTTTGCTTGCATGGCCGAAGGGTGTAGATGGAAGAGCGATCGCGAATAAGCTCCTGGAGGATGAAGCGAAGGGTATTCCCTTGGAAGAGCGCAAGAAGTTGTATATGGAGGCGGTAAAGAACAACGATACTTCCCGCACGGCTGTCTGGGCTGGTGTTTCCGTGGCCCTGGTGAACGAGATCACCGCCGCTGGAGTACGTGATTACCCCTTGCTGTCATATCCTTCGTCTCTAATCAATCACGGTAACGTTGTAGACTCTTACTCGAACAATCCACCAAGAGATTATAACGCATATTAAGCAGGCTTCTGCTCTCATCAAAGCCGTGTAACTAGTGCGCAAGCACGCCATACGTCCTATTTATATGTATAAGAAAGTCAGATTTCTCTGCGAAATCAAATTACAAACCTCTTGACGCATCAGAGCGATTACTTCGAAATTAAGTTGAACTGGATTTGGGTGGTAGAAAAAGTTTTACATAATGTGGACCCAAGTGAATCCCTCTCTCGCCCCGGCTCTTTCCGGACATCCTACGTAGTGGCCAGCAAGAAGAGTCCTGAAGTCGATTTTTGTATGGGGGCAAAATGGTCGGGATTCCGGACTTTTGGCCTCTATAATAATTATCACAATTTATCAGAGCCCTCAACGGTTCCCGGAACGGGATGAAGGTTGATATATATAGGATATCATTGAGTGCAATGGAGTGAGTGCCTCATGCTAGTGACCGCCACAAGACTGTTCAAGGAACGCTTCGATGGTCTGTAAATGTCAATGGTACTTGATTCAGGGAAAGGGTACTCATCCGGGGAAGATCCTGACATCTTTCCGCCAATTCGGAGCAAGCGAAGGGCCGTCGTGGCGATAATAGATCTAATTTATTGATTATTGTTGTAGAACTTTCAATGCAACTCAGGCAGGCAGGCACAGGTGGGAACTTTTTGGATTGTATGTACAATATAGTTCTCAACTGTGTTGTCCCTCTAAGGTATGTTTTTGACAGGCAAAAAATTGCAATACTTTTCTGTACATCGCCTTCGCAGGATCACTTACCCTCTGACAGAATGACATTTTCGCATTGGACTCGATCTGGTTCAGCCTAAATACCAGACGATTTTGTATTCGTTCAATGCATCCTCTCTTACCTTTTATGTTAGGTCGAGGTTTCACACTGCATCTCCGTCGACTATAAAAACATATACATTTTGACTGGAATTCTAAGCCAGTGCAACCATCATGTCGACTTTCCAAGTCACTCAGATCGATGCAAGATCTGACCTGCCTCTTTACATCGTAGCTGGCATCGGACAGATAGTTGTTCCAACTGCATGGTAAATACTTTGGAGAACTCCTAATCCCGTCCCCGCCTCCGCTGCTGCCTTCAATCTAGTCCCCCCTCCTAACACTCTCATTTCGTTCAGCCTCACGTGTAGGTTCAGCACCAATTTGGTTGGGGGGACCGGGTCAGGGTTCAAGGTCTCTTGAATGGTGTGCCTGCAGTCGAATCTTTCGCCTTTGACATTGGCAATGTCGGGCCTACTCTCATCTAACAATTCGTCCTTGTTAATAGGCGCGATTCTCCGGTAGCATATCGGGGGTCGTTCCAGTGGAGACTAATGGCCGGGATCACAGTTCTTGCTACTTTTCAAAAACTACACCCCTGGAATTGTATACTGCCGCCGCTCCACCAGCCGGTCTGTGGGGGGCTTATGACGTCTCCATCAATCTCCTACGTCAATACGCTGCTCCTTGGAATGCGGTCACGAGCACTTGGGGGGCTTGCTAACTTCTATCGCTTAATTACAGAGAGTATCTTTGCCGGAACGTTCAGATACGACAATGTGTATGGAAGATCTCGTTTTGTAATGGGCCCTTCTCCCGGCATAGGAGGTCAATTCAGACTTGACGAATATTTCAGGCAGTTGGAGGCAGGTCAGACGGGCCCTATTAACTGTTACGATATGGCCGGAATTGTGCAGATTGTTCTCAGCCTATTTCGCAACTATTCACAGGGTTTCTGGATTTTTATGCGTGTATACGGTTGGATCCCTACATCGAAGTGAGTCATTGAATATTCCGCTGGCTTCTCTGCATTCCAAGAGAATTCTTAACATACAATCACTGCAGTCTAAAAGGATTTGGTAGTTGTAACAATCCTTTCTTTGGGAATACTCTGTATGATCCGCTACAAATTGCCCCTGTCAACCCCCCACAAATTCCTTTTCCACCGGGGTTTAGACGACGAAGCAACTTTGAGAATCATGCATTTATCCTTGCGTCAACTTCTACTCCCAACGTTACATGCGTCCTCGATACAATCAGTGGCCCTTATATTGGTAATCAAAACCTGGACATGTACATAAACACCGCAGTAGGCCTTCACAGACTTGATGCAACATGACATAAGTGACGCCTTTTTAGCTACGACATATTACACCGCCATTCCTAACTCGGGTCCGGGCACGGCTGCTAATATTGACCCGGAGCTTAGGGGTATTACCTCACTTATCCCGATTATTTCCTTGTCCATGCCGCAGACTGCTTCCCCTGCTGCTGCTGCATTGACAGAGGGTTCAGCGTTAAGCCCTGTAGATGACGCAATGGAACGTGCTAAGGTTCGGAATGCAGATCCTCCTCGTTTCTCACGAGTCGACCCGACTGGCCTCAGGTCTCTCCTGAGGGAAAAGACCGCGAGCCCGCTCACATTTGAGACCGTGCTGCCAGGCCAACACGAAAGTGTGGTGCATTGGACGTTTGGTGATGCGCCAGATGAGGTGGAGATTACTTTAATCGTGTTCGACACCCACAACGCCGCCATCCAAGGGATGAGGACAGCGCTCAACAGCATTTCAGCTCCATTGGACGAAGTGTTTTCTTCGACTTTGGGGTTGGGGCAGTTCACTTTGGAGGGAATAGGGGGATACGGCTTCATTCTCTTCGTCCGTCTTCGTCAGCATGAAGGGACTATTCTCTAGTGAGAAGTTGGGGGAAATCGCAGCTCCAATTGACGCATTCTTGAAGAAAAAGGAAGATGACCCTAAGCACGTGCCTGCTCCACCTATGGAGCCGGGGGATCTTCCAACCCGTCAAGTGCAGGCTGGAACGGAATTCGAGGTTGCCGTCAAAGTGACGAATGCGGGCTGGATGACGGCGTCCACCGAGTTGATGGTGGTCCAATTACTCGAAGTAGACAAGGCGAGCGCGACTTTCAAATTCTTTGCTGTGGCTGCGGGGACTACCGATACCCATTTGGTGTTTGCACACGAAGATACGCTCCAGACTACCGTCACGAAAGTGAAAATTGAGGTGATTGGAGATGATAACGAGGAGGCACAGATGGTGGTACGTGAAGTGGAGATATGAATTTCTGTCGGAAACAAACGCCCCCCCTCCCACGAATTCAATTTCATCGCACTTCACCACATGCGGTATATATCTTTGACCTTGTATCTTCTGTATGCGCGAAATTTCGAAAACATGCAGATGTGTTTTGTTCCAATCCACCAGGAAAACATACATCTCTAAGACGTTCGATCTTTAATTTCTTCCCGCCGAGGAATTCGGAGACCGCCTTCGGGGCCGGAAGGAGTGTCAATATGTATGGGGAAGATAAACTGCCAGTACTTGTGTGGCCGCGCATACATTCGAGCGGGTTGGAAAAGTGTGTCATGGGAGTAAGCTGCTCATCGTACGCACTTATCCCAGGACCCCCGAAAATCCCCATACACCCTCGGGCCAAACGCACCTTTGTCCGTGGTGCAGGATCAATTCGACGGCCATTATCTTTAATGAATTTAACAAAAATGACAAGGTCGTCGGACAGTGCTCAGAATCGTTACATATCAGGAGTTCGTCTCTGAAGCTCTACAAAATGGTAACTTGAACTGTACGCGACGATGGCAGTCACCGGCGTTGACTGAATGCACTAATAATATATACATACCACTTGAGCTTCAGGTTGCTCTTTCCATCTGTAATGTCTTGGAAAGGGACATCGATTGAAATCCCAACACTCATACATGTACATACGTTAGGGTGCCGCTCCATTATACAGCTTGCGCCTTCGGGCGCCGTATACCCTACCTCACACGTTTGTTTGTTTCCCTTCGCTCATAATGGTCTTGAGTGATTTTGAGATGGAAGTAGACCTTGGCAAGTGAGGTAATTCACTCGGTGGACTCGCGACTATGGCATCCTCCGATTTTTGACCATCTCGTTTCTCATCTTGTGCTCTGAAGGCACGCTCCTCGTCCATCTCGAGCGTCAGCGGAATTTCACGCGAGAGAAAGACCGTCGCTAATCCCAGAGCACCAAACGCCACCATCACCTTGTACATGACATTGAGAGCGTCCATGAATGCAGTGCGAACCTGATCTTGTTCGGGTTGGCCCAACGTAGGGATTAAGGGTATAGCCGCATATTCGACAAGCCCTCCGTTGGCAGACAGACCGGATAGCACGGGCAAGTGTTTCCTGAGTTCATTTTGGAGAATTGTCCCACCGATAGCGATCCCCCATGACTGCCACGGAGCGGCATTAGGATTAAGAATCACAAAGCTAAAGTGAAAACTTACCTGCGCAAGGCTCCTCACATAGGTAAACAAAGCAATAGCAAACGTGTGGTCTTTGGGAGGGACGGGTGCCACTATAGGAGTGTCAACGAACACCGTCGAACAATACAACACTGGTATACCGCACACAACGGGAATATCAGGGTATTTCCATTGAGTCCCACCCCCACACCGATCAAAACACTCACACCGGCCACCTTGGCCAGTGCGTCGTCTGTATGAAAAGTGCACAGAACACTAAGTCCCACTAACAAACATATCCAGCCTACCAAACCAAATCTAAGTACGAATCACTTTTTTTGTGTTCTCTCACGTACCAAAAAGGTTCTGAGGTCTATATTTGTGGAACTTCACGACTGAAGCCCCTCCGATAATGCCAAAGACAGGGCACACAAAAGCGAAGGATAATACGAGGACGCCGGAACGTAGAACGCTGGCTAATTTTATAGCTTGATAGTACACCGGGAGGTAGTCTATTGATGATCACGAATCAGCTAGACCCGTATGGTGAATAGGACGTACATATGAGCATCACAAAGATCATCGTCCAGAGAAACATGGCGAGATAACTTGTAAGGTTTCAGAGAAGAAATCAGCACAAGATAAAGAGATTCACCCGCTGATCGCAGTAACGGAATTGAGGAGAGACCGCGGGATCTAGAAAGATGTTAGTTTCATTCTGGTTTAGAGAAGGATAAAATCATACTATAGGCACTGAGCAGAATTTTAGCTCATATACCAAGGCGGCCGCAAGACCAACCAACCCAACACAGAGCGCGACTAAAACTCGTGGCGAAGACCAAGGGAAAGTAACACCACCCCACGTCATAGCAATCATACACGCAGTGGTGCTCCCTACGATCATGACGTTGCCTCTGGATAGCACATACATTTAAAATCGAATGAAGGTAAAACGGAGAGCCCTTCTCACATCCAGTCGATCCTTCTGAATTTTGCTTGCAAGGGCAGATTGCCAAAAGGCGTAGGGAGTCGCACGAAAAGAGCTACGAGTGCCATCGCAATACCGCAAATCGGCAGGTTCATGTCTAACAGCGACAGCGGCGTTAGATGGCACACCAAGGTAATATTGGATCAGGTCTCTTACAGAATAACCATCTCCAGGAGGCATGCTTAGCGAATGCGCCCCCAATCACTGGTCCAATACCACCGGAAAATGCATATATACTTTTGTGGATCAGCATCTATAATATACATCGTTGGCACAGCTGCATACCTGGCATAGATTCCTTGGAAAGTTCCGCGCTCACGGAGCGGTACCATATCAGATATGACAATGCTGGCAAGCGACGAGATCCCGCCGCCACCAACGCCTTGTATTGCTTCGAGGGAGTTAGAACTCAGTATGAGGCTAATCGACGGTGCGCGACTTGCTTCTTCCAACAACCAGCATGCGCATGCTGTGGGCTGCTCCGCATATTGCAGAGCCAACTGCGAATAATATAAGACATGAAAGTATAACCGGACGACGACCGAACACGTGGGAGAGCTGTCCACTTAGAGTGAGGAACGCGGCTGAGGCCCTGAGGGTATTCTTCAGCCATTAAGTCTACCAGGAGGTGTCACTCTACGCATAACGTGTAGGCACTTCCTACCCAAATGAACGATACATCGGAGCCGAGGTCATTTGCAATCACAGGTAAGATCGTAGAGACCGAATTCTAAGAAACATTAATATGCGAGAGATGAAAGTGCATTTCCATAAGCAGTTACGTACCACGTCCCTGTAGGGCAACGTTCGGGGAACGATCAAGACTATGTATATTACTCACAACGCACTCAATAACAACGCAATACACAGAAAGGAAAAAGCGAGCCAAAATGATCATCCTCTTGGCTTGGACCTGGTAACAGGCGCTACAGAACTTGTAGGCTCTGACAAAGTCGGGAGCTCCAAGGGTGAGTAACACCTGCGGTTCAGCACTTGCACAGCTATAAACCCGCGCAGGTCTGATCCTGTGATTGCTGGTGAACTTTCCAATATCCTTCAGGACTTAAACCCGGGTGCCACCACCCTGTGTGAACTTGCCATGAGACACATAGTCACGGAAGTAAAAGAGATTTCAGGCAGTCGACTTCGTATGTCGATTGACCATATTCATACAGTTTTCGCTCTCCAAGAGATGGTAGCGTCGTCCCGAACAGGTCCGAATTCGGATTCTATCCTGTGGTGTCCGTGGCTATACATGTAAGTATGTAACCGTGTGTACTTAGGGCAACAATCGCCGTGCTGAGACGGCTTAAGACGGTCTCTGAGGTAAGAGAGGCTGCCGTCAATTCGGCACTGGGCTTGCATGACCGTGGCGTCTGTAATGAAAACCAGCTGCTTATCCAAGTCTTATGCAGACCAGTCACGTGACTATGTGACAAGCCGCGTCGCCAGAGATGGCTTATGCACCTCTACCCAACCTCAACTTGAGTCTTCGCTAATCCTTTACAAACCCTTTGTAAATCTTGTGTAAATCCTCACCAATCATCGGTAACCCGCTGCTACGGCAAGATGTGCTCCAGGCAGCTGTCTCATAAATATGGCAACTTCGCCAGCTCTAATCTGTATACTCACTCATGTCTCTACCCCCTCCTCTGGACTATACGCGTTTCCAATGGCGTCCATCTCCGGATGACTGTCGTCTTTACATTCGCGAGGCTGCGGGCGGCGAAGCCATCGAAGACGTCTGGAACAGGTTCAAGAACGGCGAGCAAACCCTCTTCTTTGGACTAGACCTTAGGTTACAGCAAGGGATACATTCTCAGAGCCTTCTTTCCCATGGGCGTACTGCTTGGGCACAGCTACGTTTTGCGGTGCCGACGGTTGCTGCACGGACCGCGTACGATACTGCGGGAAATACGCTCATTACCTATCGTGCCGCTGAGTCCGAGAGTGAAGTAGACGCCTGGGCCAAGCGGACCCTGCGCCTTTCCGAGGACACTAGGGGCCTCGACCATGTCCGTTACGAGCTTGGAAAGGTACATATTCCCGAGGAAAACGGCGACCAGACGTTCCTGTATATTGTTCCAGGCGCGGACGAGAAGACGTACTCACTGCTATTGCACACGTCCCATATACCGTTCGACGGAGCCGGTTCACAAATTCTCATGAACAAGTTCCTCATTTTCTTATCGCATGCCATTGCGGGCGACATAGAGAGTTCGACATTAAATTGGGGGACCGAGGCGAAGAACCTGCTTCCGTCTGTTTCTGAGGTGCTAGGACCGGAAGAGCTTAGAGATGGTGAGCAATTTATGAATACGCTGGGAAGCATCATGGGCGAGCTCGGTGCGGCAATGCCGGTGTGACTACCGTTGAACATGTAATTTTTACTTACAATTCTGCAGCGTCAATACGGATTCAAGCAACGCAGTATCGGGCCTGGTCCCAACAGCCGTTTAGGCTACGATTTTTCTGCGGAGGAGTCCAAGAAAATCCTCAATGCAGCACGTAACCTTGGGTTTACTATAAACCATGTCGGTGGGTATTTTTTCTATGACTGTCGACCACGGTGCTGATTTTTTCTCATAGCGCATGCTGCAATATCGATTGTAGCCGCACTCGACAATCCTCGCACTTCAGGTACATCTGAGGATAAGGCGTTCGTCTTCTACGGTCTTGTTGACGCGCGAAAGAGATTGACGGTCCCATACTCGGCACGCGATGGATACCCAGGCTATTGCATTGCCATGTCAGCCATTCAAGTACCTCTTCATCTCTGTCCCTCAGATCCATTTTCATCCGCAAAGGAGCTCCGGGAGTCTATGTTGCGGATCGCTCCAGTTCTCAAAACCCAGTATCTGAAACAGAAAGCATACCCTTCGCTGTTGGCCATGTCAACGCAGCAGGTAGAGATGATGCTTGCAGGCATGCGTGCTGGAGACCCGTGAGTTCTCCTTGTTTCACTTTATTTCATTTCTCAGCTGTTCATCGTGGAAAATTTAGCCCCCCTCC
This sequence comes from Ramaria rubella, assembly GCA_015039355.1. Lineage (NCBI taxonomy): Eukaryota > Fungi > Basidiomycota > Agaricomycetes > Gomphales > Gomphaceae > Ramaria > Ramaria rubella. Next base: position 110,481 of record MU134425.1, on the reverse strand, counting down.
TCCCTGGATGGGTCCGTGGTACACTAGCCATGGTATTGTGGAGACATACTTGGACGCAGTACACACCGACCGTGCGGGCGGCCAAGTCCTCGAAATCACTGATATCATGTTGTCGCTGAATAAGACTGACCCTGGACCGTGAGTATTTTTTCCACCCTGTGATATAAATTCCCTCCTCACTCTCTGCTTTCATAGGTTTTTCCGTACCCTGTCTTGGCGGGGCCGACTTAAGCTCAGCGTGGACACAAATGAAGTTGCGATGCCCCCCGACGTCGTACAGCGTTTCATGGATAAGTGGGTGGAGATCCTTCGCATGCTTGTGGACGCGTGAGCAGGAGGCCCGAAGTTTCAGATCGCATAACTAGCATTTTAAATTGAGTTTTCCGGTTTTAACTATTTAAAATGGCGTAACTGTGGAAGCGTTAAGGGCTTCCTTGTTACCTATTGAAATCTGTATGTAGTTTTATGTTAAGTTTTTTTCTCAAAACTTGATGATGTCAAGAGCCACGCAACATTATAGGAACCCGTCAGTCTCGACATGTAAGAAATTAGCTTCACGGACAACGATGGGGGGGGGACCTTGAGATTAGTGCTGATTTTATCCCGCAAGGTTCTAATATTTGCCTCGGATGAACCGAGTTGGCATCCATATCTGCAAATTGGACCGATTCAGACCGCTGGCGCTGTGAACTGACGCGTTGAGGAAAAATTGTCCTTCAGCTGAGGTACAAGGAAAGAGAAGCTTCAACTCCGCCTGCTCGGAACTTTTGGAAGGTTTTTTCGCCGTGCTCCTGTAAGAGTCACCTGGCCCGTCAATGCGGTAGAGTTCCCTCCCCCCCTCCGCCTTCCCCTTACACACACACTTGAGAGTTCTATAGACAACAAAGCCGCACATGTCAATTTCATTCTTCCGGGACGGTTCTGTACGCTTCGAACTGAAGATTCTGAATCATATTTATCGTTCTACAGGTCATCTATTTCATGATGCTAGCAATCACAATACGATATGTTACATAATCTACGGAATGGTAAGGCTTGTCTAGGGTGAGATTGAGCAGATCGCGTGAGTGACTAATTAATAAAGACATATGAGTGATGACAGATACATGAATTCCTGAATGTCTAGTGCGGAAGAATAGAAAGAAAATGCTGGGGGATGTGGGAGAGCGAAGCTTGATGGTTTTGAATGAGCGATAAAACTTGGAGCTGGCACTTAACGGACAAATATCAGAGACATGATGATCACAACACCATGCATGCCTAGCATGGACCAAAATGAGGCTTGGTACCCCTTATGTTGCGATAGTGGATCATTTGGTTGGTTTTTGTTAACTCCTAGCGTGACAGCTGTGATCACTAAACAAGGACGAAAAGCCAAGGTTAGTCAATGATGGTGAAAGTGAATGCGCCAGATACCAACCCGCAAGACCGACGGTAGCGCCTAATTGGAAAGCGGTGTTCATCATAGCACCAACAACGCCCTGCAACCGAACTTTGATGTGAGAACACCTTACATTGCAATAATTAACGACAAAACACACCTCCTCGCCCTTACGAGCACCGCCCATGATGAAAATGTTCGCTCCAACGTACCCCGCCGCAACTCCAACAAGGCCAACGATCATACCCGGTAGAACATGTGACCAGTATTTGTCGGGTGTGTCCGCTAGTGCAAACAGGATAGTTGCCACCACCATTAAAATCTAATGGATTGACATTTTTACATGTGATGCATGAGGGTATGAGATAAAAGGCGTACCTGACCACCAATGAGGAGTATACGACGGGGAATATATGGTGCGAAGACACCTGTGAGATAGGCGGAAGTTCCGCCGGATATGCCTGAACCTTGAATTAACTTACGAAAAAACAAGTATAAAGGCTGGTCCTTACCAATGGGAAGACAATGGAGAGCAGCACTGAGAGCAGACCATCCCCATAGATCCTGACAAGATATTTAGATTCTGATGGAAGGATCTACCACATAAAAACAGACATACTTGAAAGACTTGAATGAGCTGCAATTCCATGCTATTGAGGAACCAGTATAAACTATATTAGACGATAAGCCAACGAAGCAAAAGTATATGAAATGAAATATACAACGCACCTCCAGGAATAAAGGAATAAGGGCAAAAAGTTCTGATTCGTCCATGTCCTTGGTGGTACCGCTGGGTCCTTGACGTAGCGCTCAATGAAAAAGAATCCGACCACGAATATTACCGCAAAAATTAATGTAACGAGAATTTGGGGTTTCGCCCAACCTGAAAATATACAAGTGAGTCTCTTAGTTCGATGACCGCTGATGCGTCTTAAGTACCTGCATTATTTCCATCCGAAATGGCATAAACGAATAAGATAAGTCCGCCTCCAAGAGCCACAACACCTTGCCAATCAAGCTTACGGTCCTTGCTCGTATTAGGGATCGAGTGTTTAGGAATAACAAAGAACGATAGAATGGAAAAGGGAAGGACGATGATTGCCACAAGGTAGAAAACTATAATTGACCAGATTAGTGACTACGCATTGACATAGCCTGAGAAGTTAGACTCACTCCAACGCCAGTTGACTCGAGCAGTGAGCACTCCACCCTATCATATTGCATGATAGATAAATCAACGTTTGATGGAATTAAAATAGTAGATCACTCACGAGAATGAAACCAGTGACATTTCCTACGGCCCCGAAGGCTCCAAAAATCGCGAGTGCGCGACTTTGTTCTGCTGAGTCCGGGAAATGTTGCACTATCATCGCCAATGCAGATGGGAACGTCATTGCGGCCCCTATCATCATAATCAGAAGCATATTCTTTTCAGGGAAACTAATCCATGGTCGTACCAATTCCTTGCATTGCTCGGAAGACAATAAGCATGATGGGTTGTGTGCTGACCGCACACAAAATGCTGAAAACGCCAACCATCACGTAGCCAAAACAGAAGACTGGTTTGGGATGATAAATGTCGGCCAGTCTACCGGAAAATAGGAGGAACGTCGCGAATGTGAGTGTATAAGCTGTCACGACCCATTGGAGTGCTCCTGGAGCGAAATGTAGAGCCTCCGAAATCTGCACATGCGAGTGTTAAAACATTTTTGCACGCGAGCACGTAGGGTTCAGATTTACCTCGGGAAGGGCTATTATTGTGCTGACGGCATTGAAGATGTCGAAGAATTGCGCGGAGCATAGCAGAGAGAGCATGACAAATTTTTGCATGCCAGTCAATACTTTTGGTGATTCCGAGTCTGAGCCGAGCGAGCCATCTGACTTTTCGCTGATGGCTTTCTCGAGTTGTCCAACCTCTGGAACCACTGTCAGGCTTGATACTTGAGAATCCATTAAGTGTCCAGGAGTGACGTTGACGGGGATGTTGGATTGGGAGAGGATTCGCTACTGCAGTTCACTTCTTTCATGGCACAGGTTTTATACGTGAGGCCCATTTCTTCAATCGATTTCGAAGTCGACTGCTTTATCATGTAGTATCTACTAAGCGATCATATGGGGGAGGTTTTCTTGCCTTGTCAGCATGAAACTTTGTCAGCGCCACTTGGAGGTTACGGAGATAGCAGATAGCAAACACTTAGCGCCCAGCGACTCATGCTAGCTACCCTTGCCGTGATCGCATCTTGCTGTTGGCTGCTGTTGGTGAATCATCAAGCCCATTATTGGACTAACGGGTTCTGCGGTACCGTCAGGCCCGGCCAAGTTCTAATGTTCACTCGGTAAGTCGAGGAACACTTACACTGGCAAATCATTTGGTTGCGGAGTCGTGGCATCGGACAATGATGTGGATCGAATAGTTTTTGAATCATGGTCCCTCCGGATACCACGACTACACGACGTATCCACCTTACACTATCAAAATTAATATACTACAATTACAATTTCGATGATATACTCAAATTCATTTATAGTGTTGCATTTGGTGGTGATGGATATAACTGTTTTGGGTTGGTTTTGGGTAAATAATAACTGTTGACATTCTATGTCAGATGCTCAAAACACCTGTCCACTATACAATGTAAGTCGAGAGCTTCAATCTTTCGCCTAACGCTCTCTCCGACATATCAGTGCGATAGACACCCTTGTGTCCTATTCTTGACGAGACGTTGCGCGTATCCTATCTAGTATCGAGACCAACCATCTATTGAAATTCGCTCAACCTTGTGATCTGATGATTTGTTCGGATCTTATGTAAATAAGACGTATAAATACCTATGTAATTCTCGGTTCGACCTTCGAGTATCTGTGCCTAGAAATATTTGAAGGCCTTTCACTGACAATCGTTTTGACTATGATGAATCGATTGTGCACCGTTGTTTGTATTATGTATAGTGGAGGTTGATTGGAAGCGCTCTTAGCTCAGCTATAAGAGACTAGTCTCGCCCGAATCGGACCCACGGTCAATACAGTATTTTCCCAGCTCCAAGGGCCAGGCTTATAAAGTTTCCATCGTTGCTTGGCTTCCTATACCAATCACTCCCCACGGCAAAAATGTCCAAATGTAAGCCCAATATGAGGGTTCAAGAGTTGCATCATAGCAGAGGCTAATCATCTCGACAGCTTCAGTTGGTATATTCTTGCCTCTCCACGCTAAATCGGGCCAGGGACAGGCTGTCACTGACTTCCTTATCGGAGGGAAGAAGTTGGTTGACGCCGAGCCTGAGACCAATGAATGGTCATTATCCTCAGCGTCATTCTAAGCTTACTCGGCATCTTATATATCTCGTACAGGTACGGCGTAAAGTTCTCCGAGAACGAACACGCCATCTTCGACACTTTTGCTGCTGATTCCGGCCGTCAGGCTCACCTTGACGGCAAGGTTGCTGAGGCGCTCATTGCCAACGCCAGCACCCTGTTCGCGACCGGTCTCGATATTACCCCGGTTGAACTCCTTGTCTCAATAGTCAGAGCAGAATCCAAGTCGACGGAACCCAAAGTCGGGCTATACGTCCCCCTCGTTGCGAAACCTGAAAAGGCAGAGGCAGTCAAGCAGTTCCTGATTAGTGCAGGACCACTTGTCGAAGGAGAGGAACCGGAGACGCTTCAGTGGTTCGCATACAGGAAATCCGAAACCGAGTTTGCTATTTTCGACACCAATACGAGCGAGAGCGGGAGAAATGCACACCTTAATGGGAAGGCGGCGGCGGCATTAGTGGCGAATGCGGCGGATCTCTTCGCAACGCCTCTGAATATCCAGAAGTTTGACATTTTAGCGTCGAAGGTATAGTGTAAGGATAAAGTTTTTTTTTATGATGTAAATCTGTAAAAATTGGCAGTAAATAATGCGAATATTCAGGAAAGATACATAGGACACCGTGACCTCGTTTGCTAGGTGGCTTCGAGGAAACCATCTAGCTCACCGTAAGAGCTCTTGGCAATTGAAGAACTGTGCTACAAATGGTCTATAAGCCAGGGCTGAAGGTTCCGCCGATTCAAGTCTTTGGATCGAAGTGCACGACCCCAGAACTGGATGCAGTGAACAGTCTTGCATACACTAGGGCAGTAGTCGTAGATTAAAGTGTCGTCTAGAATGGTTGTCAGTGTAACCGGTCATTCAGACTTTGTATATCTGACAACGTCTCTTAAGTTCAACCGCGGCATGCTGCAAAAAAAATTTTCAGAACAATAAACGTCAATCGTTAAGTCCGATAGCTGTCGATCCTATAGGATATGGTTCAAAACCAAGGCTTGACTCGGCAGAGACAAATGAAATGAATGGCTCCCAGCGCCTTTATGAGGCGAAAGGCAAAGTTTGGAGTCCGCCGATATTTTCTTCTGGCAACGTTTTGATTTCCTCGACATCCTGCACTCAAGGCTTGGGAGAAACAGGACATACTTGGATATCTGGGCTATCATTCTGAACCTATCTGCTCAAAGCCTCAATCGATGCGGTGACAGACTGGATCTGAATCTTGATGGCCACGTCAACTTCTGCCACCCCGTTTTCCATCGCCCATCTCCTGCAGCGTCATCGGCACTAGTATCACCGTGACAGACATCCACAAGGTGACCGGGGAGCGTTTGGGAACAGGCCAAATTTAGACCGGTGGCTGTTTGGATGTGCCTACTCTCACGTGACTAGAGCCGGATCCTAAGCCTAAGGCCTAAGGCCTAAGTGCCGACTCCGTTAATATTTGAACCAAGTGAGCCTTACTTATGTATATCGTTACAGGTCGAATGTTTGGATTTTTCAAGCCTGCAAAATCCTTCAGGCTCAGCCTCAGATTTTATATCAGTGGTTTTGGACCTCGCGTGGCACGCAATCTAAGATCAGCCAAAGTTAGCTCCCGCGCCAAAGCGTCACCGTAACTGGCGTGTCAACGATGGCCTTGTTCTCCCACCACCTAAACGCCAAAAAAAGTGAATTTAATTCCAGGGCAATAGCCTTCCAGTCTTCTTACGACCACGATGACCCCTTTCGCTAACGATTTAACACCATTGGTGTCGGTGCTTTTCGGCCTATCGTTCTTCTCACCCTGCGTGTTTGCACAAAACTTCACGGACGCGCAGATACAGCTAGTGGTAGCCCGTTTAGCTGATGGTGCAAAGCAGAGGTGAGCGCTGCTTCTTTACATTTGTATTGCCTGACTGGAGGCCTGAAACTCACGTCTCAGCTGGGAAATTGGAACACGCGCTCAGGCACTCCTCGAATTGAACTCACCACTGTATTCTGTCTTTTCCAACACTACCCTTCCACCTCCAACAACCGTACCAGCGTCGTCCTCGCTCCCTGCCAACCTGTCAGTCATTACATCTATTGCGCAGAACACTGTTTCGCAACTAAAAAACACCACCACGTCACAACCTCTTGTTGCCGGAGATGGAGCAGCTGGAGATCCTGCTAGTATCGGAGTCGCTGTTCTTCTTGCCAACTGGACCAACGCGATCGAACCAATCGCCAATAGTACAAACACAAACGCGACACACACGAATGGAACACATACAAACGAGACGACCACCACAGTGGCAGCACCAAGTTATGCTGAAGCAGCCACTGACCAGCTAGAATTCTTGTTGACGTCTGTTCCAAGAACAAGTGATGGAGCCATAAGTCATAGAGTCTCCCAAGTTCAGCTTTGGTGCGTCGTCAGAAAACTATATTCCTCACTGCTGAAATCTTATCATGACTCAGGAGCGATTTTGTGTATATGGCACCCCCGTTTCTTGCGTACTATGGCGTCCTAAACCAGAATCAAAGTTTAATCGCCGAATCCTACAACCAGATCAAGCTATACCGTAATTATTTGCGCGACGCGAAGGCGGATAACCTTTGGCAGCATATCGTAATGGGCTCAGGGGAGGATCCAGGACATTGGTCAACAGGTTAGTGCATTCGAGGTACCATCCAGGGCCGCAGACCTGAATCCCTCTTAGGTAATGGTTGGGCGGCCTCTGGAATTCTTCGCGTACTTGCCACCATCAAGCACTCTAATTTTGCCGATCAATTTCAATCTGAGCAAACGGACCTCAAGAATTGGGCTGTAGAAATATTGAACGGAATGTATAGTCACAGCGTGGGTAAACAACGCTACTCTGTAAAACTCGTAAACTCACATTTGAACACCATCTAGACAAAAACCCATATTTTTAACAACTACGCTGACAACTCCAGCACTTTCAGCGACTCTTCTAGCACTGCGCTAATAGCGGCCGCTACATACCGCCTCGCGCTCCTTACGCAAACGTATCACAACCTCCCCAACGCGGAGGCAAGCCGAAAATCGCTGAGCGACGGTTCTCATGTAAGTTTCCGAAATAATAGCTTTATTATTCACAATCCATAAACGCTGTTCTGGCCTGAACAGCTTGATTCCAATGGCTGGCTGACACCTGTCGTGAACCCCGAGGACTGGTCAATGAGTGGGTCAGAGTCCCCTGAAGGTCAGGCATTTGTTGTAGAAATGCAAGCCGCATGGCAAGACTGGGTTGCTGCCGGGTCTCCTGGAGCGAACTCTGCGAGGAAGGTCGCAACTACGTTATTTTCCGTCGTGGCGGTGGGTATTGCTATTGCACTGCTGGCATCATAAAGTTTTCTTGCGCTTTCGTCGTTATGCGTTTTGGATATACCATCGACGGACGTATTTCCTTTCTTTTGGTATGAGGGTCGTATTTGGCGTGGACTACGTGTAGTTTTGCTTGGATTTTACACTAGGACTAATATTGTAGGCTTCGATAGTTATAATTTCTTCGTGCAGATTAATTGATGAGTTCATGAACCATTTATATCATTGGAATAGTACTACTTCAAGCTTGCAATGTACGTGCACGAGTACCAAATTCAAATGACGTCGTGACACCGTTGCTCACCTTGAGCTTGAGCCAGGTGTTCGGCGTTTTAAGAAAACACCTTGTGACCTCGCTCCGTCTGCATGCAAAGAGGATGCTACTTCAAGCTTGTTTGGAGTCGGAAAAACATGTGTCCAATGCCCAAGACCCTCCTCACCTGGTATCGCAGCACGGGAGAACCGTGCGCCTTCCGGCCCAACTCTCCAGTCGAAAATTTATCCAGGAAGCGTTGATCCTGTTAAGATACCCTTGCCCACATCTGCAGGATTGACTCTCATCAGGAATCCAGTGGATGAGATAGGAATCGGATCTGCAAATCCGTTCAGCTCATTTAATTCTTCCTTTGGCGATGCTGGAGATTCAGTTGAAGGCACAGTAGTAAAAACATGTTAGAATACCTGATTCTTCAGACTTGTACACACCTTTTGACAAAGGGCAGCGCGGACACCGATATCGCTGAACAAGTCCCTTACCAGAACCCAGGCATTAATGTTAGGCCATCTTTGCGGAACTTATCGATCGATTCCCCATTCGTGCACTCCAATTTGGTCTCTTTCAGGCAACCTCATCGGCTGATATTCTCACTATAGGGAGGAGGAGATTATCGAGACCGAGCCTGAGGGGGTTCACGATTAGTATTCGAATATGAATATAAATTGCTCCGTCTGAAAAGGGGAGATCAGTGACATTGAAATCCGTAGTGTAGTGATAAAATTTATCAGTTTGAAAAAGGTTATATTAGATGGGATACCAAGGTAGGCTCACCCAAGCAGACCTATAACATTTCACGGGTATGTGTAGGAAGGCTGAAATCCACACTCCTATTAAGGTGCCTGACGGCTCTATTGACGTACAACTCGCGCTGAGTACATACCTACACATTAGATCTTCGCACGCTATCCGAGCTCTCTAAGTAGACACCGTCCATGCTTGAGACTGTCCCCTCTTAGTCTTATCGTAGCACTCCAACGTCACAGTCGCCATCAAGCCTGGTATGCACATCCGTTGATTCACCCAATAATCGACAGTGCGCGAAAGGTCCGGGAGGCTGGAGTCCCCCCCGCGCAAGAGCTGCATCTTCGTCCCGTCGTCATCGTCCTGCTTCTTCCCTGTGGGCTGGAAAACAAAAGAGGTGTTGAGGTCATACTGCGATGTCACCTTCACCTGTCCGTTTGCGAAGAAATGTACTTTAAATCCGAGGATAGATGACATGGTGTCGCGGAACTCTTGCGCTTTGCTGCTGTATACCTGCGTAATTTTTTTTGAATTTCGGAGCGTTGGAAGGTGGGGGGAAAATGCATAAGTACCTGCTGCAATCGCAGGAGTCGCTTCTCCTTCTGCTTTAACATCTCCTCCAGATCACACTTTTCCTTATGCTCTTTCTCCCAGCTTTCTCTCGGGACCAAATGTTCATCGCTCCCTTGGTCAGTGCGGGCACCAGAGGTCTCGAGTGCCTCCAGTCGTTTCAAGAGCGCATCGTTCTCTTTATTTAGGCGATCCACTACCTCCTGCCGCATATCAGTCCAATTTTGTAGGGGATTATCGCGCATTGATAAGACCCGCACGTTGGGTGGCACGTGCTCTCCAGACGCAATATCGCCACGTAACTCGAAGAGCGTTTGTTCTAGCTCTTCTATTTTGTCGGCAGCTTTAGCATTGGCCGTTTGAGCTTCAGTTACTTCTACAGTGAAAATCATGGTGAGGTTAACGTTGTTCATATGTTCAGGCGACGCTTGCCTTGCTCCAGAACCTCTCGGCGTGTTTGTTCATCCGCCAGATTCTGTGTCAACTCAGACCAGCTTGACCCACGTTTTCCGCTGCCAACCGCAATTATCTCCTGCTCTAGCTGCTCATTCTCGCTCTTCAACGTCTTGAGCATTTCCTCCAGGTTCTGAATCCTTTGCAGTTTGACATCTTGATCGGAGTCGCTATGTTGTTCCGCAGTAAAACTGGCGACGAGAGCATTTAAGAAACCCACTTCTCTCTCTGCTAAGTCGAGTCGCCTATCCCTCCTTGCTCCATGGTGTCGCAGCTCTTTGGCTTCCTCCTCTAATTTCGCGATGCATTCTCTCGCTTCTGTAGCGCCCGTTACAGCGTCCTTAAGCTCTAGATCGCGTCGATGTAATGTGGCTTTAATTGCACCTTGCTCTTCCTGTAATAGAGCATTCTTTAAGCGCAACTCGGCTAAGTCTTGGCTCGTGTTCATGGACGGAGCGTGCCGCGGATTGCTGCTGTTCTGCGCATCCGCCCAGTGCTCTCGCTCTAGCCGTCCAGCCTCTACCTCCGCCTCGAGACGCGCAACCATCTCCCTCAAATCATCAGCTGCACGGAGCTTTCTCTCCAAATCGCGCTTCTCCTCTTTCAACACTTCCACGCTTGTGTGTCGCTCCTTTAACGACAGCAGTTCGCCGGTCAACTTGGCGTTCTGACTCTCCAGAGTACGCATGTACGCGGCTTGTCGGTGTAGCTCTTCTCTTACAACGTGCCAGCCTTCGTCTTCAGCGCTTCGATGACTCGAGTCGCCTTTCTCCAGCGCTAGCTCCTCTAGTTGTTCACGTAACTCTTGTGCATTACTTTTGTGTTCTTCAGCAAGCTGCTTGACAGAGGTAAGCTCCTCCTCCAGCGTGGCTGCTTGACGCGTCAGCTCAAGCAGGTGCGATTTCTGCGAGTTGATGGTCTGAGCTGATGTCCGCACGTGTGTTGAATGAGATTCTTGTAGCTCGGCATGCTCGTCACGGAGAGTAGATAGCTCGATGCGCAGGTTGCGGAGAGCTGCTGTGGTTTGCTTCTGTGTTGTCTTAGGACTACAAACGGTCGAATGGTAGACAAGTTTACTTACCTTCTCCTCCTCGCGCTCTTTCCTCTCCTGTTCCTTCTCTTCTCTCTCTTCCTTCTCGCGGTCTGCTAGCCAGCGGCGATCGCTCTCCAGTTTCGCCACCAGCCGTTCCTTTTGGGTGAGGCGAATCTCATATTCCTTCTTCTCAGATTCTGCAGCGAGAAGACGTCTCTCCAAAGCCGCCTTTTCCATTTGCGATGAGAAGGCTTGGGCCTTCTGGCGAACCCTAGCCGCGGTCTCTGTAGCGCCACATCAGCGTGCACCGTCTACATCGCTTTGTTTGGACATCACCTGAATCTTGGAGCTGCGCAGATGTAGCGTCACGCTTAGCACGAAATGAGGCAGCTACCCTGTTCGTTGGAGAACTGAAAGGATCGCCTGACATTGAGTGTGAAGGAGGGGTTAACCGCCGGCTGACGCCTACAATCGTCCACCTGTCTTATTATTGCCCAACAACTTATGCCTGATTTTATTGTAAAGCGTTCGGGCTATGACAGGATCGATTGTGTATACTCTTATAACAAACCTTTTGCATTGACCAGCGGTGTTTTATGGAACCTTGGGATATCAAAAATTCAAAATTTTACTTGTAAGTCGGGTTGATTCGCAGTAACTGGTGCACTATGTGAGTCATGGTTTTATGTGACCGCGAGTATATTTTGATTTCTGAAACGCTTTTCCAGCTCCAGGTGCCCGGTCAAACAACGTCCAATACCACACCCATGCTTCTCCGATCGGAGTCAACGTACTGACTCTAGTGACGTTTCTTCCTGAAAGGTCACCTGCGGTAGCTTGACACGAATCTCGCACCTACTTAATGTGGACAGATTCCAGAAGATCTCACTCTCCTAAACGTTGGCTAGCTGTTGGCACGGTATCATTTGTTCGCTACGTGCGAAGTAAAAAAAAAAAAACTTCCTGGCCTGTATATTTTATTTTCATCCTACTGCATCCCTCATAAGTCTAGGTAAGTCTTTGGACTATGACCATTTTGACATACCTATGCACCGCTACCTTACTATGTATTTCATAATTAGGTGAGTTGCTCACAGTGATTGGTACAATGACTCTGAAGACGTAATATTTTTTCTTCAGAAGTCGCAACGTTCGTCCACGTTATCAAAAGTCAAATAAATACTCATCCGCCTCAATTTAGGTGTGCAAAGATCTGTTTGTGCTTTTCGATAGCAGTTTTTAGCTGCTCAACTGTATTGCAGGCCCTTACAGTCCTGCTACAATGAAAACGCCTCAACTATCTCCCTCATTCTTTCCTCTCCGTGTAAGGAGCCTTTATCAATGACATAGCTTTCACATTTATGGGACTTGTGACCTTGGTAAAGACGATCATGATCCCCCTTCGCCTGAACAGCCCCATAAGAACTTGAACTCGAAGCATTGCATTAATACCCAATCAAAACCCTTCAACATCACAGACGTCATAGTATTCACGGTCGGTAACGTGCTTCGCAATTATTTGCTACAAATGCCACAACACCATGCTCCTGGGCCGATTCAAATTCATCCTCGGGAACCAAAGACTCTGTCCTTCAGACGTTTTCGAGATCCTTTTTTCGAAGCATTGAGGAACTATCGTAAGGTATTTATACTCCGATTTTTTTCTTCAAGACAGCGGCATCTTGGCTATACGAAAGGAAACTGAAATATTTTCATGTCCTTTATTCTGTTCCACATTGTCGTGCTGGAAACAAGCTTGTATCGACCATCATGACCGGAGGACAACAAGCATATTCGACATCGTATCCGATTCGTATTGAAGCATTTAACGAGAAACATGCCAGGACGATATCGCTCCTTAGGACAATTCAACACATTTCTGCCTTGGGACGGTTGGTTTCGATGCATCCTCTGTTTTCCTTCTCAGTTACATTCGACAACTAACGGTGGTAAAAAATTCCGACAGCCGCTCTTTTACTTTCTCCGACATACAAGCTCCTCTTGGAAAACCTCGAATAGGGAATCGGGGCCGACGTCCGAATTCTCAGTTTCGAGATGATTTGTGCAACACCGTCCTGTCCTGCCGCTCGCGAACAAAAGTGATTACATAGCTCATCATTCGGCTGAGCGCTCGATGAATCAGCTAGGTCTCATCTCCTGTTTTACATAAGATCTGCTACGTACCACGCGGGGCGCACTGCCTCATCCGAAGCTTTGCCGGCATTCCCAAAACGGCGGTAGAATGCCTCTATATCACCACCAAAGTCTCAGCATAAACAAAATACCAAACCGAAGCTAAGGCACTATTAAGCCAATAAATTTCGTTGACTTCTCTTTGCGCAGTAAATTTGTTAGAGACCCTACCGTGACTTGAACAGATCCCACACTCGTAGCGTAATTTGATAAGGAATTCGATCAGGCACTGAAATGATAAATCAGAAGGCTTGGATTGGATCGGACCAGAAGAAATTTGGCGTAATGACTGCCGCATTGGGATATCTGTAAGCTCGCGTTCCGTTCAACGAAAGTCGGAATGTTGACAATATTTTATGTCGTCAAGACCCCTGCATGGCGTCATGCTCCCCCTAATGTGTCGGGCCAACATTTCTATTCAAACGCTCAAGCAAAGCCAATGTCCATCTTAGAACCGAAGTCCCTAAAATTGTGGATATGAGCCGTTCGGACGATCATTTGGCGAGAATTTACACCTCATTTATTTGTCAGCTGAGGGCATCGGGTTACGTCATTGCAGCACCGGTGTTCAACGTCGCGTCTCGTCACGCGCCGTCACGCTCTTCTTGTTGATTTCAAGAAATCATCCATCTCAGAAGATCGTATCAATATCTTTGTTCTAGTTCGCAATTAAACTCCTTGAGCATCCCAGGCCCCTGCACAATATCAATTTATCCCCGCCCCGGATAAGCTCCGTTTCGCAATCCCGCTCCCGCTATCCGAGACCCCTCTCCGTGATGTCATTTTCCTATTGGGTATTATCGTTCTAGATCGATAATTGCGACGCGACATTTGTTGCCTTCTAAGCTAGACTTGGTAGAACATCATATGCACATCGATATACTGGTGTTCACAGGAAATAAGTCTGAAATCCAGAATGCCAAAAATTCCTTGAAAACATGTAGAGAACGTAAAGTTTTCAGCGGTCAAGAAGCTGATCAAAACTTAAAATTCTCAAGGTGTTTATGTTAGTGGCTCCAAGAGCACTATGTTCTCAATCGGTTGATTCCTTTGTGACAGGTTTGTGTACCTTGAGAATTTTCAAGTTTCGAATGCTTCTCAGCTGCTGAAAACACATCCAAGAACTTCTTTATGATTGCAAGCTGACTTCTCGGTGTTTCTGAATCCAGACTTATTTCCTGTGAGTTCCAAGTTACCTTGATTATCTGCTTGCAAAGTCACCAGAGAACACAAGATGGATAATAGGGGCCTTGAGAGTGCATTGCTGGCCAAATTTGCTTGAAGTATACTGGTAATATTATTGCCTATCAGAGACTTTACCTCGGCATGCCAAGACCCAGGTCCCACTAGCAATCGATATGACGAGAATTAGAATTGCCTTTTTTTCTTGGTACCTGCAATCGTTACCTCTGGCAGATCGGCTTTTATCGGAGGGTCGATGTCCTTGTCTCGGCACGCCAGGCTGCGACCTGCATGGGACACAATATTCCCCGATGAGACGCAGTGATGGCAGTAATTAAACTTCTTTCCCCGCGCCGGTTACATACAGAAGCAATTTCCGACGGCCACGGATGGGAATGATATTCAGCCAGAAGTATTCGCCTAAAAGAGCGAAGCAAATGGGCTAGACGGTTTAACGAACAGCAAATAGCAATGATTGTCCGGAATCTCCGGTCACATAGTTCCGCGCAGTAGTTCGTGATGGAAGCTTTGTATAATTTGTGGTGTAATTAACGTTGTTTTCGTCGCAGAAATGCCTCGGGACCAATAGGGCGCTAGACTACCCCTATCACTGGCCTTGGGAACTACATGACGAGAATCGAGTTGGTGGGCGTTTCATTGCTCCCATTGAAAAGCCTCATGGTGTCCTGAAAGAGGTTGTCCTGGGCCTAGCTCCTTGTGTTTCGAGGGTTCAATATTTACCCATGGGACTAAGAGCAATATGCCCAGGACGGTAAAGCATTCGCCTGAGGGATGTTCCCACGGATAACAAAATATTCCCACGACCAATAAGGGTCAATCTATAGCCGAGCGCGATCAGGTGCTGCTTGGGTGAAGGTTGAAGCTCAGTGCTCACCATTGAGGAGGATGCATGCTTTTATTCCCCGGGTACCCTTTCCTTGTGCTCAACTACCATGACTCCTGCCAACATTGAGAGGAATGCGCCTTTGCAAGGACAGCATGTCAGTCAGCTCTACGCTACCGCATCGAAGGCAGCCACAGCCAAAGGGATCTCACAGGTTCGTCATGCAGTCCGGATCTTGCAACGCACACTCACTACATGTAGCATATCACACTATATGGCGGTCGTCGTGCACTATTAAGGCTAAACATTGTGATTGTTGGCTGCGGTTTGGGTGGGCTCGCGGCCGCGTTCACATTGTCGAAGGCGGGACATCGTGTGACCATTCTTGAGAGTGCGCCTGCGCTGGGAGAAGTTGGAGCAGGCATTCAAGTAACACCGAATCTGAGCAGATTGCTTATCCGCTGGGGCTTGGGTCCTGCCCTAGAGCGTACTGCCGTTGAGCCGGACGCCATTGTATTTCGACGATGTGAGTGTGACGCTCATCTCATCAGTCTCACTAATTCGCTTTGATTAGACAGCACCGGCGAGAAGGTCGGCTATACCCAGTGGAGGACCATGCGGCGCGATTATGGTTCACCTTACTATCACATCCATCGTGCCGACTTCCACCGCCTGCTTTTTGACTTGGTTGCCGATACCCAGGATGTGACACTGCGGCTGAACTCGACCGTGAATCATCTCGATCCAAAGGGTAAGGATGGCAGACCGAATGTCAGACTATCGAATGGCGAGGTAGTTCATGGCGACTTGATCATTGGTGCAGATGGTATAAAGAGCATGATCCGAGAGGTGGATGTGCTGCACCCTATGTTTCTTCGAGTCGTTCACACCTCGTCAGGTCGTTATTGGCAAACCAGACTCGCCGACTGCCACGGGTGATGCTGCATATCGGGCCCTTGTCCCCTGTTCTGAACTTGAAAAGGATCCTGACTTACGATCCTTCGTGGAACTACCAGAAATGACCGCATGGATGGCACCAGGCAGGCATCTCATGGCATACTGTATCGTACGTAGGCCACGCTGAGTTAGATTTTTCACGTTAAACTCTTCTTCAAACAGCGCAGAAGACAAGAGTTCAACATGGTGCTCCTACACCCCGACGACGGCTCGGTTGAATCTTGGACAGCAGCAGGATCGGCCGACAAGATGCGGAAGGATTTCGCCGATTTCGAACCGAGGCGAGACTTGCGTTGCCCTCGGATCTTCCATTGCGTTGACAGGTTCCGTATAGGGTACAGAAACTGCTCGCACTGGTGCCTTCGACATTGAAATGGAAGTTGATGGACCGTGCGCCGCTTGAGAAGTGAACCCAATTCTTGTCTGCGACGGAGCGTCCAACCCTGACGTTGTCCATGCTTCCCCAGGTGGATCCATCCTGATGGCCGTGTCGCACTCCTCGGCGACGCGTGCCACCCTATGTTGCCGTACCGCGCTCAGGGCGCCGCAATGGCCGTAAGCTTCTTCCCGGCCCGCCTCCACTCCCACACATTTGACACCACCCACCGAGCAGATTGAAGACGCAGCTTTTATTGGGAACATCTTCTCTCGCCTGTCGCATCCAGCACAAATCGCTCCCATGTTAAATGCCTATCAGGATCTGCGATTCCCACGTGCGGCAGCAACGCAGCTGAGCAGTCGCCTGAACCAGAAGGTGAGGCAAAGAGCGCCTATGCATGCGGAAAGCTTTCTTTTACTGAGTGAGGAACGATGTAGATCTTCCATTTGAACGACGGCCCGGAACAAGAAGAGCGTGACGCGTCTATGCGAAGCGCGATGTTAGATCCGGACCAAGGTTCGTTCGAGGGTAACCAGAACCAATGGGCCGATCAGAGGAAGAATGACGAGCAGTTCAGGTGCGTTCTGGTGCCCCCAGTTCGAGGTGCTAATGATGTTGATGAGGATTGACGCAGGTACGATGCAGACAAGGAGGCAGAAAGGTGGTGGACAGAAAGCGGAGAGGCAGAGGTGGGTCGGCTTGGATCAGAAGAAATTTGGGCATCGTCGAAAAGTCGGCTGTAGAGGAGGCACGTTTTGTGATCGCTTGGATGAAGATCAGTGTATTCCCTTCTTGGAGACTCTTGGTGTACCGGGGAGTATTTATTGCTGCAGGACATTGGATGTACATTTAGGAATAACAAGAAATCTATGCATCATACTCACCATATCTAGCACGTGGAGACCAAGGTGATATACTCCCGACACCTAATGTTGAACCCAATGCAGAGACGTTCGCCAGCGTGTGGTGGGTGAGGCACATGAGCTGTCAGTTCCATCGAATCCATAACATAACCACGGATTGGATATAGATCAGAGCTATATCCAGATCCCTTTTAAGCATGCATAGTACCCCAAACCGGGGGACCCGTTGGACACCGTCTGCGCTGTGGATTTAGGAATCAGTAAGATAAAGGCAGTCGGTACCAAGTTTCACGAAGACACAGTTTGCTTCCTCTTATGATACGTGCTGCATTGCTGAGAGTAAATTTGTACGATAAGCTGCTCGTGATAAGTAACGGTATAAAAATACCTTGAATTTCACACAACATGATTCAGACGAAACGAGCTTCTGGTCATGGACCATGGAAGATAATCGTTCTAGGAAGCCTCAGGCCTTGAAGCTACCTGCTTGAATAAGTAAAGATAATTCCATAATAAGTTTCACCAGGCCATGCCGGTGCGATTATGCGAAAAAAAAAATGCCCTCATACCCCCTTGTGACGCCGACGCCATACACCTGAGGTTCAGGAAGCAGCTTTCAAACCAAATGCCTGAGTTCCTGGAACCTTGTTACGTTTTATCTCCCCCCAGTGAAAGTCCAATATAGCGTGCCCGAACCGAATGAATTTGTGGGTGTTCATATAGTATCCGCCCATTGTTGCCGCCGACGAAATACCATCCGCGTTCTGGGTCCACTGCACAACGTTTTCAACGATATACCTGGACGAATATGAGGGCAACGATGCCGAAAAATACGAAGGCCCAACACGTGACATGGGCGCCTAAACGTTTCCTAACACACACCTTTCAACACTATACTGTTGGCCTCCGAGTGCAAGCTTCCCTTGCAATACGAATATTAATTTCCAATCTCGAGTCGATGTTTCGTATGCCTGAGGATTGTTATTACAATGCTTCCACCGCTATAGGTTCAGACGGCCTTGGCCCTTGTATTCTTGTATTTGCGTTGTACTCGAGAGCATGAAGGGGATCATTACGACGCCGACTTGGTTAGTAGACATCTCCATATATTTTATAATTAAAATAAGCTTACGCCTCAGATCTGATGGATAGGTTGGGCAACACTCAACGCTTCGACCAGCCCATTGTTTGGGCACACTCTTCAAGACCATGATTGTAGGAGGTATGGTAACCATGCCTACATGTACTCGTAATTTAAAAACAGTCTGGAAAACATGCAACATCGTTTATCTACTACCTCTCGTTCCACACCATGTCAGCTGATCCGTACGGCAGAATATGCCAAAACCTGAGGTTGTATCTGAGCGAAGCCAGTCTGCCTTACATGCCTCTTGATCGTAGATGTCCCTATGTTGATCAGGATAGGCGTGTAGATCCCGACCTCTTCCTACTCGCCCCGGAACCTGATTCAATGAGAAAACTGAAGTTAATTCTGCATCTTGTTCCTGACGTACTCAACAAAAAGATCGAACACTGTCAGTGCAATCTTATTTTTTCTTCTCTTCAAACTTTCGATTAATCGCATTGCCTAGTCATCGAGCAAAATATCCCGAGCGAACGGATTGACGCAGTGTATGGCGATCATGCCCACGAGGGACCCGCACATATTTGTGTCCCCGCGTCATCATTCAATATTTTTTATAGGCCTCCCGGCCGACTAACGGGAATACAAACCATGGCGTTATGGTTACGTATGCCGCTTCTGACTGCGGGGCGTATAATGCGTATCGTATGGCCGGAGCAGACCCGAGACTTCTGTTTGAAGAGTTCAACGCCCACTACTGTCAGGGGATCGCCAGATGAATCGCTGTATAGGGCCTACTATTGGGAACAGTGCAGAAATATAAATCATAACGAGGTCGATGAATCTACGTGCAAGTTGGTAGTGGCGTCGGTGGCACCATGGGCACTCTCACCTCTAGACATGGACGATTTCATGCGGATAAACAAGGTATTTGATTTCTCCTTGATTAGGTCAAGTCTTATCACCTACCCGGCCTGGACCTTTATTAAAAGTTCCCCGAAATGCCGCATCGCCCCCGAGAAGACACTAGTGAACCCATGCCCACTTTTAATCGAGCACAAAAGATTTGGGCGAAGGCGAGCCTTTCATATTCACTCTGCATGACCCTTGAACTTACACTTGATAGATTTGGGACGAATGTACGAGTAAACGATGTCCGTATTTTGTCTTGTCCGTGTACCATGGTTGGGTCTTTGGTGTCTTCCTTCAAGGTATGCTGAAAATACCGCTTGTATCAATATTTATACATTTTTCAGGGTGGACTACGGCTCTCATCTCGGACGTGATCACACATACAGCTACGAAGCCTACACTAATGCAATGGCTTCTCTTCTGGATCGCATCAGCTATGAAGATTCCTGGGTGTTGGAAGCCGCCTGTGGGTATATCCCTTTCGTGAATACGTTCCACGGGGATTTTATTCACAAATAGGCTCTTAAACGTTTCTGCAACCCAGACATCCGAGATAAAGCGGGGGTGTCCGAAAAATACTCCTTTACTGGTACTGAAGACCAGAAGTCTCGAGCTAACATCAAATCTAACGAAGACTGGTTTGAAGAATACTACGGTATCATTTTCGCGTGTTGTGTCATCTAGGAGTCTAACTGTCCTTCGCTATAGAGGTGGAAACCGAAGTGTATTACACCACTTACAAATGGCACAACCTGAAGGATGTTTGGTATACTACCTACCATACCTAACATTCTGGGAGATTAAGAATCACACGAACGAATCAAGAATGACCGCAAACAATATTCTCCACGGATGTGCCGTAGTAAGTGACGAACGGTGTTCTCGAGTCCAGAACCCTTTTTCCTTTAAAGAAAATTTGTACACCACATGCACCTTCTTCAACTCATTCTTCTGTAACATTTTTATAATGTAACAAGTCATGTCAAGACAGCATGAATTTGAAGCTTCATGCGGAATTTTGTCGTCGCGATGCGAATATCCATACTTTCAGTATCAATGTTGATTTTTTAGCCAGGATCATAATAAGGAAGCCACATGGCTCAATCACCATTTGATAAAGCGTGTTACTTATCCAGAAACGGGGGTCCCAGAACCTTCTGCCTGAGAAGTGAAGCGAAAAAATGTAGACTTGCAAACGACAGAAAAAGTTTGACGACCTCAATTTGGTTTGTGCCACCGACGCATCGACGGTGATCATAGATGTCAGTCTATCGAGTGACCGTTATCCGTTGACGTCAGATACGGACGTGTGATGGTGTGAGTAAGGGAGGGCATGAAGGAGGACGCGCCTAAATACTGGCAAGAGAATCCCCCAGTTCACCACCGAGTCATCCCTTCACCCCTGCGCTAAAGGGAAAGAATCCCAATCCTGAGCGTTCGCGCGCGGCCACTTTTATCACTATTTCACGGTGTCGAAGCAACTCAATGTTAAGTTTGGGGGTACGACTTGTAAGGGCTGTCGGATAGGATGGGATGGGACGGGTAGCTACGAAACGGGGTGACGCGTGTGCCTAACTTGCAGGTGGGGGGGAGGGGGGCTTGTGTCTTACATTGTTGGCTCTCATTTCGTGTACTTGTCATGCGGTATAGCTCGTCGCACTTGTCATATCTTAACATATAAATTGGGGGATACATACCGTATCTGACATAACATCAACGGCGCTCTCATGTCATATGACGCGCATGCTTCAGAGGGATGTTGGGAATAACTGGATTGAAGGCAAGAGACTGAGCATCTTTGAAGAAAGGCTGTGGAAACGAAGGTGGAGCACGAGAGACATAACAATAATAGCACTGGACCTAGGTGCAGTGCTTACTTGTCTGACCTTCAAAGAGGTGTCCCCGTAAATCTTCCACGCATGCCATCGTCCATCTCCGTAAATGTATCATTCTTCAGTGGGCTCCACTCTGGAGGGAAAGTGGGCAGTGAAGAAAAGAAAGCACGTGCATTCGTCTTTATATTCTCCCATGCATTCCACATCCAATACACAGCCACAGCAATCTTCTTTCAGCCTGAACACCATTTATGGATCCTCATACCCTTGCACCGGCCTTCTCGCGCGATTCGGCACTATAACACAAACACCCCACATCCCGTGAGTCAGCCGCCCATCCAAACCCCAGCGCAATCAAACCCCACGTACCCGGATAACTCGTCGGTACCCGCTCTGCAGGCTTATACCCCATGCTCTTCCGCACAGGCGGTACAGTGACGACGAGCACAGGCCCGATGCAGCCCAGAATGAGGGAGAAGAATATGACGGGTTTTTCGTGCGCTTGCCGTTGCTGGGGCGGGGGCGGGGGTTAGGGACGAATAAAGGATAGGATTAGATGCGGGGAGAGCAGGCTTACAAGGTAGCGGAAACTGTTCCGCCAGGGGGATAGGATTGAGGAGGCTAGGGCGGACATGGTGGTCCGCGTTGATGGTGTCGGTGGACACCTATGGGCGCCAACATGGGACCACCACTCGAAGTGAGAAAAACCATATATAGGCCCAGAATGGTCTTGCTATATATAATACAATGCTAATAGGATAGACCATGATATACTACATGATGCCAGCTCCCAAACCACAGAAGATAATGCACCACACGGCGCTAGACACCGTCCCGCCCCCCACCAGCATCCTGCTCAATAATACCATTCTCACCAGTCCCCCCCGCAGCTGCACGTTCCAGAATTCCCGCCAACCCCGTCTCTACCACCGCCAACCACCGCGACAGCTCATCTACAGTTCGCGCAAGCTCCACGTGCGTCTCCGCGGGCGACGCTACGAAGGCCATGAAATCGAGCGGGCGTATTGTCGGCGGCTTGAGCTCGGAATGGGCCTGGAGAGCATCTGCATTGGATACGGAAGGCGGTGCCGTGGTGGTCTGCAGGGGCGGATGATCTGCTGGTGCGTGTGCGGTGTTAGCGGGTGCTGGGTGTGGTGCAGGGAGCCGGCTGGGCATGGGAGGGGACATCACTGAGGGTGAAGGGGGCAAAAGATCGGCGGCACCATCGCCTATGTCTGTCCGCAGGGGACTCAACTACACACGAACAGACCAGACATCACATCAGGTCCACACCACGACTGCAAAAATGCGCACACGCAACGCTCACCTTTAGGACATCCCGCAGCGCAACCGGCGGTGCGCGCAACGCTGACCCCTCGCCCTCGCTTCGGTACCCACCCGCGCTCACACTCGTGCTTCCGCTTCGGTTGCGGTTGATCCGCAGGGGCGCTACGCTCGGGGGTGTCATGACTGTCTCCATCACGGCGACCGAGCCTTGCCGATTGAGAGATGGTCCACGGGATAGCATCGCGCCCTTACCTCTTCCTACAGGGTCAGGGAGGGGACGCGGGTCTGTCAGGGTCGCGCTATGTGCACGGGCGAAGGGGGGATGTGGTACGGGCAAGCCAAAGGGCTTCCCGTTAGTGTTGTCGAGGGAGTGCGTAGCCTGATGAGACGACGACGATCCCGAAGACGCAGGGAGTGGTTCGGCATCCACTTCTAAGTCTGCTTCCATGGGCTCTGAGGTGAGCGTAGATGTCATTGGTGGCAGCGGCTTCGACTGGGAACCTTGGTGCGCCCGCGACGTGGGCGGGAATTGGAAGTTGACGGGGGAAGCCACAGCTACTTTGCGCACACGGCGGATGGTGGATGCTGAGGACCCCGAAGCTATTGAATCGTTCCTGACGCCGGCAGCACTGGGGAAGGGTGCCAGAGTAGGTGACGGCGACCGGGAAGACATCTCCCCACTGTGCTGTTGAGCACGTGGGTTTGGCGGTATAGAGATGTCCGGGAGTCTGCGGGTACTCCGCACCTCGCGATAGGTTGGTGTGCGCGCAGACTGCGGGGGCTGCTCGGAAGCCTCGTCCTCCGATGATGACAGGGGCGCACGTGTATTAGACCTGGGACGAGGGGTTGCCGCTGCCGGGAAGGCAAACGTAGGCTGGCGAGCTGTGGCTGGGTCGGAAAGCCGGTGTTGTTTTAAGGGAGACGGGGACACAGAAGGTAACGAACCCAAGGGCGGAGAGGACATTTGATCTGAGGGCAGTGGGATCTGCTTGATGGTCTTTTCATTATCCTGTGATGGTTTTTCGGTATCAAGCGCCGAGGTGGACGAGGGTGCAGGGGGTGCAGGGGGGGTGATTCGTGGTTGGGGGATCTGGGGTAGAAGACGAAACTTGTCCCCGCCGGCTTTTGGGTTTTCTGAGTCCTCGAAGAGCATTCGTAGTGAGCGCGGCGGGACCCGCGGGGGCGACATTTCATCCCGGCCGGATGGGGCCGCAGAGTCGGCTTGAGGATCGTCAGGATCGATGGCAACGCTCCCTCGTGCGCGAACGGTATCGAATTCCCATGTGCTTTCGCGCTTTCCTGTGCGAATGCTGTGTTGAAGATGTCGGCGCCTAAGGAGGACTGGGGGGGTGGATACTACGTACCTTTCATCGTCTTCCGCGGCGTCTTCGTGCAACAGACTTTTACGGATACCGCCTGCGCGAGACCAATTTTCATAAAGCACGATAAGTTCTTTCAAGACGGAAACAGGCGTCTTCGCCGCGCTCTTAATCCATCTAGCCTTGCTGAGCTCTTCCGCCGTCGCACGCTGGACAACTCAATCAAGCACTGTACACGGACAGAGCACGATACTCACTTCTCCCGGGAGCTCCTTCAGACATGCAGCGAGAAAATCGCGCATGTCTTTGCTCCCCTCGTGCTCGGCGAGTCGCGGGGGCTTGGTGCTCGGAATGAGCGCAAGGACGCGCATCTCAACCTGATTCGAGTGTGGGGGCGAGCCGGTCACCATCTCGTACAGCGTGATGCCGAGACTCCAGACGTCCGCCTTTGCATCGTACAGTGATCCAGAAGTAATAACTTCGGGCGCCATCCAGTACGGCGTGCCGACGAAGGTGTTGCGCTTAGACTGCGTTGTCGCGAGCAGGGCAGAAACGCCAAAGTCGCATAGGAGCACCCGGCCCTGGTCGGTGACGAGCACGTTTGCGGCTTTGATGTCGCGGTGTATAACCCCCGACTTGTGGAGATAGGCTAGCGCGACGAGCAGCTCGCGCACGATGATGACCGAGTACCGCTCCTCGACAACGTTGGCCTTCGTTGCCTTCATCAACGTACGCACGCTGCCTCCGCTAGCAAAGTCCATTACGATCCAGACGCGCGGCCCGTCAAGGTAGCATCCATAGTACTTTGTGACGTTGTTTGCACCTGGACCACGCAGTTGGCTGAGCAACGCCACTTCGCGCTGGATGTCCTCTACATCGTCGTCGGGGGTGTCCAGGTTGATAATTTTGAGCGCAACGACCTCGCCCGTCGCAATGCGGATCCCGCGGTGCACAGAGCCATATGCGCCTTTTCCGACTATCTCAAGTTTACGGTAAAGCTACGCATCATTTCTGAAAAGACATGAGAAACCAAGAGAACGCAAACACTAACCTGAGTAACTGGAAGTTGAGGTCGCGTAGACATGTGGCGCAGGAGGTTGACATAATCAGTGGGCCATTATGGATGCTGATGCCAAGCTCAAAGCCCGAGCCCAGCGCTTGATGACGTCATAAGGCGGATGTCCTTTGCTTCCACATGAAAAAGAGCACTCTCGCCCAATCTCATGTCGGGACTGCCTGGCAATGTCCAACTTGGTGGGTAGTGACTCAGGCAAACTGACCATCTGTTAGATCCCAGATCTGATTCCTGTTATTCCAATGTTTCTGCATTCCGATAAGCCCTTTTTCCACTTATTCTGACATACCTCCATTTTATCATTCTTAGTAACAATTCACTTTCAATCTTATCCCTGTATGTTTTATCTCAATCCCTGTATTCGCTCCAATTCTAGAATTCTATATCATGCACTCTTATCTCTTCCGTTCCGATTTCAGAATTCTGCATATTCCTTTAAATGTGCTTTTCCTTAGCTTGTATATTGACTCAACCCATATTGAGTTTGTATATTAAGTACCTCCTCCTATATCTTAATCACGTGTATTGTTTCAATATATATGTCTATATACAATTGATCATTGTATTGATATCCTGAATATTCCAATTCTGAACATCATATTCCGATTCTCCAAATTCTGCTCTTTGATAATACTCGCTTTTCTGTAAAGCCATACTTCACTTGATATTCATTATCCTTACTTCTCATCCATTTCCACATTGATTATTCCAAACTCTGAATATCCTGCTCACCCATTAAGTCTTGACTCATCTGTCTGTTACTGATCTTCTATACAGACCCAACCATTGGTATCCTGATAATCCCAACTGGTCAAGAAATCTGAAATACCAAGGCACTAGAAATCCAAGAAGGTGCAACCCATAAGTTGAAGCCAACACCTATGTAGATCTGCCTTGGTTCTCCGATTTCCTGAGTCCCCCAATATTCCAGGCATTTCCAAATATCATGATATCCAAAACTCTGGTCAAGGGGAATTCTAGTCCAAGAATCCACCAGTCCTTAACAGTATATACAAGCTGACACTCTTGATTTCTACAATGTCTTCTGACATCTGAGTCTGAACACCCATAAATGACAACACCGACAAGTCCACCAACGATATCACCAATCCATCAAGAGAGGAATTGTACTACATCTTCAACAACAATATTGGAGATTCCAACAACATAGATTTCAAGCCCAAGCAAATCCCAAAGAATACCGACCCCCAATCCTTTGGTAATGACTTCGAACCATACCCCGATTTTTCCGACACCAAAACCTCCCAACATCCTTGGACAGAATGGCGAACAGACACCACAGGAGAAACAATGATGTATCAATCAGAAGTTATGTCTCTACTGTAGAAGACCTGGTCATAAAGTGAAGACTTGCCCAAGGTCATCATCCTCTGATAGGAAAGCAAAAATCCAAGCTACAACCATCACATCAAGTAATTCCAATCCAGAGGTTTGCATCAGATTGATGGGTGAGGTCACTAAAAGGGTTCACAGCATTCTTTGTGTTTCCAGGAAACACACATTCATCAAATATTGCATGGCTGGATTCAATGATACATTGGGTTTGAGGATTATAGAAGACCCAAGCCTTCTTCCCAGAGGCGTATCCAACAAAAATGCATTTAGCAGTGTGTGAATGGAGGCTTTTTCTCTTTGGTTTTTTGACTAGAGCATAGGCTAGGCATCTGAATACATGTAGGTGGGATAAATTTGGTTTCCAACCAGTCCATTTCTCAAATGGAGTTGTGTTTGGCAGGATGCAAGTGGGGCAACAATTTTGTATGTGCACAAATGCAGCTACTGTTCTCCACCAGAAGGAACCTGGGTGTTTAGACTTGGCAAGGAGTGTTTCAGAGCCTTTGATAATAGTTTGGTTTACATGTTCAGCAACAACATTCTGATATGGTTCATCTGTTTCAGTATGTCTGCGCTGAATGCCATGAGCCAGGCAAAACTGTTCAAATTCTGTGCCAATGAACTCCCCCCCTTGGTCATCTTGGAATTCAATAATATGGAGGCCTGGATTTACATTTTTGGCATAGGCCTTGTAGGCCTTAAATGCTTTGAATGTGTCACTCTTTTGTCGTAAAGGGTAGGCCACCCAAAAATGTGAAGAATCACATACAAATGTGATCCAATACCTGTAACCTTCAGGTGTACTGACTGGCAAGGGACCTTTCAAGTCCAAGTAGACATGGGCTAGCTATACTGAATGGGGGATGTGAGGAGTTTTAGGAATATTGTGGCGGTGGAGCTTGCCCATGATGCAGGGTGCACATATTGGATCAGGGGTGGATAGTGATGTGCATTTAATGCCATCTGCTAACTTTTGTTCAATTAATTGGCAAATTTTATTCAAAGTGATGTGCCTGCATCATCTGTGCCACAATGAAAGGTTCATATCACAGGTGCTTGTTGTGCTGGAATTCACAACAACCATGGTTAAATTGGGAGCAAAAGATTGTGTTTTTCCTCACAGGTATCTGATGTTTTCTTGCATAATGTCTGCTGAGAAGCGTAGTTTCCCATTTTGTATGAAATCAACAACAGAGTTTTTAATATTGACATTGTATCCCTTTTTATGAGTGAGATAAAAAGGTGACAGCAAATTGTTCCAGAGCATGGGGACATGAAGCACATCATGGAACTCCACCAGGTCCATCTTCTCTCCATCCTTTCCAACCAGCCAGAATACGATAAGACTGACACCTGTTGAGAATATAATTGAATCATCGGCTTGGCACATGGGAATGACATGTGGTGTGTACATTTTGAACCACAAGCAGTGCAGTGTCATGTTATGAGACACGCCTGTATCTGAGGCTGTCCATGAGTCTGAGTCTTTCCAGCTCCACTTGCAGGTTGACTTGCCTTAAAGACCCACAGGTCCTGGGTCATTTGGCACTTAAATTGTGCTGGATCTGGGTCTGTGTTTGGCCAAAACGCCAGTGACTCGTGAGTGACCTGTGAACCACATCCACATCCACCATGGCCACAACCATACCCCACCCTCAATGTGCACACCATGCCCCCCCATTGTCACCTGTGCCCATCCCCATCCACACCCCTTTGTGTCAATCCATGCCCCACTGTCGATGCCATCCACACCACGTCACCCCACACCCCCATTCCCCGCCATCCATGCCCCCCTCACATCAATCCACGCCCCACCATTGACACCATTGACACCATGTCACCCCACACCCCCATTCCTGCCATCCACACTGCTCTTGTGTCAATCCATGCCCCACTGTCAATGCCATTCATGCCCCATCACCCAACTGTTGTTGGTGTGCCATCCACACCCCCCTCGCATCAATTCACACCCCACCATCAACACCATCAACACCATGTCACTCCATGCCCCCCCTCATGCTATCCATGCCCCCCACAGTTTCCATGCCCCCTTCATGTCCTCCATGTACCCCTTGCTGCCATCCATGCCCCTCACTCTGTCCATGCCCCCCATCCTACCCGAGACCTGCAGGTCAACTCGGCTGAACTGCAGGTTTGAACCCACAGGTCTGAGTCACGCAGATGTCAAAACCCATGTGGTTTCAGGTAGGTGTTGGGAGGGCCCTGAACTGCAGGTGTGGGTCCCATATCACCCACAGTGGGACTCATGGACAGCCTTACCTGTATCTGTATTCCAATTAGAGGAGGCTGGAGAAGTTGAGTTGATACTTGCAATGCTAGCAGTCTCCTCAACTGCTTCTGCTGATGCTCCTGACTCACCCTTTTGCTCAGTCTTTGCCTTCCCTTTTACTTTAGACATCACCTTGTTTTGGTTGTGTTGTTGTGACAGCTTCTTCAAGTAACAGTTGTCTTTAATGTGACCAATGCACGAGCACCAGTTGCATGTGCTGGTTGATGTTGTAGGAGCAACAGACATTTTGAGGGTGACTGCGGGTGTGGATGTAGTGGTGTCACAAAGTGCTCCTTGGTTTTCACGGTTGTGGAGGGTGGTGCAAAGACTGGCAAGAGTGAGCTTGTCTAGGAGAAATAGAGAGTTGACAAAACTGCTACAGTCAGGTGGTAGTCTGCAGATGAGTGCCATAGATTGGAGTTCCTCATCTAGTTGTTGTAGTCCAAAATGTGATGGGCATAGAGATTTGATGTGTGCCATGACATGAGATATGCGACCAGTGTACTCTTTGAGGCTCTCATTCTCCTCTTTTCAAATGTTGAAGAGCATGTCATAAGCCCTGAATCTAGGGCCAGCCTTATGCTGTTGGTGTAATTCTCTCAGTCTGTCTCACATCATTTCTGGGTCATTTCAGCAGTTGTGTACATGATCCTTTTGTGATTCATCAATGCAGAGAAAAATGATCGCTGCAGCTGAATCTTTGGTTTCTTGCCATTTAATGTGGTCCAGGCATTCCTGTCATGTGGGAGAGTTGACATCTGCAAATTTGGGTTCAGGGAACTTCCCAATGACTGGTAACCATTCACGTTGTGTCTTTAGGTATGATTCCATACATTCACTCCATGTGGTGTAGTTGCTTGGATTTCCCATAAGGTCATTGAAGTTTCTTTTTGAAGAATCGAAGCCAACCATGGTTTAGAGTGCTCTTTGGGAGCTTGACCTTGATTCACAGTTCGTATGTAGATATATCCTTTAGTGTTAGAACACAGCGCCCATAACCTGTTGAAGGAAGCTATTGAGGACATGTACAAGTGGAAAAGATTATTATTAGCACTCGTATTTACTATTAATGTATGTTGATTATTCTACATGATAGGTAACTTGTTGTATTCCAACAATGCTTTGCAAGCAGTAATGTGTGCTGAATATACACCAGTACTTGCTTGTGCTATCCAGCTTTTAACTCTTTGATTTCATCATGGACCACAATCCATAATGATCCAACAAAACATCATCTGTGTGCTATGCTTGATGCCAGGATCAACAAAATGACTACAAACTACAATGATTGTTGCTTCTCAAAGACAGCAATCTTCTCTATAGGTGGATTTTATTGTCTCATGTCTTCTGTTTACTACTGAATACTTGTATAGTCCTTCACCCTTTACTCTACTTTTGATGGATTGAAAAAAACTGGTTGCATGAGCATGTAGAATATGCTAGAGATCTTATCATGCAACAGGTATGTAAGTTTCCTATTCTGTTGATATAATGCTAATAGCTGCCTACCTTGCAGCTCAGGATATACCATGCAAACAGTCTAGCCATAACTACCACTCGGAATGCAGCAGAGCCATCTTTGCCTGCACAAAATGCTTACCAAGTACTGTTTGGACAAAGAGCAGCTACTGCTACTGGCCAAGCCACTCACCCCCCATCCCCTCAAGATGAATGGAGTGCTTACTGTCATGCAGCAAATTGGCCAGACATCATCACTGTTGACCCTGTAAATGGTGGGATGTGAGTACTTCATTCAATCTTATGTTCTCACATGCTGACCCTCTGTAGCGCAACAAAGAAAACTATCCCACCATTTTCAGCTGGGCTGTTGACTATCTCCCTGCTCAAGCTTCCTCCATTCCCTCAGAACAAGCCTTCTCCTTAAGTGCCAAGACAGACACATGCTGGCAAAATTGCATCACAACTACAAATGCTAAAGTATTTGATCAAGAAGGCTTGGCTTG
This sequence comes from Ramaria rubella, assembly GCA_015039355.1. Classification (NCBI taxonomy): domain Eukaryota; kingdom Fungi; phylum Basidiomycota; class Agaricomycetes; order Gomphales; family Gomphaceae; genus Ramaria; species Ramaria rubella. Next base: position 79,866 of record MU134425.1, on the reverse strand, counting down.
ATTTTATATGCAGCTGGAAATGTGAAGAAGGGGATGTGGAGCTTGAGAATGAATGTCAAGATGCAGTGTTTGAAGCTGCTAAAAAAACAGGTAGACAATGCATTTGACAGGATTTTAGAAGAGCTAGAACACAGACATGAACCAGGTGAGGATGATAGTGGTCTAGATGATGAGGAATGGTTTACATAATGAATAACATGAATAATACAAGTAGCAAATCTCTTACTTCTTGGCCAGTACCATTTTGAATTTATTCAGCACTTAGCCTTGCAGACAATGCCATAATGGTTCCATTTGGTTAATTCAACTTAATTGGCTCACTGTATACACCAAAGCTATGTCAGATGAATCCTAGACATCTGGAAGTCCCTGCCTGCAAATAGTGATGGCAGGGGGCATTTAAAAAAAGTTGTATTTTACCATTGGCTTGGAACTAACCCAAACTACACCAAAGGGCTCGGCTTGAGATTTTTGGTTCCGCTGTGGCTTGTGTTGGCTCGGTGCAGCTTGACACTATACTCGTGACAGTCACGTGTTTGTCACGCGTTTGTTCGACGCGACCACGACGCGAACACTGCGCACGCACTCAACATGCGGATCGAGGAGCTAGTGCTCGAAGGTAGGTTCTGAGAGCTACTATACACTGTGTTGATTAAAGTAAGGTAGGCTTCAAGTCGTACCCAGTCCGCACTCAAATCACTGGGTGGGACCCTTCCTTCAACGCAATCACAGGGCTCAATGGCTCTGGCAAGAGCAACATTCTCGACGCAATATGTTTTGTGCTGGGCATTACCGACGTGAAACAGGTAAAAAAAAAAATGGCAACAACATCGTTGCTGTACAGCTGATTCGGGGTATTTGCAGATGCGAGCGCAGAATCAGCAAGAACTCATCTACAAACGAGGGCAAGCTGGAATCACCAAAGCGAGTGTAACGATTGTCTTCGACAACTCAGATCGGGAGAATAGTCCTGTAGGACTTGAGAATTGTAAGCAGATTACCGTCACACGTCAAGTACGTTTTGCCAAAATACCCGAGAGTCGACTTTTATCATCCTTCTCGATACAGATTTCACTGCCTAACGTCTCCAAATATCTTCTCAACGGTCACAAAAGCCAGATGCACACGATCCTGACCATGTTCCAGGGTGTCCAGCTGAACATCAACAACCCAAACTTCGTCATTATGCAAGGCCGGATCACCAAAGTAATTGGCATCGTATTCTCATCGTATCTTTGTTGACGTCTCGTTTAGGTGCTGAATATGCGCCCTCAAGAGATTCTAGGCATGGTTGAAGAAGCCGCTGGCACACGAATGTTTGAGGAGCGGAAAGACAAGGCCAAAAAAACTATGGATAAGAAGGAGAAACGGGTAGAGGAGATCGAGGGCCTTCTAAAAGAGGAGATCACACCGAAGCTCGATAAGCTGCGGGCCGAAAAACGGTCCTTCCTTTCGTATCAAAAGGCTTGTTCAGAGCTCGAGCGTCTGAGTCGACTTCTTCGAGCTTGGGACTGGAAGGAGGCAAATGAACGTGTTAAGAAGAAGGAGGTTGATATCGAGCGCAAGGAGAAGGAGGTAGTGAAGGTGCAAGGAGAGAAGGATGCGAGGTTACGCGAGAGCGAGGCAGCAGAGCGGGACAAGGCGGAGGCCGAGAAGCGAAGAGATGTAGAGCTGAAGAAGGGTGGAAAATTTAAGCAACGAGAGGAGGAAGTGAAGGAGCTAGAAAAAGAGCTTGTCAAGCTTAGGACTCAAGCTGAGATCAGGCAAGGGTCTATAGACGACGAAGACAGCAAGATCAAGGGTCTAGAAGGAGAGGCGAACGAGGCACGGCTCCCCTGTTGTTCATCGTCTCTTTTTTCTGATCGCCTGTTCTACAGCTACACGCCGCCTTGACGCAGAAACAGACCCAAGCCACCGACTTGACAGCCTCGTACGACAAGTTAAAAGAGAAGCAAACGACCGTCCAGGCTGGTCTTACTACCAATGAAGATCTTCTTCAGTCACTTCTCACAGGCCTCTCGTCGAACTCTAACAACAACGCCGTTGGCGGCGGCGGCTATCTGGGTCAACTTGCCGATGCGAAAGTACGGCTAGCGCAAAGCACAGCTGAGGAGGAACAAACGCGGCGCAAGCTCTCCTTGAGAGAAAAGGAGCTGGCGGATCTGGAGATCAGATGGAAGAAGGTCGAGAAAGAGGCTGGAGATGGACGAAAGAGCTTGGAGGTGGCCAGAAAGGAGCTGGATGGCGTACGGAAAAAGGTCGAAGGGACAGGGTGGAACCCCGAGAAGGATGCTCAGCTGGACACGGAGATGCGTCAGGCCAAAGCGAACGTACGAACTATGACGGAGGTGTGTGCATTAGAGTTTGCGGTCTCGACGCTGATAACTGACCTTGCTCTCGTAGAGGCGTGATGCGGTCCGACAAGGTCTTTCTGACCTCGACTTCCAGTACACGGATCCTACACCACATTTCGATCGCAGTGCGGTCAAGGGTCTCGTGGCGACGCTGATCACTCTAGATGAGCAGCATCATGCACGATCCACAGCTCTAGAGATTAGCGCCGGCTCTAAGCTCTACAATGTTGTCGTTGAGAACGAACAAGTTGGAAAAGATCTCCTCCAGCATGGGAAACTCAAAAAACGCGTCACGATCATCCCACTGAACAAGATCAACGCGTTCCGCGCGTCTGCACAGAAACTCACAGCTGCGAAGAACATTGGGGGGAACAAGGTGCATCTCGCACTTTCGTTGGTTGGTTATGAAGACGAGGTGGCGAACGCAATGGCGTACGTCTTTGGTGACACGCTTATTTGTGACGATGCGACGGCAGCGAAAGCTGTCACTTTCAATAATGCCGTCGGGCTCAAATCGGTCACGCTCGATGGAGATGTTTACGACCCCTCTGGTACTCTCAGTGGTGGCTCCGCACCTAGCAGTAGTGGGCTACTCATCAAAGTCCAGGAACTTAAGGAGGCGGGAGCGCATTTGGAAGAGGCCAAAAGAGCGTTACGGCTGCTTGAGAAGGAAGAAGAGAAGAGCCGGGATCGAAGAGATGGATGGAGGAAGCTAGCTCGTGAGCTGGAGATTAAAGAGCACGAGGTTAAGCTTTTGGACGAGCAGCTTGGGGGAAGCAATGCCGCACGGGTGAGTCACCCGGGCCATGTAGCCACGCACACTTTCATTGATATCACTCCAGATTGGCGATGAAGTTGCAGCGTTGAAGAACTCTATCGAGGATCTCCATGAAGCGATGCAAACGTACAAACAAAAGCAAGCCGACGCCAAAGCCGAATGTAAGAAGCTGGAGAAGGACATGGATGACTTCAAGAACAACAAGGAAGGCAAAATTATCGAGCTCAAAGCGCAGATTTCGAAGCAAAAGGCTGATCTCCAGAAACATGCTGTGGTGGTTAAGACGCACCAGAAGGAGTTGCAAACCGCAACCCTAGAGCTAGGTGGGTAGCCTTGGCCACAAAGGAGTGTTTCTAACCATGCGGTTTAGAACAACTTGAAAAGGACATCGAAGCCTCGAACCAGGGCCTAAAAGATGCGCGAGTTGCTGTTGAGAAGAGTCGCAAGGACCTCGCTAAACTGACCAAGGAGGTCGACGCAATCGAAGTCAGTTTATTCCTCAATGTCATGGAAACCACATCTTTGACTGACGCGTGCATAGAAACGCCACAGAGGAGCAGAACAGAAACTCCTAGAGGAACGCGCAACTCTCACGAGGTTCGATCACGAAGTAGCCGAGCTGGAGCAAGTCATCAAGGACAAGAAGAGTTCTGCTCATGAAGCCGATATGCGACTCACCAAGCTCGACCACGAGATGCAAAATCTAAAGAAGGATCGCGCCGCGAGTGCGAGTAAAGTTCATGATCTTGAAAAGTTGTACGACTGGATACCAGAGGAGAAAAAGTGAGTGGTGCGACCTTCCATTCGTATGATATGAAATCTTATGTGCGACACCCGAAGCCACTTTGGCAAACCGGGTACTGCTTATGACTTTGGTGCTCAGGATATTTCAGATGCAAGGGTGAAGTATCAGGAGCTTGAAGAATCATCCAAAGGTCTCAAAAAGAAGATTAACCCTAAAGTGATCAATACTATTGATACGTAAGCTACTTCCTCGCTAGTGAAATAATGTTCTGACCGATGTGTTCAGAGTGGAAAAGAGAGAGACAGCTCTTAAAAAAATGTTGACGACTGTTCTGCGCGACAAGGCAAAGATTGAAGAAACCATTGTGGAGCTGGATCGGTACAAACGTGATGCCCTGCACAATACATGGGAGAAAGTTAACGGGTGAGCCGGGTTCACTCGGGCCCAAAGGCCTCACATTTAACATTTTCCTTACACAGCGACTTTGGGGGCATTTTTGCTGAACTACTTCCTGGAAATTTTGCGAAACTACAGCCTCCCGAAGATAAAGACTTAACAGATGGTTTAGAAGTCAAAGTTCAGCTAGGAAGTGTGTGGAAACAAAGTTTGACAGAACTTAGTGGAGGTCAACGGTAAGCCCTTGCTCGAGGCTTTCAACGACTGTGCTTAATAATATGTAAACGCTAGATCCCTCATCGCACTGTCACTCATAATGGCCCTCCTTCAGTTCAAACCAGCCCCAATGTACATCTTGGACGAGATCGACGCAGCCTTGGATTTGTCACATACCCAGCACATTGGACAACTCTTCCGAACGCGGTTCAAGGGTTCCCAATTTATCGTTGTAAGTTTAAAAGAGGGGCTCTTCACAAATGCGAATGTGCTGTTCCGTGCACGGTTTCGGGACGGGACTAGTGTTGTGGAACGAACTGCGCAAAGGAGCACGAGTAATTTATATGATGCACATGACGGGAATAAGGAGAACGATGAGGAAGGACGGGCTGTATCACGGAAAGGAGGTAAGAGAACGGGCGTCGGTCCTGGCCCGAGGTCACCTGTAGTATCATGATGTTTTATTCTTAATTTTGGATACCCGCTTGTACGTACATACGTGTCTGTATAGTAGATGCGTTGGACATGCTCACAAGTCCCTTCGATATTCTAGACATTGCAACTTGACAAACATAGGAGCAACAGAGCAAACCAATAAGACCGACGTATCCTCGACGCCTGCGTTGCTGACTTGATGACGGCCAATAAACCTAGTGGGGGCCGCATGTAGCACTTATTCCCGGCTGTCCTTCGAGCTAATTAGGCCTTGAAAGTTTGAAGGAAAAACTTGAGTGGAGAGTCGATATAACTCCCAAACTGTGCACTGCGCAAGTTGTAATAGTAGGATCTCCAATTCATGCAGCAAAATTTTCTGAGAGCGAGCTGATCTGATAATCACCTCACTGGTCATATGACGTCAGTAAGACTGAGTATCTAATCACGTGATTATTTAGCAGGTTGAAATGAGATGACAAATCAAAGATGTCTGCGATCTTGCTCTCCTCGCATAGTCCGCGATTATCACACTCTCCTCTTTGCCTTGAGCGGCGCTTAGTAGAGCTACAATTTGGTTTCTTGAGGGTCATTTCCAGTAGGAGACTGGGACAAAACTTCACTAATTCCTCAGCGAAAAGGTTGTGATGACTATTCTTGGCTCTCGTGCAATTTCCACAGTAATATGTATGCAGCTCCTCTCGGATCTGTTCTGCAGAATCGGTCCGGGAGTGAGGGTTGAAATGAAACTTGGTTGTTATTGCGTTGGTAGGTGTAATTTATTTTTTTGATATTCATGGACTGATCAAGTTCCGTTCCGCTTTTCTCCCCTCAGACTGGATTATGTTTTTAAAAATGTGCCACTCCCGCTGCTAAGGCTTCTGCACAATTTGGACAGCCTTAAAACATCGACTTCCTCATTAGACTTTCGACCTCCTGCATAACTTAATCATCAACGCTCTATCTTTCCAAAAAACTTGTGTGTCTGACCTCACATTAATACTTAACCTCCTAACATTCAATATATAAAAGTGAGTATCCCTCGAGGGGACTTCCCCAAATTTATTTATGCTCTGATCTGGAGTCATGACCAACCCACACTACACCGTCCGAACATCGACACTAGTGACTGTGACTACGCTAAAAGCTTAGGCTATGTACCCCCTCTCCTGTCCTCAGGCTTCCCTGCATTTAGATCGAGGACAGGGATTTATCTATGTCATAAAAGACCGTGCTGCATCCGAGCATCCCGCCTTTCCACCTTAACCATGTATCACATACCCCTTCTCCTCGCAGGGCTTTTGTCCGTCGTATCTCCAATCCAGGGATATACCCTCTCTAGGACGTATACTGGACGTGGTGCGTCATGAACTGCACGCAATCGGTTTCATTTGTCTGAAGACATGGTTTCGTTCGTCTGCTAATCAGATTTTATCACCGAGTTTGATTTTTGGGATGGAAATGCAAGGAAAGATCCTACAGGCTCTCCGGAGACTCCATCGGCTGCGTTCTACACGCCCCAAGGTCCTGCAGAGCAACAGGGACTGGTCTGGGTGAATAAAGCAGGTCACTTCGGTATGAATCCACCCCTTATGTTTACCTATGATATATTGACGCAAGATCTTTGACAGGGCTTTCCGTTGATTCTAAACACGTCTTCAGCGGTTCTCAGCTCCGCCCGTCCGTTAGAATCCACTCCAAAGAGTCTATCCATCACGGCCTTCTTATCCTCGATGCTGTCCATCTCCCCTATGGAACCAGTACCTGGCCTGCATTCTGGCTCAGCGGTGCCGATGGCAAGTGGCCTTACTCGGGTGAGATGGATATCATCGAGGGCATTGGGAACAGCGTCAAGAACATTGTGTCATACCATACCGGGCCGAATGTCTGCCACTACAACCCAAACGTTGAGCAGACTGGAAGCCTCAACAAGGCTGTCGGAACGGACTGTAATGCACTAGAGCATGGCGATACCGCGTGTGGTAATATTGATCCTAGCACGACTTCGTACGGGAACGGAGCAAACAGTGTTGGAGGAGGAGTCTGGGCGGTAGAATGGACGCCCAGTCATATTAAGGTATGCATATCCAGGTCGGCCTTGTTTTCTTAACTCAGACTGCGAACTGCATCATAGACTTGGCACTTCAACCGCAACAACATACCAGGAGACATCGCGAACGGCAAGCCCAACCCCGACGGCTGGGGTACGCCTGTCACGAACCTTGACTCCAGCAATTGCAATATCGATGCTGCGTATGGCCCCCAATCTATTATCTTCAACAGTGAGTTTTCCTGGAAAATAAGTCGTTTAAATTCACTGCGCTAATATTTTGAATGACCAGTCGAGCTTTGTGGCACTTGGGCAGGTGCATTGTTCAATGGTGGACCTCAGGCATGCATGGACTACGTTAGAAAGAATCCTAGTGCTTTCAAAACGGCCTACTTCGAGATCAATTATTTGAAGTACTACCAATAATCGAATCACATAACCGGCTACATTTTGTATAGCCCATGGACTATAGTAGTTTGAAGTTTGAAATTCCCTGTGTATCCGTCATTCATAAGGTCTAGAATATATAGCGATGCTCTCTGACCATTACTAGTCACTGCGGCCCGGGAGAATGAGTACGCTGTAAATAATATGGACCAAACGGGAAATATTTGGAGGTTACTGGTAGACTCTATCTCTAGCCTTCGATACTACCGAAGCTGATGTTATGTACAAGAGAATACTTGCCTAGGTCATGTCACGGTGTGACATACGCGCTTAATTTTTCGCAACATGTCATATCTTCGCCGCTTCCTCAGCACCTCTCCTTCACCTGCTATTGCGTGAGTACACATGCCACATCACGTATGGTCCTATGGACAACATATTTTTTCAGAAAAAATGTTTTCTTCGACATGAGTGTAAATAGAACCCGCAATTTCATTCTATAACGGCGTTGACAGGAAATGTAGATTAATGCTCAACCGGCAGGCCGCATAAGTTCGTTACCCCGTCATAACACCATTCAGTTTATCCCATTGAACAGTCTCTCAGTTTTTAAGTTGTTTGATGAAACTGTCCCGAAAACAACAAAGAATTTCCGCGAACTAGCCACTGGAGTCCATGGGTTTGGATATGCGGGGAGTTCCTTCCATCGTATTATACCTGGAGTAGGCTTAAAAATTTCAATTATTAAACAACTCTCGCTGAAATCTATTAGTTTATGTTACAGGGAGGAGACTTTGAGAGGTGAGCGACTAGCAGCGCGTTGCCTTGGGGGATGTGACTCACTGGCTTACAGTGGAAATGGAACAGGAGGAAAATCTATCTATGGCCGGAAGTTTTCAGGTAAATATTAGCCTTCATTAGTCTGCTCCTTCGTGACTGACACCCATTAGATGAGAACTTCAAGCTTCAGCACACTAAGCGTAAGTGACGCCGGTATGCTTTATATCGCTCCTCCTAAATTTTAACACAGCTGGATTGCTATCCATGGCTAATGCGGGCGTCAATACCAATGGATCTCAGGTAATGTCGTGTCTTCTCAGGGTTAATAGCATGGTTGACCCGGGCCATTGCAGTTCTTTATCACCACAGTAGTGACCTCGTGAGTGTTTTGTTTGATTAGTATCTATCTTGTAGCCCTAAACTCTTCACCATAGTTGGCTTGACGGCAGACACGTACGTACTATGTCCTTTCTTTCGGAAGTCCACCTGCTGATCGTTCCTGCAGGTTGTTTTTGGTGAAGTTGCGGAGTGGGTGTTTCATTTCTCCTTGTTCCCAAGTGACTCACCAGGTATCTTCACATTCAGAGGTATGGATATTGTCAAAAAAATCGAAAGCCTCGGTACCAGCGGTGGACAACCCAAGGCTAAGGTAAAAATAGAGAAGAGTGGCACAGTGTAATTACGACGCATTTGTTCGGATGCCTCAAGGACACTGCGCATTTGTTCCGGCAGCGTGCCCATCGGCTTCCATGGTGTGCATATGTTATATCTGGCGTACAGGCATCAAGTCATTCACGCCAAAGCACAACGCGAATAATTCACGCCACTGATTGTTTACTTACAACTCACTTCGAGGTAAATCATCTCGAGTGCGATAGGACCCATGGTTTGAATATTTCTGGGGAACGCCACGCACGTCTCTCATGTGCTTCGACAGGTTTGATCGATGCCTGGTCCTTTGAGCTAGTTGTTAACGTTCTGGATGCTTACTATAAATAAAAGAGTCCCTATATCTCGCCGTCAGCTCTAATTTGTCAGCCTGGTCATTTGCTAATTTCTGATGCCATGGAATCAAATAGTAACCAATGTATTAGTAGTACCACAAGAAGGAACTTGGAGCTCTTTTTCAATGAAATAAATCTGTAGGTGTCCATAAGGTGGAGTCCGAGTAATGGCAGGACTTTTCGGCCCTCAACAAGCTCCTGTCGCACCCAGACGCTCTCCCACACTTATTCCGATAGATTGCGGCCACAGAACGCTTCACCAGTATCTTCGGAAACCTCTCTCCTGGCCCTACGTAACTCTATTTCTCTCATTCTCTCTCTCTCCCCCTCTCTCCTTTTCCCTCTCTCTCTTCGTCCAACCCCATATCGCACGCACCCTAACTTACCACCCACTTCACACCAAATACACTATTCCTAATTTATTCCTCTCACAACTCGCGTCTCCCATAGACTGTTCGCCCTAAATGGATTAAAAAAAATTAAAAAATTAAAATCTCCGGGCCATGTTAAGACAATAGGCCTGGGACCATTCACAAAACAATGTTGGTGACTAAAGATTAAAGCTCTAATCACGCTGGCCCAACAAGTGCATGAGGAGAAACGGGAGCGATCAGTCCACCTGAGCTTTTTTCATGGCCTCCTCATTCCACTTCCATACCTCTTTGCGCAATTCTTCATCATTAGCCTTAGCATGTGGAAGTTTGTCTGTAAACTGCGCAAGCGGAACAAGATAGCCTCCACTTTTGTCAGCGGTGATTGTAGGACTTGTTCCAGCATAGAGCTGCGTGAGCGTCCCGTACCCTACAGGCTTAAAAACTGTCCTCTAATCGTATCGTAAAGCTATTAATTCTGGCACGGTGCTTGAAAAGACTCACGTTCAAGACCCACATGATTGGGCTAGGTATCCCAAGGTGATGGGTTAGGTTCGATTGAACGGGTCCAGGGTGAGGAGCAAAACACCAAATACCCTTTCCTGTGTATCGGCGTGCCAATTCTTGGGTCCATAAGAGGCCGCCCTGATCAAGGGGGTAGAGTGTAGTCAGAACATCTCATTGATCATCAAAGGAGTCGGCGCACGAGTTTGCTGTGTCCGTAGCATGCTGAATGACTTGATCCGGCACCGACTGTTGGGCCTGAAAGGGGAAAATTTCTTTCGGAGCCTGGCCAGCACCTGAAGAGGCGGTATTGATGATACGAACACTTCCAGGAGGCAGTGTCTCAGCAGTAGACACGAGGAGAGGAAGAAGATGGTGAGTGAACACAAATGGACCGAATACTGTGTTCAAACGGTATCAGTAATGCATAACGACAAAAGTGAACCGCAAATAACCATTGGTTCCCCATTGGAGTTCATACCCATCGGGTGATGTAGAGCCTTTGGGTACCCCCATGATGCCAGCGTTATTGAAGAGAAGGTGTAGCCTTGTCTCTTTTCTGGACAGTATGTTGAATATTAAGTAGGTTGAGTATTCCAGCTTTGTAAAAAAAATGGACGTTTTACATACGCTTTGAAGGCTTCGGCTGCTTCTTTAGCTTTCTTGGCTTCGCTGAGATCAAGTTTGAGAAATTCGACATGACCCCTCTTGGTGTCTGGATGCTTTGCGTGTATATCAGCGACGGCTGCTTGAGCTTTCTCTTCAGAACGAGCTGCGAGGTAAACTTTGGCACCATGAGAAAGCAGCACGGTTACTGTCTGCTTTCCAATCCCACTGTTACCACCTGGAACGATGGCCATTATGTCGGTTAGGAAAACAGAATACACCACGAACCTGTAACAATAGCAATCTTCCCAGTGAGGTCTGGGATGTCTGCCTCTGAGAATGGCATAGCAGTATATGAAAGTTGGGCGGTGGGTAATTGGATCAATAAAAACTATTATAATAGGTTCGGTAAATCAGGGTCCAGCTCCAGCGCCACGATTGTTTGAGGATAAACTATCCCGGCCGCCAAAGCAATTATTGATGTAAGCCAGACTAAGACTCTTATTCTACATATCTGACCAACTACTTATTGAAAGATCCCGGGTGACAGATTATGAGTATCATGTTTGATCAGTCCAGATGCGAAGCGTTGAGTTTCGGCATTGATAACAACCGTGGGCTTCAGAATTCCTTCCTTGCATTTAGAACGCAAAAAAAAACAAGGGTTTTTTTTGAACTTTTGACATCATAATAAATGAGAATATATTTTCATTAAATCCTCATTTAAAAGCGCAACGTTGCTTCAAGTTTCTTCAACTCACACCAGTAGCATTCGCGCTCGTGGGACTTCTTCATGGCTTCTTCGTGAGTATTCCGGTCGGAGACGATAATGAGTATACGTCTACGAGCACTATTCTGATACTATATTAAACTGTAGTTTCCGCTGTCAGGACTCACTATGGCGCCCGCCTAGTAATTGTCTCTTGCTCATGCGATACTAAGGGCCCTCGTATCGTCTGCCTCAACCTGCTTTCCGGGGCCGGACTATCATGTCACAGACGAACTGATGTACAACCTGTGACACTGGGGCCATATTGCTGCAACTCAACATCACCCACGAAACGGGGGTCAACCTCAATGACCTCAGAGGAGCTTTCAACTGTATAAAACAAGAGCCATGCCAGTCCAAGAGATTCCAACAATCACAACAACACAATTCATAACTTTACTAACTCCACATTCTTCGCAATCACAATGTCTAGCTCTAGTACATTCGCACGTCCCCCTCTCAGCACCACATTGATGATAGATCAAATTTATGAGTGGCACCACAAGCACTTGTCGGACTATCCTGCTCTGTATTCCCAGATGAACTCGGGAACCAGGTAGCTTCCATCTCGTTATTTATTCTCACATCTGACTTCAAACACAGGCAAAATTGACATATAAAACACTGGGAGATGGAATAAACAATGGAATCAACCTTATAAAAAGTCATATTCTAGAGACACGATGTCTCAACCAGGGTTGTTATAATCAAGATGCTATTGTAGTTGGTATATTGGCCACAACAGGTTCATATTCTTTGACTTTTACACCCAAATATAGTCAATGACTTTAGCATTAAGATGTTATTACGTATACCATGTTCCTCTTCCCCCACATACACCTCACACATCCAGAATTCTCCAGCCATCCTTTATTGCCCTTTCCCATGTCCCATTGTAATTCTGCCACTGCTGTAGCACATTTGCTTGGAGCCAAGGATGTCAAATACATATGGGTCACTGAAGGGCCCATGAAAGCTTTGATCGATGAAGCCAAGTTGATCAAAGGCGGTATGAGCGACATTGTGGTCCTGAAGATTCCTTCTTTCTCGGAACTGTATGCAGATACCTCACGCCCATGTAAGCCGTAAGTTGAAGAGTGTGGGGATGGTCACCCAGGTGTTGATTTGGACCGACCGGCTTTTATTCTTCATTCATCAGGTGATTCTACCATTTTCTCCTTGGAAAAGCAATTATTGATGCACTTTTGGCAGGATCAATGGCATTTCCCAAACCTTGCATCTGGACACATCGTTTCATCCTAGAGCTATCCAAAGTCTTTGGTAAGTACCTATAACTCAATTGGTAGTCCACATGGCTTGATTTCATGATGAAAATAGACCGGAGTAATCTCAATATCAAAGGCAATATTATGGTGGTCCATGCCTCCCCTCTTTTCTGTCAGTCATTTTTTCACTGACAAGTTTTCTTATATTTATTCCAATTAGATGCCATAGGAATATTTGCTGCTGTGTGGCCTGCAGTTGGTCTTCAAACAACCATATTACTCCCTGACATACTCACTTCCATGATCTTTAGGTTTCAGGATATATTCGGGCTGCACCTTCTCCTCGAGTTTTGCCTTCTCCTATGACTCCAGAGAGCTTCCTTCAGCAGATAGTTGAAAGCTGGGCTATGCTTTTGTTCTGTGTCCCTAGCTTCTTGGAAGTATGTCAAATATGATTTAGTGATGTATGAGTCGTGCTAACCATAAGTTAGGCTTAGGCCGCAGATTCTGATAGTGTACGGGTGATTAAGAAATTCAAAGCAATCGTGCGTATCTTTGAGTTGTTTTATTTGTGAAATTGCTCTCATAAATTACAAATAGTTCTGGGGCGGGGCACCTCTGTGGCCAGAAGCCAGTGTATTTTTGCATCAAGAAGGTGTATCTATCCAGACATTCTATGGAGCAACTGAATTTGGTGGTGCATCCCTCATTTCAGGTAAATCAATGGCCTCTGACGTGATATTCTTGGGCTCTAACTATGAAATATACTTCAGCTGAACCTTATGCCAAAGGCTACGAATGGTTCGAATTTCTGCCTAGCCTCTCACCAGAGCTCATTCCCAATTCAGAGGAAGAGGATGTGTATGAGCTTGTTATAAAGGTATAGACATAGTTTTGAAACACTGGTGATTGTCTCAAGTATGATTCTTAGGAATCCAAAATGCACTCTCTTGCCATACATAATACAGAAATCAACGGTGTACCTGCATATGCCACCAACAATCTCATAGAGCAACACAGAACTAATCCAAAACTATTCAAGATTCGAGGTCGAAAGGACAACCAGATCATGCTGAGTACAGGTGAAAAGGTGAGCTACTAAAACACGAGCATTGGAACTGTTCTCTGATATGGAGATTAGACAAACCCAGGTCTGCTTGGTAAGATCAGAGATTTCTGGCGCACAAGCAGGGTGACTAACACAATCTGTAGAAAATATCATCGTCAAGAATCCTCACGTAAAAAATGCTGTCATGTTTGGGAGAGGACGTCTTTCCAATGGAATTCTCATAGAGCCTACCTCATATGAAGAGGCTGAGAATATAGGATTAGAGAACTTCCATAATCTAATTTGGTTCGCGACCATGAGAAAATTTCAAAGGCTATCACTGATATGCCAGTCTCATGTCAGGTCTAATATCAAGGCTGCAAATGATTATGCACCTGCACATTCAAGGATTTTCAAAGAGGTGAGTTTTTTTGTGGACAGTCTCCCTCATATATGATGTTCATCATTTGAAAATTCAGACAATCCTTGTTGCCTCAGCTCTGAAACCACTCTCTTACACACCCAAGCGAAATGTCAGGAGGGGTGCCATCATCAATGATTATGCTTTGGAGATTGAGGCCAGGCCATTCAAGATTCGTTGCAGATGGATATTCCAATCCCCCCCGGGTCAAGTGAGGATAGAGGCTGGATGCTAGCAGAAAGCTTGCAGTTTGTTCGTGAAGCTGTGCATAGAGTCATGAAAGATGCGGATGACATGGGAGATGACAATGACATTTTTAAATATGGCTGCGACAGGTCAGTAGTCATCTACGCATCTCACCTTGGGTGAACGTACCAAAAAAAAACCATTATCCAGTCTCCAAGCAATGTATATTCGGAACTCAATACTCCATGTGCTACGACAAGTTGCACTCACTGCCAATGTTCTCAAAGCACCTTCCAACTTTGTATATCAACACCCAACAATCTGCGCCTTGGCAGAGTTTTCTGCTAAAATTTCACATACTACCGCTCTTTTGGACGTCAATCCTGAGGTTGAGAGGAGGGAGCATCTTCAGGACTATGTGGCATGATATATGCAAAATTGGCCTGTACACTGCCACTCAAAAAGTGACCCCACCACAGAGAGAATACTTCTCACAGGAAGTACCGGTGGTTTGGGTTCTCAGCTCTTGGCACAACTGGTCCCAATGCCTTCCGTGTCTTGCATCTATGCTTTTAACTGGCCTGGATGGAAGACATCCCATGAGAGACAGCTCGATGCATTCCTCGATAGAGGGAATGATATTGCACTCTTGAACTCTGAAAAAATAATATACGTGGAAGGTGACTCGGCGGTAGAAGGTTTCAACATCAAGCCAGAGCTGTTTGAAGAGGTGTGTGCCCAATTATTCAAGAGAAGAACGAATGCTAACAAGTTGAGTCTAATAGACACGCGACTCGGTGACAACCAACATACACAACGGTATGTGGTCTACATGTCTGAGATGTATTGATGCTTACATCACGTACAGCTTAGCGAGTAGACTTCAACATTTCCTTGGCCTCCTTTGAGCCCACTATTCGGGGTGTGCGAAATATGATCAATCTCACCCTAAAGTCACCACATGCTTCCCCTCTGTGCATCATGTTCACCAGTAGTATAGGAAATGTAAAATGTAAGTTTGATATTACATGAGATGTAATGGGGTTGCAGTGACTAATTTAATCCTGGTCAGCTTGGGCAGATATTCCACCTGTGGTTGAAAGCCCAGTCATTGATCTGTCGTTGATCAATACATCGGGCTACAGTGAATCGAAATGGGTGTCAGAGCGTATTCTTTGGACAGCTGGACAGTCAACCCCTTTGCATCCAGTTATAGTCCGCGTGGGCCAGCTATCTGGCGGTGCGAATGGCAACTGGAACACGAGGAGTGGTTCCCTGCACTGAGTCAAGTTGTTGGAGGAGCTCCTGATAATGCTGGGGTTTGTGCTGAGTTTCTCATGTATTTTAAGAGTACATGCTGATGCTTGTTATGTTTATAGCTCGTCTCATTCCTCCCCCTTCACGTGGCGGCCTCCGCGCTCATTGAGCTTCGGCACACTTCTAGCCAATTCGTTCATCTGGTCCACCCGCGACCAGTGCCTTGGACGACTGTAATTCAACACGTCGCAGATGCCTTGCACGTTCCCGTGATTCCGTACGATGAATGGTTGAGGCGCCTGGAGGCTTCGCCAAGAACGAACGACGCGCTGCACCGAAATCCAGCATTACACCTGATCGATTTTTATCGGGTTTCATCCACTCCGAAGGATGCTGCAAGGGTTGAATCGAGAGAAGCGATGGGGCTAGCGATGTACGAGACTAAGATCTCGGCGAGGGAAGCCCCTTCTCTTGCACCGGCCCATCTACCGCAACTAGGAAAAAGTGATGTCAACCAATGGATAGGATATTGGAGAAGTAAAAGTGCACTGGATGTGTAGGAGAATACCACGGGTTACAGCACTTTATGGAGTAATGAGACCGTACTGTTCAAATGAAGAGCTGGTAATGTATGTAACTTTCGTGTCTATAGCAATTAAGAATCGGCCTTAGTGTCCGCTTAGAGCGCAAGCAAGGCTTCGGTTGGCCCATATATATTGGCGTTTTTATGGTTGTCTCCTGCTGTCGGTCAACATGATCGGTGACAGCAATATATCATTTTCACCTAATATTTTGTTTCCAAATCGTGTACTTGCCGACAAGGCGACCACATCCATTGGCAAGAACACAACCACTGAATGGTAAACTGTCATTGTTCCCCCTGCAGTCTAGTAAGAATAAGTATTGTAGGATATGTCAACAGATATATAAAACCCGTGGTAGATACCCATTATACAACTTTCCGGAATTGGCGGGCCACAGGGTTACGTAGTAACCTTCAAATGCGGTTCAGATTTTGCGGCACTTATGCTTGGTCTTGTGCTCCCTCCAACCCTCCTTCAAACATTGCGCATCATAGAAGAACACGCGACCTTTGCATGCGCCTAAGTGAGTAGTGAATGCGTGCAGTCAGGATACGCCAGAAACGAGTAGAAGTCAAGGATTCCTCACCACCACATTTTTTCCAAGGTCCGGCACACCCACAATTGAAACATCTTTGCCAAGGACCTGCCTCTGCCGTCCGCGCTTCCTCTTCTAAGTCTACACCTTCGAAATAACCACCCTTCACGTCCATCTTGAGCTGCCATAGATCTGAAAAACTCCTTGAAATGTAATGGCATGAAGGAACGAATTCAGTATTGGTATAACCTCCAAAGAGGAAGGTTTTTCCCGTGGTAGGATCCGACACGAGTTGGGCCTGCGCACGGTAAGTTGGAAATCCGCGCGTCAGGACCTGCTTCCATCTCAATGTGGACGGGTCAAGGATAAATGTGTCGGCATAGTACGTGTAGCTAAAGGAGTCATTTGTCGCTGCATAAAAAGTGGGTAATGTTGGACTATATCCTCCAAACACAACCACTGTATCCAGTGTCTCGTTCTGTCGAAATTCGGGCTGAGAACCAAGGCACCAACGAGAAAGAGAGGAAAACTAGGTAGACGCCATCTCGGAACGGGGACACGGAGGATTGCCGTTGACCTTTTCTTTCTTCCATTTACCTTCGGGTATGCTCCAGGACCATATATCATCATAGCCGTAGCCGCTCATTGCACCGTGTTTCTCTTGCATTATCTGACGATTGGCTTCACCATACATTATATATATCTTGCTTCCGGCCTTGTTGGCCCAACTTGTGGGGTATCTCCTAGGTCCGGGGCATGAGTTGTCAGCTACAGGAATTGCGGATCCTGACATCCGCCGCCATGTTTTTGTTGCGATGTCGAGCACAAGGAAGAGGTTGCATCCGAGTTGAGTTCGATCGTGCGTTCCTCCGAACACGTAAAGACGCCCATCGACAATCTGCATGGCGTATTCTGATACAGGGCCAACGTAGGGCCAATCATATTGACTCGAATAAGTAGTCTTTATAAAGCCCCATTTCCTAGAAATAAGGTCGAAAAAATCAACCTTTAGCTGTCCGGTAAACAGATAGGCTTTGTCGTCGTAGACTGCCATTTTCCAGCCCATAAAGGGACCGGTAATGGACTCAGAATAGGGTAAGAGGGCAAAGGATTCCACATATCTAGCTTTTCGAGGTCCAGGGACCAAATATCTCGATAAGTATGGCCGTCTACGGATTTCTCGCCACCGGCAATATATAGATGACCTATCCCACAAAGGCCACGTCAATGGGAAGTGCCAATACAAAGAGAGTATATATCTTACCATTCCACACAAAACTCGCAGAACCCGTTCTGGTTGCCATCACCCCCGTCTGCTTGAGTGACACTTTTTGCCAGGATCCATGTACTTGCAATTTTTCGTCTTGTACACTCAATGTGGGCGCGAGTTGTGGATCTGGATGTCTCAACTGAGTGAGCTCATCCACCTTTTGTTGCTTGACGATTCCACGTAATGCTACTTCATTCACATGGGGGGGAAGACAACTCATAGTAGTTTGGCCGAGCCACCTACGGTGCACAGCTGCACTGGTGTTTCCTAACTCAAAGAAAATGTCAGAGGCTCGTGCTAACGCGGTTATGCGTTGGACGAAATGTTCTGATACTTCAACATTAAAATCAAGCCAATCTTCAAGTTGAGAGCGGCTGGTCAACGATATTTCAAACGGGGTTTTATGTAAGTAGAACTAACCAAATATAGGTTGACCAATGGTGTAGATAGCGTTCTTGTACAGTATATTAACTTCTTCAATCCAGTCGAGAGCCTTCGTTCGGAGAATCATAAATTTATAGATTAGAGGTTTTTTTGAAATAAATAAATAAAAAACACGTACTTCCTCTCTAAGCTTCTGCTGAAATAAGCATTCAGCCATAGCATTGCAGCAAGCCATCAAATCGATCCTTTCCCAATGCGTTAGCTTCATATACACCTCCGACTTGAGACCGTCAGTCAAAGGTATCTGGAAGCCTTTCCCTAAGATAACTTCCATGGCTTCTCTATATTTCGAGTACGCCTCCTGATATTTACTCGTGTCAACAAGAATATCACCTTTGTGTTTGATGAGATTGCATCGAATAATACGCGTCTCCTCTGTGTCTTGCTTCGCTTCAGCTAGGAACGCGTCGCCTTTGGACGAGTCGCTCTGAAACTCTTTGATTTTTCGTGTCCCTGGCCTGTTTTCCGAGGCTGTCATCGAAGAGTCGTTGGAGCCAAAACGGACGCCAGTGCCAGTGGCGTTCCCGTAGACGGGGACGTCACCCCATACATTGCGAATGGCAGCCGCGATATCTGTCTGCACCTGATTCATAGCACTTCAACGCTCTGAGGTCTAGAAGTAATACTTAAGTATGTGGTGAAAAAAATTTATCTACTCAAAGGAGACTAAAATATTCAAATACCGCTGTGTGTACATTAATGATCGATTCAGATCTCGGAGATTTGGCCTTTGTTGAACTTATAATAAGGACTATGCAAGTACCTGATTTGTTTTCACAATAAGTTCAGTGACAGGAAGTGAAACAAAATAAAAGGGAGGAAAGGGTGCTGCAGTGAAAACATAAAAGGATTCTGAATCATTGGTGACTTTTTGTTCAACTTGAAGGCTAGAAAAGTGGCGGCCGCCAGAAAGAGGGGATCCGATGGCAAGGAACTAGGTTATTCTCCATCCGTTCAATAATACCCCTGCATTCTCGAAATGAGGAGCCTTTGTCCGTTGGAGCGGTTTCTAAATTCTAGGGTTTAGAGACTCTGAGGAAGACGTTGTAAGGCCGACAGTCACACGCATCACACCTAGCCCAAACAGTACACTATGTCAGATTTATGTAAACTAGTACTGGTACTAGTATATTCGTAAAATACACATCTACAGAGTACCATGACTCCAGAAAAGGAACAAAAAAAAATGAGAAGGAGCGGACCCACTGGCAGGACGAACATCACATGAACCCAAAAATTGAAATCCACTCATTAATAAAACCTCAACGCCGGCTCGAGTCCAGCCTCAAAGCCACCTATCCGCGGAGGTTCCACTAGCGGTACCGACTCCGACACCTTTTACAAGCATCTCTCTCGCCGCCGTACTCTTCGCTACATCCATAAAGCTCGCCCGACTCTCCACATCAGACCTCATAACATCTAATTCATCACTGTCTCTCTCGTCCCTCCCTTCTTCTCGCTCCAGATCTTTCGAATAACTGCTCCGCACGCTGCGCGGCACGTCCATATACCGCTTCGGAGGTTCGAGGAAGCGTATTTGTGTATAGGGTGGCAAGGGGCGTGTCCGGGGAAGACTGGTGAATATGGGTTTGGTGGGAAAGGGTGCTTGGCGGCCCCGTATGAGGGGTGGAGTGACTGGAGAGGGGTCTGTGGAGGGAGTGGTGGTACTGGGTGGAGAGGTTGTAGGGATGGCAGAGGAACGTGGCGTGATTGCATAGTACTTCAAAACACCCGGAGGAAGAGATGCCGCGAATGCGGATGCGTCGTTGGCTTTCTCTGAGGTCGGAGACGTGACAACGAACGCCGGGGAAGGTTGGAGGTCGCTGTGGCCGGTTTCACCGTCTGCGCCCGTCGGAGACTTCGCCTGGGTCCGTACTGACTCAGAGGTGTTGATAGGCATATCAGTGATCAACTTTGCTAGCATCGCCAGCTTCATCTTGTTATCCGCTCCCACTGACTGATTACCCACAGACCCATGATTGCTGATCCCAAGCCGTTTCGCCGCGTTCAGGTCCGGCATATGCGTGAACGACGAGGCGGATGACGCAGGCGAGGGTTCTACCGAGGCTGCATCGGCGGAAAGATACGGCGGGGTTGTTTGTTTCGACCTCGAAGCCGGAGTTGGGCTCGGAGTGTCTGCGCGAGCGTCTACCGTGGCGAACCGCTCGTGGATCGGCAGAGGAAGGGGAAGCGGTGGTGGACGGCGCGGAACAGGTGGAACGGGTTCCCGCAGATCCGACGTTGACCATTTTGGCAGGAGACGTGATGTCATACTACGCTTCCTTGTCGGAGAGTCTTTGTCCTTGTCCTTATCCGCGACCTTGTCTTTCTTCTGCTTCTTCTCCCGTATCCGTCGGCCCGTGCCCTCCGAAGCATACCCCGCATCATCATCATCGCCCGCACGCCTCGTCCCCACGCGCCCCTTCTCTTTCTTCGTCCTCATCTCCTGGGGCGTTGACTGCTCAAAGAAGCTCGGCCGATCGGGATCCTTAAAGTCCCAATCCTTCGTACGCCCGGGGCCCATTTTGCGTAGTTTCGCAGACGAAGATCGTGTAAGACTGGATGTTGTACTGATAGGTGTAGTTGCGCGTGGGGGTGTAACGAGGACGGGAGCACTCGGTGGGGGGATGGGGGGGACTGGATCATCCAGCCCAGAAAGCAGATAACGGGGCGCTGAAATGGGTGGGAACTTTGTTTGTTTTGCTGGCACTGTCTGCGGCACCGTTGGGGACCGCTTTCGCGGCGTGAATCGGAAACCTTTCCCTTGCCTTTTCGCAGGGGAGATGTGGTCATCTGTGGGGGTTATAAGGGGTCCTTGGTGGCGAGAGAAGTTGACGTCCTTCTGGAATGTGGACGGGTTAGTTGACAGTAATGAAGAAGGGGAGTGACGCACGACGACGATGAATGGAGAGTCTAGGTAGTATGCCTTCTCGAGGGGGGTCTTGGGGGTAGGCGCAAGGCGAGTAGGGTGTGATATATGAGGGCGCGTGCCCGAGTTGGACCGGGAGACACTGGCGGAAGTAGCCGGAGTCGAATATGGATGTGTATGTCCATCTTGAGGCCAAAAAGCAAGAGATTGAGAGTCTTCAGACGAAGCTGAGGACATGAGGTCGGGTGTTCGCATCTAGTGGTCCGGTTGTCAGGAAGGAGATGGTGGGACGCGGGGGGCAGTGGCAACCTACCTGATCGATATTATCCTCGTCCTCTTCTGCTACAGTGTTGTCGAACATCCACCCCGTGACTTCAGGGCCAAGGGTCATGGCGGTTTCGACGACCGAGGCGCGGAGGACTTGGGACTCGCGGTCCTCGTCTGCCGCGTAGGGGAGCGTAGGCATAGTTGTGCAAGTGAAGTTTTACAGTGGGAGAAAGAGAAAAAGCGGGACTCCGAGGGCTAATAGAGCGTTAGAGTAACAGCTCCAGGCGTCAATGTGCTCTAGGCGCTTGAAATACAGAGGAAAATGACAAGGTTAAGAAATTAAGCGAATGGATGTGCTGGAAAGAAAAAAGCTGGTATCAGTCTCGATGATACGGGCAGCGCCGATGGTTGAACGTACCCAACTACAAGTGTTGACTCTTTCAGTCGAAGTGGATGGATGGGATTGGAATTGAGCGAAGATAGACGAAAGTGTTGTAAGGAGTGATTTCTGAGGTGTCAGTTGGAGTCAGCTGAAACATCCTATACGGCTATTCGAACGGCCGTTGAATACATACCCAATAAAGCAAGATTCCAAGTGTTCCGTAGATGTACAAAGGGACCAATCACACTGAAATATCTCAACGTTGAAAGGTCAGAATCTTTATTAGGCCAAAGTAGTGTCTAGCTTCCCGGATCTGACTTACCTTTTTTGTCACGTTGTACACTGGCAGGCTGCAGTCCCGATAGATTTCTAAGAAGCCGCCCCAAACGTAGTCGATGCAGGTTTTTTGAAAGGAGCTTGTCTTTCAAAGATATAGTCTACGTCT
Organism: Ramaria rubella; assembly: GCA_015039355.1. Taxonomy (NCBI): domain Eukaryota; kingdom Fungi; phylum Basidiomycota; class Agaricomycetes; order Gomphales; family Gomphaceae; genus Ramaria; species Ramaria rubella. Next base: position 57,540 of record MU134425.1, on the reverse strand, counting down.
CGACTGTCGACTTGAGAAGGTTTCACCTATTTGCAAGCTTACTATGCGCACTGGTCTGAATATAAAAACAAACATCAGTATTGCAATCGTAAATTCGACAAGCCGAGGAATCAACGGCTTTCCCAAGTGACTTACTGTCTGCGTGCGAGGGAAAAGCTTAAGATTGCTGCCAAAGTTCTGGTGTAAGGAGATACACGACTATTGAAGTTGAATTCGCAAAGACGACCAGCGCGGAAAGCACAGAAAGTCTGAGCAAGATGAACTTGGGGAACCCTCTGGTGGTCGCCGAGGAAGAACTGGGCAGAGCTGGCCTGCCAAGAGACGCGCTACATGTCTCCCTCCATGCAGTGTAAGCGTGGGTGTTACGCTCCGTGACCGCATCGCGACTCGGAGGCGCCCTTGTTGCCGTGGCGATTGCGCCACATTGACGTATGTCTAAATTCTAACCTTCAAAGACAAGAACCACAAACCACTGCCTCGTTGTTTCACCGTGCATGGTTATCATCCAAATATGTGCGGCAGCTTAGAGAACAGGCAGCTGCGCAAGCAGCGTTGGTCTTTGCGTTGTTATGATACTGTCATTGAGACTAATTACGCATATATTCTAGACTGATCGGATTAGCATGTCTTCGGTCTCGGACACATCCCCAATGGCATGTTTCTATTTCTTCTCACCCACGTGCGTAATAATTTCTTCTGGTGTTTGGTGGTGAGCATTGAAAATAGGTCAAGTACCAGACAGAACAAGGAAATCGTACATACACCGTGTTGCATTTTCCCTTTGACGAAACCTTCTGCTAGGCCCACGTCAGTTTGGAACAACTGTCCCATGTTTCATGTGCCTGTTGATTCGCGAAACACCCGAGATATTTTCGGCCTGAAAGGCAAGTGACGTAGTGCTCGCTGCGCTTCACACGCTTGCGGGCTTCGGAGCAACTCACGCGTGCGCAGGCTTGGTACCTCCACGATGACTTCTCATACGCCGCATTTTTACAACGTTGAGCAACCACCTCAGTTTCAGGACGAACTGGGATCTGAGCAAGATGTCAGTCAATGCAAGAGTGGTAAATAAAATATCTGCGTCCAAGCCCTCGGCTGGAAAGACACCCCGATAAATTTATTGTGATAAGATCATCGAAGGTGTGTAAATATAGTTGGGCCACTAAAATTGCTCACTTGATATTATTTTTCAGCGTGCAGGGTGGTTCAAATGAGTATCAAATGAACTTGAGTAGTCGACGTCGCTTGAGTACTCATTTGAGAGTTGTCGACGGTCGCTGCTGCGAGAGCTACAGCTCTGTTGGATTGACAGCAAGGCGTCAGCGCTCCTGGTTTTCTAATAGTTTCTAATTCGTCCAATCGGAGAGGTCCATCTGCCTCTCCGGTCGCTATCATATCGGACGGCACTAAAAATAGATATCAAGCATGGAGACCCAATAGTGTTTCTCTCCATCTATGCTAAACCGCGAGGGTAAATAATTGTGCAGTATCATTTTGATTTTGGGTAGCATCCGGTTTGCCTCAACACGCTACCACCAACGTATCATGGGACGTATTTTATTTTGTAAGACCCTCACTACTGTGACACAAACGAGTTAGCGGTTGGAGACTTGCATATATTTCTCCAGCATCCGAATCCATCTTCTGCTGCAGGGCTGGGACGTTCCACCCTAGAGCGAGGAATTTGCAGGGCGCGAAGAAGGAATCGCTGCGCCAGCACAAGTTTTGGAGTCTGAAGACGGTGCTGTGTGCTGTGTAGGCGACGGTGCTGTCGTATAGTGCAGGCGGTGTCTTAGTGTGTTATCGGAGGCGGCATAGGATCATCCTGCCGTACGGTGTAGTAGTTCCGTGGCAGTAGGTGCCTGCGATATGACCTAGGACTCGTTGTGCAGAAGGTGAACCGCGTAGTATGAGGGGATTAAGCCCCAATCACAAGCGAGTACGGGGGACCGCCTCTGATGCAGGGGGGTATCCTGAGGCGGGAAATTGGAATTCTCGTCGACCGCTGGGGTCTTCCAGCACTGAGTGCAGTGCATGGACGATACATGAAGGAGAACGCCCTATGAGAGCGATAACACCGCCTGCTGGAGCCGCCCAGTATTTTCCACCAGAGGAAGTAGGGATGGACGTGGCGGTCGGTCCGCTGGATAACGAGTCGGGCGATCGTCTAGAAAAACGGTGGCAGGGATGTTGAGGGGATCAACACAGGAGCAGGGTGACCTATGGTTTAATGTGTTTCTTCTCGACACAAGCTACGGCTTACGAATACCGCTTACCTCCGAGTCATACTTACTTAAACGTCTAGATGTGCTCATGCTGGATAGTTACCTCGGGAAGGTAGAACGAAATTCCCCAACGCTACCTGCGCGTAGAACAGTTGGTGATATATGCTGACCAACTTTCCAGAGATACGTTATCAGCATCAAGAAGGACGCGGATCGTGTGTAATTGTAAACACTCACACGTCGACCTCCGCGCCTTGACAGTCACCTCGGGATGAAACCACGTACTCAGGCTAGAGCTCCGACACACAAATAACAATAACACCACTGCCACCGTGATTTGGGCCTTCGCTTCGTGCCGTGTTTCCAGCCGTGCAACGAGCACCTCGAGAGCGTATATATGCTCGAAGCAGACGGGAGAGAGTACATACGGGGGCTGAGAGTACTTGAAGAGGTGTCGGAGTGGAGATGGTGCGCTAAATAAGTCATGAAATTTGCTGTGGAACTGGAGTTGGAGGTAATAGACTAATAGGTGAGTTATGGGCAGGATGCGTTGTAGGATGTTGGAATTGCACAACCGGGGACGCCTTATCCTTCAAAGCCTCAAGGCCTCAGGAATCAAGATCAGTGTAGCGACAGTTAGGTAATCTGCGACTGTGGACCACACTGTACCATTCAAACTCTGGCCACGCCTCACCACGATCAGCCATGGTCAGTTCAACAATACGCACGATCGTAGACGATACTATGGGTATGCTGATGTTTACATTTTCTTCATTTAGTCGGCACTATTCCATTTCCAGTCACTCTTGCTGGTACTGCTGCTCTTGATTTGCACATGTACCTACGTCCGTTCCATCGCCCCCCGTATAGTGGATCGAAATAAAGAAGGGTGCGTTCGGTATTCTGTATTATACGACAGACATAGCTCACGTCCACGATGTAACCAAACTTAGTTTTCTAGGAATATTCTTCATGTCCGCACGAATTGGTCCGTCCTACAGTTAACCCCATTTCTAACCGGCAAATTTATGATTTCATGTGCAGGAGAAAGATTGTCACCATATGTTGCGCTATCATGTATAGCTATGGCCGTTACAATTCTTGTGCAATAGACAGTTTCGGTTCAACCCTAATACCCAATCACTGGAAGAAACATGAGCTGTGAAGGACTCGGATCATATCTCTTCCTTGTGTCTCTGCTAAAGCGCCATATAATGTTGGAGGGCGGCATGCCACAGGAGAAGAGGGGACCTAAAGGGTAATGCTGTATGTCGCACATAATATGAAAGTCACTATGCCTCATTGACACCCTGACCATTTTGTTAGTGCGAAGCCAGTACCCGAATATCCATAACAAATGAGGAAGAACACATTTGATCTTTTATTAAACTAATGTGTAGAATGAGCAAAATGATTACTGTGTTATGTTTCTTTCCGACATCCGTGCTTGGTTTTATGCTCTTTCCATCCATCTTTCAAACATTGCGGCTCACAAAAGAAGACGCGGCCATTACAGGTCCCTATTATAAAATCAGACGCTGTCAAGCTAATAAGGGGAAGAAGAGGATGGCCCTTACCACCACATTTTTTCCAGGGCCCTGTACTCCCGCAATAAAAACACCTCTGCCAAGGTCCCGCCCTTGCTGTCCGCGCCTCTTCTGCCAAATCTACATCCTCAAAGAATCCGCCTTCCATGTCCAATTTCAATTGCCAAACATCCGCGAAGCTCCTAGACGAATTAGTCGCACGTGATGGTACGAACTCGGTATTGGTGTATCCCCCAAACAGGAAGACCTTGCCATTAGCGGGATTAGTTACTAGTTGGGCTTGCGCGCGGTAGGTCGGGAACCCTCGTGTCAGGACTTGCTTCCATTTTGACGTGCGTGGGTCGAAGACAAATGTATCCGCGTAATATGTATAACCAAAAAAATCCTGTGTCGCTTTGAAGAGCGATGGGAGGGATGGGCTGTACCCCCCAAACGCTATTGTTTTATCAAGGTTTGAGTTCTGTGGTTGTGTTAATTTACTGTCCAGTTTTGGCGAAGGACGACACTAACATAGACCGTCCCCATTTCAGCCCGTGCGCAAGGCGGGTTCCCCCTTATTTTTTCCTTGGTCCATCTCTCCCCAGGTATACTCCATGTCCATAGATCATCATATCCATATCCAAAACTTGCCCCATGTTCTTGATTCCTGAGCTTCGCTCCTTGTCGGTCAGCTTCGCCATACATCAGGTATATTTTGTCCTTGGTCGCGTTAGTCCAGCTGGTAGTGCATCTTCGCGGACCAGGACAAGAGTCATCTGCTTGCGGCTGTACCGTTCCAGATAGGTGGGTCCATTGACGTGTGGAAATGTTGAGCTTTATAAATAAATTGTTTCCGAGAGGAAGCGTCTTCTGTGAGCCACCGAAAACATACATATGCCCATCCACCATTTGCATAGTGTAGTCACAAAGTGATTTAGGACCGTAAGGCCACTCTCCAGGTCCTGTGTAGGTTGTCTGAATGAATCCCCAGGTCCGCGTGATAAGATCAAAGAAATCAACTTGGAGACAGCCATTGAAGAGATAGGCTTTATCACCATGGACTGCCATAGTCCAACCAACAAACTTTCCTGTTATATCTTCTGAGATGGGATAACTGGGTAAAGGACGCCAACTGTCGAGATTTTCAAGATCAAGTGACCAGAAATCGCGGTACTGGGGGCCATGGATATTCTTCTCTCCTCCAGCAATATATAGGTGGCCTGGGGAATATGTCATTGACAACAAAAGAATCAAAACTGCTCAAATTACCCTCCCACACGAAATAAGAAAATCCCGAGCGAGAGGTCATCCCACCCGGTTTTCGTAACGACAGCTTCTTCCAGGAGCCTCGCACCTGAAGATCGGGATTCTTCAACTCCCAGTTGGGCACAAGCGTAGGATCTGGATGTCTAAGTCGTGTCACTTGATCAATTTTTTCGCGCGGCATGATCCAAGACAGTGACTGGATTTTGACTTGTGCGGGTATGTCTGGAGCGCTGAAGGTTGTCTGGCATAGCCACCTGCGATCTACGGCGAGGCTTGTATTTCCGAGCTCATAGAAAATATCTGAAGCAAACGCCAAAGCGGTGAGCCGTTGCCGAAAGTGATCGAGTATAGTGATGTGTTGGTCCCACCAACCTAAAAGTAGACAAATAAATTTCAGTGATATGACAATCCCCAAGGAGGGATATCACTCAACCGAAGAGTGCTCTACCCGTCCCATAAAGGCTATTCTTATAGAGAACACTGACTTCTTCGAACCATTCGAGGGCCTTTGAGAATTTGAGTCTTCGGAGTATTTTGGACTAGGACAACCCATACCTCTTCTTGATTTCGCTGCTTCACCATACAATCCCCCATAGCATTGCAACAGGCCATCAAGTCGATTCTCTCCCAAGGAGTCAATTGAACATAACTTTGGGCTCTCAAACCACCGACCAATGGGACTTTAAAGTCTTTTCCTACAATGGCAGCAATAGCTTCCAAGTACATTGAACCCGCCTCTAGATACTGCCCCACTTTCACAAGAGCATCTCCTTGATGTTTGAAGAGGTTACATCGAACTATTCGTGATTCCTGTGTGCCCAAGAAGGGGGTCTCAAGCTCCAAAAATGCCTGAAGGTGCGCTGGGTTGCTCTGGAGTTCTCTGATCAGCTCTGTACCAGGTCGCACTGCGGAGCCATCATGAGGAAAAAATGCGGGAAGAGATAGGATATGCTGGTGGGTAGGTATGTCGCCTAGAATAGATCTAGTTGCACTGTCTCTATCCCCTCGATTCATTGCAGAGGCGACGGCCGTCGGCGTGGCACCGTCACATTACAAACGTTTCGATTACGTAAGGCGGACCGCGAATTTTGCCTCCGGAAATTGAGAGCAACCCAGCCACAGGAGGTTGCCTCACACAAGGCGTTTGCTGAATTTCAGTTCGCTAGTAGGCCCGGGTTTCTACGCGAAGTTCTTATCCGAGCCTCTCTTCCACTATATAAGGGGCCTTCAAGGATGCCGACACCTGGACATACCGCTTCGCTCCCCCCTTCACCATTATTACTGATCACACAATTACAGTTTGATCTATTCCATGTCGTTTTCTACTCAGCTCCAGCGCGCACTCGATTTCCTTGCTTTCATCGACACCCGCGATTATCAAGGAATTGCGAATGCCACGTCTGAGAATTTCACACATGTAATCCTCCCAGAGAGTCTGGGGGGGCTTGGAAACCCTTCAAGGAATAAGCAGGAATTTATTGATATGATAAAAGGGCTCGATGGAATTGTCGGGCGTATCGGTGTAGGTTAAAAAACATTCACAACAGTAAATATATGTGCTTACCCTGATTTCCTTAATCATAAAGTTTCAGCAACCGAAAGAGGTCGTCGAAAGTGGGAACTTTTTAGTTCTTCACGTACTGTTATGTTCACTCTTGGTCTCTCAACCATTACTTACATTTGAACATAGCTTTCAACCAGCGGGGAGTTGTTGCTTACCGGAAAACCTTACACCAACGAATTCATGTTCATCATACAATTCGAGAACGATAAGATCCTCAGTATAAAGGAATTTGTTGATTCCAAGTATGTGGTGGATACATTCGGGGGACTACATAGTGGACAATAAGCAGATTAGCTACCTTATTTCATTTATGCGATAACAAGAAACAATCACCTTACAACCAATTGACGTTGCAGTGCGCGGGGATGACTGGGACTGCACTTTGGACGGAAATTTCGTTGCGGGTTATTTGGCGTGAATGCCAAGTATCTTGTAAATAAGACCTAAGTATTAATTGCAAATATTTAACATGATATCCACGGATATCCTGTCGTACTAGCTTAGTAATAACTTAGTAGGAATGAACAAGAAACTGCCTGGAACACTCACCAATAAGTCCTATCTGCTCATCGACATCTACCGCTTGATACGTGTGTCAACAACCAATGGGACGGCTCCAGCTGTCATGAAAAGGATCTGTGAAAATGAGAGAAAAGGAAGAAAGGCAGGGTTGGACGTTCTTGATGATGGATGGGAATCTCAGGGTCGCTTACATAATATGCATTATATAATCATGTGACGTGTAACACAGATGGCCACTGTCACTACGTAAGACGTCATCTAAAGATCCTAAAGGATGGTATTTGAAAATGATGGAGAGGACATAGGTCTAGAAGGTCTTTTCCCTGTATGTGTATACGAATTATTCGCGCTGTTTTAATCTTTGGATATGCAGCGACCCCCCAGTCCTCCACCACCAGAGCCCACTTACGCGTGGCACACGCGGCCATTGCACGAACACCGCCACCAGCCAAATAGCGAAAAGCTCTCTATCCGGCTAGTAGGATCTCATCCTCTTTGGGGACATTACTTGTACGCTCTCTTCTATGGTCAATTTATATACACTTCGATACCTCCCCAAGGTGGAACGCAGCACGCTGCTTCGCATCGTATCTCGACACAAATGCAGATGAGCTATGTCTTGATAAGAAAGTGCTTGAACTTGGAGCTGGAGGCGGTCTACCGGGCCTTGTGGCTGCGCTAAATGGGGCAAAAAGAGTGTGTCTAAACCCTAGTACCGATGAAATCACCGATACCATACATAAAGCAGGTAATACTGACGGACTATCCAGATGAGGACCTTCTCCATAACCTACGAATCAATGTCAATGATAATATTCCGATCACAATTCGTGACTCAGTGCATGTCCAGGTAAGCTTCGATCGTAATACGTCGGCTTGCATTTTTAGTTCAGGATGTCACGGTATCCACAGGGGCATATCTGGGGACGTTCGGTCAATGAACTACTCTCAGTGAACGGTAGCCCTCAAGAAAAATTTGATCTTATCCTGATGAGCGATCTGATATTCAATCACTCACAAGTCTGTTCTTCCTTGCTACAATATTTTCACGTTGAGTGATGATTTTCTTCAAGCATGATGCACTTCTTCAGACCACAGAGTCTAGTCTCGCAGAGATAGACACCTCAGATCCTTCTCCACCTTCGAAGACTCCCTGCGTGCTTGTTTTCTTCACCCATCACCGGCCGCACCTTGCTGAGCGCGACCTACTTTTTTTTGTCAAAGCAAAGGACAGGGGGTGGATATGTGAGAAAATAGTTACATCACAGTTCCCGGTGAGTAGCACCATGCTTAGTTTGGTAGGTTTGCGATGACAACGTGTGAACAGCCCATGTTCCCAGATGACTCAGGGGATGAGAGGATTCGCTCTACTGTCCATGGATGGCGTTTGACAAGAAGTACTTAAATAATGCAGCCTAAGCTATCATGCTTGGTGCATTGCAGAAAAGACGTTGCGAATTTACTTGCAGTCAAGAGGCGTAATTTGTCGTCTCGTATACAGCCACGCAGTGAAGAGAGGTCGCACAAATTACTCTGTCTTCATAGGTTAGGTTGGATTTCAAGCGATCATACCATTACTTCGCTGCACTGCTCCTATGATAGTTGAACGTCTGCTTCCTACTATACTCAACCACTCAGGGGAAACCGGTTAAAATTCTCGACTGCCGAGAACACTCAGAGAACCTGTGGAGTGGCCCAACACTATGTTATAGGTGATCACAATGACAGAAAAGCAAAACAGAACAAAAAGTTCTCCTGTGTTAATGAGTTTTCTGAGGGATCTCGGCATTCTTGAGAATCAAGCCGATTTGCTCGAACTAGTTCGCTTTAGCAAATAGCTACGTTGACTCCACCATATGTACTATTTCAGCTAGCGCTAGAATAGCATCGACTAGTTGCCATAGCAGAGCTAGCCCGTGGTTCATTTTCCTGATGCTGTGACTTCTATGCACTTAGAACACAGCCAGAACACAGCAACATGTCCTCGTTAGATCTTATGTAACGCCGGGCCGGATTGCCAGTGTTAAAGCTGAGCCACATTGCACCAGCCCGCAAAGATCAGGTACTATTTAAAGTATCTTCGTTCTGAGGCTACGCTATCCACGAGGCTGTACCAGCGAACGAACACTCAACCCAGACCAGCGCTGTGTTCGCTGTGTCCATACGGCCAGTGAGGTATGCCCTTGTCCAAAGCCTCACACTGCCTCAATCTCATAAAAGTTATATCTTCAGTGCGCGTCGATACTCCCAGCACATAATCAGCATGCCATCGCTGACCCGTTCGCTTTACCAAAACTGCGATGATAAGTACGTTCGAGGACAGAACCCAAGTCTTACTCCAGTCAAATGACGTTTCGCGTTTACTTCATCAGGTTATCTACTGCAGATTGCAGGACGCTTAGCATTACCAAAATCGTAATCGGGGTCATTACAAGTAGGATATTTCGTCTCATGATTCGTGGGCGTCGCTTTAACCCACGGCTTTATAGTCATATCTTTTATCATCATTGGCATCCGATATAATTCCTCTCTTCGCGCGGGTATCCACAGGTATATTGAAATATGCCACGGATACTGCTCCAAAGTGGGATCCTCGCTTAAGTCAACACACTTGCCAAACCTTGCGAGAACGTCGAAAGCCTCCAATCATCCTATAAGCACGGACCATCTTAGGCCTATCGATTCTATAACAGCCGACCTCGAACGTGATGTTTGGCAGGATACAATTGATTTCCGGATGTATCCTGCAGAAAGCCCGAGGGTATCGCAAGCACCGCAGCCTCTGCCTTCCGTATACATCGCACCTGGGAGGGCTACGCACGACGAGCTTGCCCCAAGCGATTATGCAGTGAGTCATCAACAGCTTAGAACTTGGTGTGATATCGAGCTAATTTCCTGACGACATCCAGCCGCCACCACCGTACTCATACGTTCCACCATACTCTAGAGTGCCACCGCTTCGCGGAAATAGTGGTCGTAGTAGAGCCTGAAGGGTGATGCTGCCGCATCCATTTATTTTACTCTTCTTGGACAAGGGCGAGCTTCTCGAGGGATGAGTATCATACTGTAGCCTTTACACTTCATTGTATTTTTGTTGTATTAATCCTACCAAACAGTTTTTATCAGTAGCCTGGCACTGATATCTACAAATCAAACTCATTGATGAGACGTGTACCCTGAATATCGGAGTGTCATATATTTGTATACTCAAGCTCTGATGCATTTTTCCTGTTATTTCATGCATCGTTTCGGGGATAACCCCAGTATATGAATTGAGCCTTCCACTGTGCCTATCATATTCACCACGTGCACGGCGGGCTTCCCGTCATTGTGGAATCCCAAGTCCGAATAAATTGTTCAAACGGTCGACTTACATGTAATCGAATATCGCAACTTTCCGTTTTAATGTGCTGGGATTTCTATAAACTTCTTCAACGTATTGGGTACTCCACCTTCTGAAAGACATTAATCGATGGGAGGCTCTCGAGCTCTTCGGATCCAGCGCCATCGCTCGTAATACAGGAGTGTACATTGAACGTTCGTTGCCTCCTCTCTACCACGGACGTGTACTACCTGGAAAGCTTCATCGACTGGCTGTCATTCAGTGACTCTCGCACAATCGATGTCTCCCTTCTCAAGGTCTGAACCGATGCCTAGATGTGGTGGCGGGTAAGTTCCTGTATAGACAGGTTAACTGGGTTGCGCTAGATGACTTACGTATTCGTTTCCCCCTTGACCAGGAAAATAAACGAAGGATGCGTCGTCTCGTACCTGCTATGCGGCTCAGTCATAGGCATGCAACTTCAACATGATGGCCGGATGCTGATTGTCTGATCTTCTCACTCATGCGACTTCACAGTTGGCTTCGTGCTTTTCGTGCGGATGTTCGCGCGAAAACACTGTCAAATACACCCTCGTAATATGTCCAGCCCCAGAGACGTAGGGGAATTACAGTTGCCAGTGGGATCAACTCACAGTCTCCAGTCCATCACTAGATGCATCAAATGGCTAGGATCCATAATTGGTCCAAGGCGTCCTGCAAGAGCATTGGGATTGGTTTATCGAGAGCACAGCTTCAACTCGGAAATCGGGATATGCGGTGATACCGTTAATTCTCTTCCATTCCCCGTAGAAAGGATCCGGATGTCAGAAGCACTAGAGCCACAACACTTGCTTCCGGTGTATACCGCTCCCGGAAGACCCACCGACAACGACCTCATATTCTGCGGTGATGCGGTGAGTTGGTGTAGATGACGTTGCAGTGTATTGTGATCCGAGCGAGGGTCTGACGGCGACGTTTCCAGCCCCCACCGTACTCATGTGCGCCTCCATGTCACGGGTGTGTCGAGCCTAATCGTTCGCGTGGTGGACTAACAGCAGCGTCCATACCCCCTTAATGGGCGTCGTACCGTGGTTCGCCGCATGTGCGTTTGTTGGTTGAATTTATTCGCATCCACATGATTGTCCCATACCTTTGTATTATCATCTCAGTTCCGGGCTGCAATCTGCAAAATTATTGGTAGATTCTTCGGGGTTTGTGAGCCTCAGCGGGATCAGTAAAACACCTCCCGTCCCATCAATGGAATTAAATGCAAGATAAGATACTTACGCTAATCAATATACAGGTTTTGAGACCAAGTGGCAACAATTTTCTTTCTCAGAGTTGCGTCGGCCTCGGCCTTGGCGAGAAGTATTAGTGACGTAAACGTTGTCTTTCCTACCATAGTCATTAACTGATACAAATTAATCCCATTACATGGTCAGTGATCATATCTCGATATAATACATTCGAGGCTGTCCATAACAGAGCGTTCATTCTTTGCCCATTGGCGGGGGACCGGGTGGTGGTGCATAGGATGGATACTGCGGAGGGGTACCAGGCTGCGTGTACATAGAAGGGCATGGTGGTAAGATCACATCGAGAAATTTGCAAAGAACGGTACGTACATGAGAGTAGGACTGAGTATACCCATTGTACTGATTGTACTGCGTAGGGTGCGTCTGAGGTGGATATTGCGGCACCTGACCTGCGTCGGTCGGATTATAGCTGTTTTGGTTGTAGCTATAGCCGGGAGCTGGGTACGGTGGCGCAGCGTTGGGCTGTGTGATGTAGGCTTGATTGGCACGCATTATCCGCCTTCGGCGCGATATTCCCAATGCGAGAAGAATGAGCATTACAAGAGCAAATATGCCCAAGCCTATGCCGATCCTAGCTCCCGTCGACAGTCCGTTGCATATTTCTCGTCCGCGACTTGAATAACAGTCAATAGACTGCTGGCACGTCGGCACTGGATTCACTCACTCATCAAAGAAACAATCTGCTTTCGTTACCGGAAGTGCAGATAGTAATAGCAATGCAGCTAATGTTCGCTGTGATGTGGGTCGTGTGTAAGTCATGGTCGTGAGTGTGAAACAACAAAGCTGCGGACAAGAGGTTTATATGGTTTGAGCGCTTGGGGCTGTGCAGCCTGTGTCAGTGTGACCGTAGTCGGTCACGATAATGACATGATTAATCACGTGCCTTGCCGGTTTCGCTTCGAAAAATTAAATCCCCGCCGTCCTTGTACTTGTACTTGCTCCTCTCTCAAAAAGATTTTAGTACGACGTTAGAAATTGTTCAGGTAAACTCTACTTATCTCAGATACAGTACGCAATACGAGCGACTAGTTCGTCCGCGTGAATCGCGATCACTCGAGATCTAAATACACTGTACAGCCCTGCTATGATTCAGCGCATCCGTTTCTCACTGGCAGCATAGGTTTGCACTTCCCTCCGAGATAGGTGAGCAACATGTCCTACATTGGGGAATACAGATCATACCATACAGAATGTTCCACCTTCCGCTATTTTGACGCATGCGACATTTCTATGGAATTACCTCATAAATGTATCTTTTTTCCAACCTACATCAAATCTATGAGATGTGACGGTGGCGTCAATTTCATCATCATGGCCTTTGCACATATGTGTATGGTATTCGATCACGACTCAAGCTGGTATTCCACATGTGAGGGAAAAGGCAAGAAGTTAGACGATAGAAGGTCACTAGTAAATGAAACACCACATCCATTATTGCTCTATGTGCGCGATAGTTTTTGCAAGTTAGGTTCGCGATCACATTTTCAGTGTTTCCTAGCTCTATTAACCCCTCATTCTGATTATCATCTACATAGCCTTACTCTCAAACGTATAACCATATTTTCGGTCTGGGACATTACATAATTTATAATGAGTACAAGACATGGGCTTCTCATTGATTGGTAAATAGAATTACTTGGGTAGGAGTGTGTATCCATGCAAGTAAGTCTTCCTATTCTATGATTTGTGCACGACAACTTTCATTGTTATTTTCTGTGGCGCTTCTGTGGCAGTCAGATGGCCTCAGCATATTCTTTGCAGATATTCAGTATCGTTGATGGTTTTGTAAATATGTTATCGTTGTACACACACACTGTCTAGTGTTGATCAATGACCGAGGTGATCCATTCGTAATTATTGATCTCTAATACAACAGATGAGAGATGACTCTATTGACTTCTTTCTTTTCTCCCTTCCCATAGCTTACATCTAGACTTGGAGCTTTTTCACGCTCCTTTTACGTTGCCCGCCTTCTGGGCATCCTCTATGTCCTGCGCATCTCCGACCTCCCTCCAGCCCTCGCCATATTTGATTGTCGCACATATTAGGCCGAATCCTGCGAGTGCAAAGCTTGAAGCGATGGCATTGGTAGGTGCGATGCCTATAGTTTGAATCAGAGGCAATACCCCCGCAGAAACCCCTGCAGATGCCATATATCGCACGGCGCTAGGAATAAATCCAAGTCAGAACAGTTAAATGAGCGCAGGTCATGGCGTACTTGTTTGTTGCAATCACTTCAGCGGATCGGTCTTGCATCACGTCGACAAGGTAGGTGTTGCACACTGCCAATACACCCATTACCTTTACCCAGATTATGGTGAGCTTGTTGTAATTTATTTGCAGAGGAACAATGACTTACGCCGACACCGCTGATGAATAAGAGCACCAGACTCAAAGCCAACCCCCCGATACTTGTCCAAAACTGCATGGTCAATCCTATAGCTAACAATGAAAGAGGCATTACAACCCCTCCCGCTACTAGGCTCGAACGCAGGCGGTCTTCAGGAATAAATTTTGAGGAGCGTCGCTGGATCCATTTAGCAACAGTGATATCGGAGACGTATCCAGAAATCCGGGATCCAACTAAGTCTCCATCAGAACCCTGTATCGGTCAACACTGGTTTGCAAACGCACCGATTTCCCCCGCTCCTTGCGAAAGGTACAGTGTACCAAGAATAGCTTCGTTTGTGATCCCATATCTGGGTCCCTGTTATGACTTAGCTCTATAACTCTAACACACGTCCTTTATACTCACCAATGTGACGGTCAATGGAACAAGGAGACCTGAAGATGAGACGGTGACAGTTAAGTAGTGAGTAGCCTGACAGACTCGTCCACGTACAGTAGGTCGTTGATAAGACGAAAGAAGAAGTTATGCTCTGGAAAGGTATGTATTAGCATTTATTCTGTTCAAAAAAGAACCCAGTTCCTCTAACCATTGCCAGGACATTGCGGTGTCTTAACAGCTTCAACGGCCGCAACGGGTTCAACCATACCCATAGCCATCGTTTGTTTGGTTTCTCTTGCCGCAGACGATCAATCCCACGAACAGGAATTGTTTCCGGGAGGATGAATAATATCAACAGAAAGCATACTGACCCCATGGCTGCCAACAGGTATTGAAACGCCCGCCAACTTCCCCGGTTACCATGGGCGTATCTAGAAAGAAGATATAAAAAAACATCGACCTATGAAGTGTATTATGTACTTACTGTGTCATGATACCGGCCACAACAGGCGAGAATGCAGGACCCATGACCACACCCTAATGCGAAAGTTGGCGGACGATAGAGAGTGGATATTCTTGGAACACCTACCGCATAAAATACGCCCATTGCCCCTCCGCGCTCGGTAGGCTTGTAGATATCGCCGATAGACCCTGCGCCGACGGCCAGCACACTGCTAGCTCCACTACCCTGGTATTAATGGTTATTCAGAATGCACTGGTGCCGAAGACTCGAAGCAACAATTGTTAATCACCTGAATTATCCGGGTTATAATCAATGCTACAAGCGAGGTTGACTCCGCGACGCCGATTGAACCGGCTATAAAGATCGGGATGGAGAGCAGGTAAATCCGCTGCCTGCCGTCTTGAATAGGTGAATAGGCCAGGTAAGCATCACCCTTGATTGGAACCAATGACGTTTCACTTACATACGGTTGAATAGGGCGACCATGCTAGAGGAGCCAAACCTATTACGACCAAATAAATAGCTACTGTGTAACTGAAGCAAACGCATTAGAACCGGATTGCGGAAGCCTAAATATGAGAATGACGTAGGTCCACTCACTTGATAACGGACTGGCTGACGCCCAAATCTGATGAGATTTGTGGGATTGAAGGGAGAAACGACGAAGATGCGAAAGCTATTCGTGAAAGAACTAAATACAGACGTCATGGCCACCAGACAGATTCATGAACTCACGGGCGAGTAGAGCAGCAAAGGCGATGACGGCAACAATCACTCGTTTTCGTCGCACTGAAAACCTGTCGTAAATTTCATCGTCATCTTTGTCCGCAGCGAGCGCATTCTTCTCTGGGTCCTGAAACACCGTGGAAGAACTGTGGCTTTCTAGTCCTTTATTTAAAGAACTCGCCAGGTCAGCGTGAGAGAGGGCGGGAGAGGAATTGCAGGTGCTAGTCATCAGGCTCTTGTCGCTGGCCATGTTGCACCACCCTTATTCAACGGGAGGGGATGCGTTGACCCTCGTCAACTTCTCAATCTTATAGGTAAAGAGTGTGAATTCGGTTGACGTCTATGCCCGGCAGTATTATGCGACCTTTGCTATGTAACCCCACCTGGAAGGCTAGGGTGCGAGCAAGACATTCAAATTACGCAAAAATGATGAGTAGTGATGTGAGAGACCAGAAAACAATAATTAATTATAAATCGAAAAAATCGAAAAAATCGAAAAAATAACTTATGTAAATCCATTGCAGTACAGAAAGGCGTTGTACACCGAACCGAATTCGCCAAGATTATCGACTAGATTCCAAATTGCTAACGCCGGGAAAAATAGGGAGAGCTCAAAACTCTCATAATGGGTCGTCGATGCTTCCTTAACAGGGACTTTTCCGACGACACTACACCAGTGAATTGTGCCTGCTTGTAATAATTTAATCTTGTATTCTAAGTACCAGTATTCGTATAGGGAATGGGAGTGGGGCTGGTGAGTACAAACCCCTGCGGTTTTGCATGTCGGCGGTGTCGAGTGATGGTGTAGCACAGGAAATGAGGGAAGGAGGGCGCGAGCTTGGCAAAGGACGCGGAGTGAGATATTGAAACAGGGCCTCCTTCCTAATTCTTACCTCGCGACCCGACGTTATGTATACGAATCGGGACCTCGGGGGACCAAACCCTGCGTAGTCAGGAAACGCATGCTACGTGCATCAGTGGCGATTCCTCATTATTACAGGTGAATTAGTTACCCGGCGATGGGGTTCCAGCGCCTGGTCTCCCCCGGCTTTGATCCAGTCCTTGAGGATCACTGGTCAGATCATAGATGTAGAGCTCAGGCCCGGCTGCGGAGGGTTTGATGCGTCGAGTTCATCACGATAGCAAATATTTAGAAATTCTGCCATAGTTTCAGGTCGCCCAACGGCTCTTTGTTTGGAGTATATGTCGCATCGGTGGAACTCATCATGATTATTCAAGATAAACGATCGTGTATACCGACGCAGCACGCTTGTTCAAGGGAAACGGATACAGGGTTTGGGGAATCGGAAGAACAATGGAATATCGGTACCTAGGTCAGGGAGTCGCAAAAGTCGAACCTATGTCCGCCGCGGAAGTCTGACGCAATGGCACGATGTCGACTTATGTAAACGCGTCGAGAACTCCGATTGGAGGCTCCACAAACGTGGCGTAGAAGGTTGACTGCGAGATCAGCGCTGAAACTTACTTCCTGATCATCGCCTTGGTCAAGTGGGTCGACAAAGGTCGACAAGGCCAATGATTACTTTCCGGGAGCGCGGAAACCGGCGACTTGACGACTCTTGATATGTCTGTATTCATGTTTTGTATGTCGTTTCGCAGCAACGCTACCTGTCTTCAGTCTGCCGCAGTCGTTTTCTCACTTCTCAGTCAAGACCTGTATTGATAACTATTGGGGTAATATCGCAGGCAATAGTACGAAGTAGTGTGTACGTCTAGCCGCATTCAAGTTTTCATCCCGAGTAATGTCAGCCTGGGTTATTGACAGCAGTCACACGCGTTGGCTCCGACAAAGGTTAATAGGCTAAAGTTGCTGTGGCTTTCCTATGATTCCTTCTAATTCCCATCTCGGCATGGGAGCATCGCTTTGATACATACAAGTGGGTTGACCCGAATTCACGCGAACCACCCGAGGGGCACTGTTTTTCGAGATTCTTAGTGGCAGCTTCATTTACTCACACCATCTTTCTTACAGCGCACGCGTATAAAGTGGAGTCTCGACATTAATTCACACTCATTCCGGTCATGATTCCGATGGTCAAGGTCCCGGAAGCTGCTCATCCAGACCCATTAGATCTTAATCAGAAATTCAAGTTTACACGATCACCCCACTGAAATTGTTTAGGACAGAACCCACTCTGTAGCTCTTATTATACAAGCACAACGTCGGCAAGCATACGCTTTCTAGGTGTGTGCTCGATTTCTGACGATTTGCTTAATATAGAGCTAGGAGGTATCTAGAACCCAGGCCGTCACCATCACGTTGGCGCCGGCTCTTCATGTGAAATCAAGGCAAATTTTCGAGTACTTGGCAATGGGAGCTCCAGTCCCGGTTATTCTTCGCGCTGTATCTAACCTTTTGCATTCCGTCTACCAATTCGAATCCCCCTCCAAATTTTACCGCTGCCTGCTTGCTGATTAGAAAGGGTGTGGATTCGATGCACACCAACAACCTAAATAGTAACGCGGGTATGTCAAGTCAGGTATTGACCTTCTGTGCCTAACAAAAATAGGCGTGGACCCTCTAGGAGCGACTTAACAAGAGCCGGAACACTGCTCTTGGCCACGAAGATAAATGTTTTCTCATGTGTAGACAGTTCAGTATGCGCCCTGAGGTCGCCATGCGTTACGCCATTACCCCTCTCAGGGTTCTTCAATTTTTGAAATACCCAGTCCCTTCCTGGTCCGAGTCCATGCTTGCATCTCATTAATTTTTCAGTTTTACTGCGCGTTTAAATCAAAAGCTCATTGTGATTAGGTGATGATGATGACACTGAGTCCTCGTCTTGCAGGGCGTCACATCAGTACCGAAAAGGGACGACCCCTCTGGGAATTTGTCAAACCGGCTGATGCCTGTGGTCGGACGGCACTCGTTGGAAGAGAAGATACCCCCTTTGGACTAGGGCGGCCGGTCCAGGCTGGTATATTATGTAGTTATGCTCTACGGCATTCTCTGTATTTTTGATGAACTTAATCAGACTTAATAGACTCCAAGTCGTGTTTTTCGGGTCAACGGCTCAGGCTCTGGCAAAAGCTCACCAATTAAGCAAAAAAGCCTGCGGGAATCAGCGGAAAACCACTGCATCCATTATTTCAGAATTAGTTAGTATACCGGACAAGATGTTACCGACTCACTGGTAGACTCACAAGCGATTCAGTCCTACTTATTTGCAACGTTCAGGTACTAGAAATATCTGTCGTAACAAAAGAACTCAGGCCTATCATACCTAAACTCGAGATGCACGCTTATAATATAGGTGCGACATTATATCACCTAACTTGAAGATAGCAGGCCGGTACCTTGCGGTCCGAAGGAATATTTGACCAGAACGTTGTCGCGCCGCCAGCGATGTGCACTCTAACATTGATGGGGGTGATTGTCATTTGGAGAAGGCTCAGCCAGGGATGAACCCTTGGAGATCGACCTTGACTTAATATAAGCAAGCCTTTGCGAAGACGAGCGCACCACAGTTCACAAGAACAGACGCCCTGTATGAGATTGGTCAGGTACTAGAGCCATAGACAAAGGCCAGCAGATGGGAAACATACTACAAGAACGAATACGAGCATACGGAGTAATGTTGTGTGAGTGACGCATATATAGTGAGAGCCCAGAGAGAACGTCGAGAGCAGTCCATAAACCAAATTGATTTTTTCTGCTCTACATGATGGAATGGGTGTGTCGATGCTTTCCAGAGGAACCTGACTGTGACCACAAGCCTTCAAGTTCGTGTTGAGCTCAAAAGATTCAGAGACAGCCAGTAATACCGTTTCTCACCTACGACAGCCCCCTGGTGAAAATAATATGATCCATAGCATAGCCAACCTAGCGTCGAATTCTGGAAAGTGATTGACCATCGGAATATACCCCTTGATCCTGAATTCTAAGTCGCTTGCGCGCAAACCTCCGTCTGGATAATTCACCCCCAATGACAGCGTAGCGTTCACAAGATATATCGCTCCATATACCAATTTCAAGTCCACAGCGCCATCAAAACTGTTTATCGAGTCTCGACTGCGGTTTTAAAGTCCGCTGGACTGGTGTGAGCGGCTTTATTCGGCCGAAAGGATCCTATAGACAGGAGAGAGCGAAAAGGGAGAAAGCTTCTGTTCGTAGCGGCTCGCTGAGAATTATCCGGCCCTGTTTTCGTCTTGATTCGGGAGTATCTGACTCGAATGAAATCCACGGCTTCGAGAGGATGGAGAGCCGACTTGAAAAATATTTGAAGTTCAAATCTGTAGGCATCTCATCTTGATGTTCAAACTATTAATTTTTTTTTCTCTACATAAGATGAACCGCTGGCTAGATCGACTTAGCAAGATAGTCGCAGTGGATTGCGTGGTGTGTTATTATCAATGAACACATTACCAAAAATCGAAGTATCATTCAGCGCGCGGTCCCTCTCCGTCGAGCGTTTAGGGACGGATGAATAATACAAAAACTCACTAACCTATCTTCATTTCCGTGCCTACAACAAACACTCACAGGCAGTATACGTGCCGAATGGCGAAACGCGAAGGGTTTTTTTCACTTCGGCCCTGGGCATTGGGTTCAGGTTGTATCCCTGACACCAGGAGCGTCCGGTAAAGCCATGTTCCGGATTTTCGTGACCTCCTTTCATTGTGCCTGAAGCTGTAGCAAAATTCTTTGAAATTAACGTCGGGCAGGAATTAGCGATTGAGATTC
This sequence comes from Ramaria rubella, assembly GCA_015039355.1. NCBI lineage: Eukaryota > Fungi > Basidiomycota > Agaricomycetes > Gomphales > Gomphaceae > Ramaria > Ramaria rubella. Next base: position 37,177 of record MU134425.1, on the reverse strand, counting down.
GCTGGATGTCTAAACCTCGAATTGACAGCAATCTGATGGAAAATTTCGCATGTATTGGTCTTGTAGGATCTCTCAGGTAAGGAGCGGACAAATCCCTACTATTAGTATCCGTATGTTACCGCCTAAACAGTGCTCTTCAAGCACATGGCAGAAGTGTTTTTCAAGATGGAATATAGTATAAAAGCCGATTTTGATCTTAATCCCTGCTGCCATTATTTGCAGAGGTTGCAACCGTTCTTCGATTTTATTCATAATCCTGATGGTTGAACAATGGACCTGTCAACCGTGAGTAGCAAAAAAGACTTTCAAGCTTGAGGGCGGGAAACACAGGGCTGAGTGGTCACCGGTATTAACAGGGTGGTTGATCTGGCACCCTGAATCCCTATGTCCTCATACAAGTGTTATAAGAGCTATATGATCAAGCATCAAAGGAAATCAATTTTCTGATCAAGGGATGTGAAAAGAGCTGTCGTTAGTGCCGAAATCTGATTAGCATGCTGTGGATATCGATCATTGTGAACTGTAAGAGGAGGGTTGAAAATGATGTTTTCTTATTTTGAGGAAACGTGACGCTAAATAATTTTATGAAGCTGTTCTGCACCTGATTTTCCTGTATCTCTTCCTTCTAGGAGTATGCGGTTCCAGAGATAGGTGTGTATGGTGATAACCAGATGAGTTAGATAAGGGGGCCACATGTATTGCCCAAGCTTTAAAATTGGGGAACCATTCTGCCTACTATGGCATGCAGTTGTTGCTCAGAATTTTCATGCCTGAGTGCACACTGCCAAGACACTGATGTCAATCCGAGTTGAAAAGAGGACTAGGTACATACCAAGAAAATTTACGGAATTTATACTTTAGTGATCCAATAGACGAACGCAACATTGCTAAACATGATGATAGGAAACGGCCTCTCATATGCTGATGTCTTTCTCTAAGTTAAGCACTGGCGGTCGCGGTCTCACTTTTTCAATGAAGTGATCTCTGACTCAAAGCGACATTTCCTAATGCATGCCAACCTATTAGTACTTTAGGTTCCCCTTGAAGGTGCAGTAATATGTTGTAGATGTTTGATCCGTGACATAATGTAAGTGGTAGCACCATCACGCTGACAGCAATCCACTGGCACGAGACGGAGAAAATTAAGTTCAGTGGATTGTTACGTTAGGGAATGCAATTCAAGGATCTGGGACAGGAGTCTCATTTTCCATGGCCTCTGCCAATCTGATCTTCTATTGCGAAGTGGATGTTGAGGTTCCATATTTTAAGGGTCAGATGGTAGTTGGACGAACCCATTGTCCCCTCCAGTCTAGTGAGTGAATATTAAGTTTGCAAATGCTCAGTGACAGTAGGGTGATCTGCTTGATATCGCACATCGGCTGGCAGGTCAAAACAACAGATACAATGCTGAGACGTCCTCTGCTCTTCCATAAGTTGTGGGTACACTTTGTGCTGTCGAACACCGCCTTGGTGTCATCTGGTACATTCCTTAGCATTTCGATTGCTTCAGTGATGGTGATGGTGAATCCTCCTTCAAATGTGAAAGGTTTGGAGGAGCCGGAAGAGAGTTTTGCCTTCTCAGCTTCTATAGAGCAAGGTTTGAGTGTGATAAACACGACATAATTATCAGCTCGCGAAGGGTTATTTGCTAAATTGAGAGCGCAAATGACAGTATGTGTAAAGAGAGGTATTTTTTTGACATGCCTAAATGTGGTTATTAGCATAACATATGGAAGAGGGTGAAGAATGGACCATTGCTTGAAAATTGCAATATTTTGAAGCTGTTTGGGCTTGCCACTCATTGTCTTCTTCAGATCAACAGTCATTTTACAGGCTACCTTTCATCAGATAAACATATCAGTGCAGTGCATCCGATCAAAGCCACATTGAAAATACTGACCTTGTGATAGGGCCACGACGACGTCTGACATCCTTGACTCTGGAGCCATTGATCAGCGAGGCAGACAATTCAGGTGTTCCATAATTACACAATATATACCTTTCCTTCACATAAACGAGCTCAAGTTAGCCAGGCAAAGCATAGTACTCAGGCTGACGCCACCCATTACCTGCACTTCCCACATTGTTTGAAGGTGCCCATTGATGCTGTCTCTTTCTTTGTGCACCAATGGCATATCTTGAAAACATGTGATTCTTCCTTCAACTTTATCGGTTTCTTATTGGCTCCATGCTTGAATACTGTCTTTGTTGCATTTCTGAGGTTATCTGGCATCACGGTGTCGGTTTACTTTTGGAAATGGATCCAAAAGACAGTGGGTAGCGGTGTCGTCATTGCATGGCTACTAACACTGGTGTTTGGCTCAGTGCGCTTTGCTATCAGCAGCAATAAAGGTAGAATGAAGACGAAGATGAGGATGTAGCAGTGATGATGATGATGACATAATCTGATGATGTAAGCATAGACGAGATACAACAGCAAATGTCACGTGATTGACAAAGCTGGCCTTGACGTAGATGTAGAAGTAGTAGTAGACTTAGACTTAGACAAGTGAATCCAACTGAAAGAGGTGAATTAGGGTACACTAAGGTGAAACAGGCCTTATATACATGAGCAGAACAACAAACGATGCGAGTATGCCATACAACGATGTCATCGACAGCAGACAGGAGAAATGACTAACGGTGAGAGGCAGAAAACCAAAATAGAAAGGTGGTTTGTAATGAAATGGAAAAATGAGTCAGGTGGTTGTAGAAATGAAGGGAAATGTGGCAGCAAATTTGAAATAGAAGCCAGAAATAGAATAGAAGTGAGTCACAGACAATAGACCATGTGGAACGATTGGAAATAGAAGTACAAGAAAGAAGCGAGTGAGTCAGGTGATGAAAATGAGTCATAGCCATCCAATAGGATTCCAGTTGCTTGTCAAATATCTCTGAAGATGAGTAAGTGAGTCATGTGACTTGATGACGACTCAGAAACATGTGAACCAATCACGACACTTGGATACGAATTTCCTCCAGAGAGGGAACGAAGACAAGCCCTTCTTGATGAAGTCCTTAGGCACATAACCGTAGCAAATCTCTGTTCCTGGTCCGTGCTCTTTGATGTACCAGTTATTCCTGAGGACGATACGATGCCAACCATTCACTGGTTTGAAGTTTGGGTCAAAACCGATGATGTACAAGGGAGCATGGAAGGTTTGATCGAATACCCATATGCAATCGTGAATGCGATAAGGAGGATATGAGGGGAATACTTGGAATGGGCCTTCATGAGATTCGACATATAGAGGATAGTACCGACGATGTGCGAATTGTGGAGGAGGACTGGACAAATGAACATCAAGGGGAGAACGTCGACTAGGAAGTTCAACGCGTGGTCCAACGTGTATGTCTGGCTTGGCGGTCATCTGAAACGAATCATGGGACATGGTGGCGGCAATGCTGGATGGCATATCAAAAATGAATTGATGAAAAATAGAATGAGTGTGGAGATGATGTGTCTGGTGGACTGGAGGTAGCACAGCAGATGATGGTCTGGCGAAAGCTGATGATGATAGGCGCGTGTGCAGTGAGCGTCTTTTGTAGTGTAGTAGGCGCTGTCGAGTATCATGCTTGTCATCCACCCATCTCTGGAAATTTGACTGTCCCCAGTCAACTATCATTGTCAGAAGAATCGTCTAAATCATCCAAAGGAAGCTTATCGGGAGCAAGGGGGATGCCATCTCTTGAGAAGTAGGGAAGTAGAGGAAAGGCCACGATGCCTCTTTTTGAAACAGTTCCATTGAGTTCCTTTAATACGTAAGATCCACCTGTGGTTCTTCGAACAACTTCGAATGGTCCTAGTTATCTTTGTTTCGTCTTCCTGTCTAGTTCGTTTTCGACTCTTGAATTCCTAACCAAAACTAGATCTCCTGGTTTGTATTCACTGCGCCATAGACGTCGCCAATACTTCTTTTCAAATTCGGCTTTGTTTTTGAGTTGAGATTGATAGAGTGTGTCTGCTGCTTTGTTGATGTCATCTGAGTGTTTAGAGAGTTGTCGAATACGGAGTGCAAGGAGTTCTTCAGTAGTGAGATTGGGCTTGAAACCAGAAACAAGACATGTCGCTTCAAGGAGGTCGAAGGGAAGGATGGGATCAACACCGTAGAGAAGATAGTAAGGAGAGAATCCTGTTGCTCTTCTGACTGTGACACGATCAGCAAAGAATGCATGATGAACATCATCTGGCCATTTTGATATTTTGCCTTCGCAAGCTTTGATGAGTGCTTCTTGAATTGTAAAGTGTCCTCTTTCTACAACTCCGTTTGCTTGAGAATTATAATGCGAAATGTGAATCTGAGGAATGCCATATCGTCGAAGAAGTTCATGAGTAGCGCCTTTGAGTTCTGGACCATTGTCAGTAACGATTTCTCTGATTGCTCCATAACGACAGATGAGTTCTTCAAAAATGAATTGAGAAACTGCACGAGCCGTAGCATTCTTGAGTTTTCGTCCCTCTGCAGCACCTGAAAGATCGTCACGAGCTGCTACAATATAGCGATAACCTTGAGCTCTTGGCATAAGCATAATGTCGAGGTAAATCTTGGAGAATAGAGTCGCAGGGGTAGAAATGGTGATAGGAATATGAACTTTGTATGTTGAACGAATTTGGCAAGGGTGGCATGAACGAACATATCATTTGACATCAGTGAAGTAAGAAGGCCACCAAAAGCAAAGAGAAATAGTCTTAGCAGTAGAGTAGATTCCACGATGACCTAGTTTGTCATGAGCAAGTTCTAGAATATGATTGCGTCGAGGTCGTTCAAGTATAACTTGTAGTGGATGTCCTTTTGAGCGTCTCCAAAGCTTGTTATTTCTAACAAAGTATCTTCTGGCTTGATGGAGGAAGTGATGTCGTTGTGAAGGGTGAGAATGTAGGAAGTTTCTCAGTATATGTTTTCTTGGCCAAGACGCAAGGAGAACTTCTGCTTTTCTATGTGTTTTCAACTGATGAACAACACCATTTGTGAAAATGTAATGTATTTTTCTTTTAGACCTGAATAAACATAATAGTTTTTGCTAGTCACAAACAGGTGAGATTCTCAATTTTGCAATGGATTCATCAATGATACCAAACTTATTGTTACAGTCATGTTCCCTCAGCCAGAAAACTCATCTGAAAACATTTAATTCACAAGAGTCCATAATGAGGCTTAAACCATATGTATACTTCATGTCTTCTAAGATCACAAATGTGTGAAAAATCTTATGTTTTATGTCTGGAACATATAATCATTCAGGAGTTTCCAAATATGGCATACATTGTGTTTCCTTCATATTTTCCAATCAAGTAAATTCTTTATGTTCCTTTATGTTTCCAATCTAATGGAAATTCATTGACAATTTAGACTAAATGTTATGTTCTACATATTTGAAAACATGCAGCCAATATTATTTATTGCTTTATGTTCCCAGACCTCTGAAAACATCATGTTGTCTCAACTGCCAATTTCTTTATGTTTGTGAACTCTCTAATTGATCTGAAAAATCATCAGTGCCTGCATTCCCTAGCTTGTTATGTTTCCTAATGAGCTCATGGTTTACTTATGTTTTCAGAGACCCCTTGGCTTACATTATATTTTCCAATCTACCTCATGGTTTCACTAATGTTAAGTTTTCTAATGTGTTTTCTAATGATTCTTGAAATTAATTAATTAGTGCTCCTTTGTCAGATCTTTAGACCTCGGACAGTCCTGGAACGCTATCAGCTGTACCATGAGGGCTGTCAACTCCACCACCCCAGCTCTTGAATCACTGATAGCTCTGCCATGTCAACTCCATCACCTCCAACTAATGTTAAGTTTTATAATGTGTTTTATAATGATTAGTGAAATTAATTAATTTCTGCTCCTTTGTCAGATATTGAGGACCTCAGACACTCCCCCCTGCTGCTATCAGCTCACAGCTCTGGCCTGGGGATAGCCAACCACTCTGCTATCTCAGAGCTGTCAGCTCCAAGTCCTTACCATTGTTTCCTCTTGCCAGCCTCTGTTATAACTCCTTTCATCCCCGCTTCCACATGAGAGCACAAAGGAGAGGAGAGAGGTGGGATTGGTTCAAGGAGCGAAAGCATTAGACTAATGTGTGTATGCTTGTAGATTGGTGGGTCTTATGGGACTGACATGTGGGTGTGTTGTGCTCCCCTCCCTGTTGCAGGTTATGAAAGACCGCAAGCATATGGTGTACAACAATGAAACAACTTTCAGGCTGATTGTTGCCTCAACTCACTATGCTCAAGAAGTGGATATAATCATTAATAGAGGTCGGTCTTCATTTTCTACTGCAAATTCCCCTACTTTTGATAACCCCAATGGAAATATGGAGCATGGAGCAGATTACAAGTTTATACATATCTCACATCGCACTTGTAACACTCTTGATCACAGCAGGAGCTTGGGGCTTATTTGCAAGAACGACAAAGGATGAAAACAAACAATGGGCGTTGAAAACAGGCTACGAGTGATGATGCCTCTTCAGCATGGCGTGATGTAGACACCTTCACCACCACCATTGTTTAAGAGATGATGTCTCCCCATACCCACCTCCCCTCCTGCCAGACTCACACTGAGCACTGCAGCTTGCATGTGCCCACCACCAGCTTCTATGTGGGACCCACCACTGTCTCTGAGCACCACCACAGGCTTAGCGCACACAGGCTACCCCTACATCCCTCCAGCAGCACTGTTAGCACCATTGCCCCCTCATACAAGCACTGCAACGACCAACGCAAAGTGGCATTCTCCAGAACTCATGCACGACAACAACATCCCTGAGCTCGTATTTGCTGAGGTGATGGGGACTTCCAAAATCAGGGGGAATATGGAGATCGAGATAAGATGTATGGGGATAAATAAAAATAGGATCGTGACTGAGAATGATAAATGGGGCATATCAGAAATAAGCGGAAAGGGCTTATCGGAATGCGGAAAACGTCAGAACCTCAGAAGTCAGATCTGGGATCTAAG